>OX387356.1:16504966-16822466 GCA_947563465.1 Archips xylosteana
AGACCATGTTATCCACCTTGGTATTAATTCTTATCCAAATAAATTATTTCGTATTCAAGACTGGTTCAATACCTGATGATTTCTTTTTGAATTATCGAAATCGGACATTCCGTTCAAAAAATATTACGAAATTAAAAATGTCAATATAAATAAATGCCTTAGTTTTTAATTTTGGAAATTATGACAAACTAGCGACCCGCCCCGGCTTCGCTCGGGTGCAATTATGCATGTATTATACATTACAAACCTTCCTCTTGAATCACTCTATCTATTAAAAAAAACCGCATCAAAATCCGTTGCGTAGTTTTAAAGATCTAAGCATACATAGGGACAGACAGACAGACAGCGGGAAGCGACTTTGTTATAATACTATGTAGTGATAGTGATTGAGTCATGTACGTTATAATTAGCATACTTATATATATATAAGTTTAATTATCTTTATTTATCCCAAAATGTTTATAAAGATAATAGATTAGTGTAGAAAAAATAAACATTCCAAATAAATTATCATTTCGGTGGGACCTGCCTGCCAATAAAAAAAATTAGGGTCAATTTATGATTGCTCACGGACACGAGGTTCAAAGTAGCTTTACGTTTGGCTAAGCTTGACGTTGAAAAGTTTAAAAAAGCCACTAGAGAATTATAAGAGTAGATTATTATAGCTAGACCGTTTAAATGTGTCTTCGCCCGCGCGGTACAGGAGCTGGGGGAATGATTAGAAAGGGGCCGAGAGAGGTGCGTTTCATAAAACAATTCAATTTTATAAAACTCGCGAGACCTACTACAGCTCACTGAGCCAGCAGTCTATCCATACTAATTCTATACTAATATTATAAATCCGAAAGTGTATCTGTCTGTCTGTCTGTTTGTCTGTCTGTCTGTCTGACTGTCTGTTACCTCTTCACGCTTAACCGCTGAACCGGTTTAGATGAAATTTAGTATACAGATAGTTTGAGTCCCGGGAAAGGACATAGAATAGTTTTTATCCCGGAAATCGCCCTTCAAGGAGGTGAAAAGGGGGGTGAAACTTTGTATGGAGAATCAATATCTAATACCTTTAAACGAGCAATTCTTGTATATATATATATATATATATATATATATATATATATATATATATATATGTCGCATCCTCTCCATGTTCGGGGTCCGATCGCTCTTCATCCATCGCTCGGCGTGGAAATAAAACCGTTAACGAACTTCTAGATGTTTAATTTAGCAGATCAAATAACAAAACTTTAATAAACTTTAATAATTAGCTCGATTCAAATGGATATCGAAATGCGGTGGACGCGATGTGCTAACGGCGCTGCGGTCTCAGTAAAAGTAAACAAGATGTGAACCCCAGTTCGTTAATTTTGAATGAATTTGATATCGAACGAATGAATGATCAAAGCAGTGTTGCCGTTTCGCAAAATCGATTCCACCCAAGTGTCGACTTGACATTTCGATAACGAGAATTTATTAACTAGCAACACCGTCGCGTCGTTCTCGCTCGTGTCAACAGATGGCGTTGCTCGTTCCACGACATATATAATCAGGATCTCGGAAACGGCTCCAACGATTTCGATGAAATTTGGTATGTGGGGGTTTTCGGGGATGAAAAACTGATCTAGCTATGTTTCATTTTCAGAAAATCGCTTTTACTCGTGTTTTCCGGCTATTTTTGTTTACATTAGAATATAAAGCTAAATTTCGCCGACTTCGAGCAGATCATAATGGCACATTAGAAATCGGGTGGTCGCGGATCCAGCCGACCTCGGTTCGATACCACGTTTTTTTCAAGATTTTTAGTTTTTTTTTAAGTTTATTTTTTATGAGAAAACGTCAAGTTTCTTCTTTTGTGAGAAAAAGTTACTTTTTTGTGAGAAAAAGTTATTTTTTTGCGAGAAAAAGATACTTTTTTGTTAGAAAAAGTATTATAGGGAACGTGCAGTAACTATAGGCGGCAGCACTAATGCGACAGAAGAGACACTATGCGGACAGTAAAACAAACTTATCAAGGTAAAACATTCAAATTGATGGCACCCTTATGGCACCAGTTGGCAGCACCGTCTATGTGCACGTTCCCTATTGGGAGCACAGAACAGGAAAAGCTGGTTGTCTGTAAAGTCGGTTTACGGACGATAGTTTAACGTGACTCAACCTCCGGTGTTTTTGTCAAATATCTTGAAAACGGTGCATCCTACGGCAAAATCAATGAAATTTTCATCCCCCCTTTAATACCCCCGCGCTCCCTCCCCCGCATCCCACCCCCCCCCCCTCTCCCCCCCCCACCCCTCCGGTGTATATAATCAGGATCTCGGAAACGGTTCCAACGATTTCGATGAAATTTGGTATTTGGGGGTTTTCGGGGATGAAAAATTGATCTATCTTGGTCTTATCTCCGGGAAAACGCTTGGTACCGAGTTTCTGCCCGAGCAGAGCTCGGTCGCCCAGGTACTAAACTACTTAAGGCATACACACACATTACTTAACATTATGTCCATAAGCTTGTAATCGTAAACTTAGTCTTTTAGCCTACCCCAGACGAAAAAAACAACTGGAGTTATATCGAACGAGTCGTGTTAGCCAGTTTCGTCGTAGTCGTACTTGTGTACCTACTTGCAGTGCCGGCGTTATGGGGGGGTGCGATAGGGCGCCGGCCCAGGGCGCTAAATTTCAGGGGGCGATCGGTGGGGGTGAGATGCTTCGCCCGCCAAACTGGCACTCGATTTTGATTTCCTTATAAGAACGTCACAATATTCTTGCCCAGGGTGCCAGTGGCCGTAACACCGGCACTGCCTACTTGCATATTGAGAAGGCAAAACACTAAAAATTAATTCAATTCAGGCTACCCAGGATGTTAAAATTAAAAAATTTGGCAGAGTAATTTTTCAAAAAAAAAATTGCTTTAAGTATATATCTCAAAAACCGTGCAATTTGGCATAATAGTAAATGTGGTAAACATGTTCAGAATGACCCTAACTCTCACCCCTTAAAACCCCTACACTCGACTGCCAAACACCCTGTATAATTCTATATACTAGTTCGGCTACATTAATTTAACTATTTTTAATGACTACCTACCACACAATGAGGCTTCAGGGACTACTTACATATACTCGTAAATTATTTTTATTAAATAATGTAACTAGGTAGGTACGTGTAGTTCAGGGCAGTTCGACTACCTGGCGCCCTTCTATAAGGGTGCGGTTAGCGACAATGATGCACGACGACCTGGGCCCAATTGCATAACAAAGTACAACTAACATTACAAGCGGAACTCTCGCTTCAGTTATATTAACTAGAAAGGGAGTTCCGCTTGTAATATAAGTTGTACTTTGTTATGCAATTGGGCCCTGGTAATTCACACCCTTATGGCAATTACATGAGGGTTTGAAGGTTAATTATCAGGTCGTACATTACATTATTGTCATTCATTCCGTATCGATTACAGGTCGTACTTTAACCGCACCTGTTAATAAAAAAATCATCATCTTCATCATTTTAGCTGAAAGATGTCCATTGATTGGGTGAACATAGGCCCCAAGGCTTGCCAAATAGATCGGTCCCGTGCCATCCGCATCTAACGCGATCCCGCAGCCTTAACCAGGTCGTCCCTCCATCTTGTTGGAGGCCTACCTACACTGCGGCTTCCGTGGACGCCAATCGAGAACCTTTTTGCCGCATCGGCCATCAGTTCTACGAGCGATGTATAGTATAAATCTTCCCAGGTAAATTTTTCGCTTCTAGCCATTACATTAAATTTGAACCTTAATACTATGATGATACCGTTTGTTTTGAAAGATAAGGGCTCGGAGCGAAAAATTCACCTGGGAAGATTTATACTATACCCGCCCACTGCCACTTGAGTTTGGCGATTCTTTGAGCTAGTAAATTGTATTTTATTACTTAACTTAATTGCTTTTTAACAAATCTGAGGCCGTATTGTCTAACTTAGATTTAGTATTGTCTAACTTAGACTCTAAAGCGAGGGCGCTTGCTATCGGATTCACTATTTCTTTCTATGAAATGGTATAAGAGGGTGACAGAAAGATATAGTGAAAGCGAAGGCAAGCGGCCGCGCGTTAGACAAATAACTGGCAGTACCTGGGCTGAAACACGGTACCAAGCGTTTTCCCAGAGATAAGACCTAGCTAGATCAATTTTTCATCCCCGAAAACCCCCACATACCAAATTTCATCGAAATCGTTGGAGCAGTTTCTGAGAATTGAATTGCTCGTTTAAAAGGTAGGTATAACTGGACCCTACTTTAATGATTGTGTATGGAATGTTTAGCATCACAACGTTCGTTTTTGCCTGAAGGCCGCAAACATTTGAATATTTCCTTACAATAGCATTATTTCTGCAAGATTTATTTGCCTGCTGCCGTATACAGGCGACAGCAAACAAACGTTCAGCCTCCGCTCATCATACTTATTCATGAAAATTTAAATAGGAATAACATAAATATTGACTAAAATATACAGGCAAGTATCTCATTCATAACTAAACCGTCGCTTGAAAAATGCTTGAAAAATGTGAAAAAAAATCGGGATCATAGTAGGTAGCAGGTACTTAAGTACGTAACATACGTACGTAGTACGTACAAACCCGAATTTTTTTTATGGTATAGGGGGCAAACGAGCAGACGGATCGCCTGATGGTAAACGATTACCGTCGCCCATGAACACCTGCGACACCAGAAGAGTCAAGAGTCACAAGTGCGTTGCCGACCTTTTAGGTAGAAGTACGCTCTTTTTTTGAAAGCTTGAAGGTCATAATTTAAAACGAAAACTATCATAGCTTCGTAGACTTTACATCAAGTTACGCGTAATACTTAATCGATCAAAACTTAATATTGGATGTTTGCCGCATGTTAATACGGAAATTTACGGATTCATACACTGCACGGAACTGCACCTTGAAAAAGAACCATCGATGGGTTCAAAACATGTTTGTCATACCTCGACTACTAATGAGTGACTCGTGTTTTAATTAGTAATTATGATTTACAACTTACAAAATTTATAAATGTTTAGCTGTAAAGTTTAATGTGAGGGCCTTAGCGTTTGCTAAACCTAGGTACGTTACTTAATTAGGTACTTAATTCGTCTTCAATTCTCGCCACTTTTTAGCACGTACGGTTACAGAACTCTGACTCAGACATAAACAGGCAACTGATAAAGCACTGGCCTTGTTTATCAATCGCTTGGCTGGAACAAGACGGCTGTGTTATTACAATTAACTACAGATTAGCTGTTGCCCGCGACTGCTGTCAGACCCGCGGTGACTTATGGATCGGAGTGTTGGACCACCCTCAAAAAGCACGAACAAAAGTTGCACACAGCAGAAATGAAAATGTTGCGCTGGGCGGGTGGCGTGACGCGTTTAGATAAAGTCCGCAACGAGTACGCCAGGGGATCATTTAAAGTGGCCCCAGTCGCAGAGAAACTTAAAGAGAGTCGACTTCGTTGGTACGGCCACATAAAAAGGAGAGATGAGAGCTACTTACTCCGTAAAGATAGCGCTATATAAACATCCCTACGAAACCCCGTGGTAGAGGAAGACCGCCGTCTACATGGTGGACTAATGTTGAGAGGGACCTGAAAGCTCTCAATATCTCACCAACGACAACCCAGGACAGAGCGTCCTGGCGCCGACGTACAAGGAGGCCCGACCCCAGTTGAAATAGGAGGGGGCAAGAAGAAGAAGAGCTGTTGCCCGCGACTCAGTCTGCAAATAATTTATTTACCTCTATCCCGCGCAAGGGCGGATCCACCGTTGTGGGCACGATGGATAGCGGATTGAAAAGGTTCGTCACTTTTCGACCTTAACTCTTTGACATAGAGTCGAAAAGTGACGAACCTTTTCGTTCCGCGACAGGACATGCTCACAACCCTAATGGACTTGTGACGACACACTTTCACGGGCTATTGAAATCGATACATCATCATTTCAGCCGAAAGACGTCCACTGCTGAACATAGGCCTCCCCCAAGGCTCGCCAAACAGATCGGCCCTGCGCCATCCGCATCCAATGCGTTCCCGCTACCTTCACCAGGTCGTCGCTCCATCTTGTTGGAGGCCTACCTACACCGCGTCTTCCGGTCCGCGGACGCCACTCGAGAACCTTTCGGCCCCATCGGCCGACAGTTCTACGGGCGATGTGCCCTGCCCACTGCCACTTAAGTCTAGCGATTCTTCGAGCTATGTCCGTGACTTTAGTTCTTGCGCGGATTTCATCATTTCTAATGCGATCCCGCAGAGAAACCGCTATTGAAATCGATAAAATAAATAAAAAATAAAAAAAATAAATAAATATTAGGGGACAATCTTACACAAATCGACCTAGTCCCAAACTAAGCAAAGCTTGTACTATGGGTACTAGACGACGATAAACATACTTATATAGATAAATAAATACTTAAATACATAGAAAACATCCATAACTCAGGAACAAATATTCGTGCTCATCACACAAATAAATGCCCTTACCGGGATTCGAACCCAGGACCTCATGCTTCGTAGGCAGGGTCACTACCAACTAGGCTAAAGCGGTCGTTAAATTAGTTGATAGTTTGATGATAACTCCGACTCCCACTTGGCCGATTTTCGGGTGGCTGTGACCACCACCTTTTTTTGAGGGCTGGATCCGCGGGAACAATACAATTTTCCGGGATAAAAAGTATCCTGGTTGTTGTGTTATACTATCTGTGTGCCAATCTGCATAACGGCAAATTTATTGCCAATCTCAAACGTACATAAGCGTTAATTTAACTTTCAACGAGACACCCAGTGCCTTAAATCCCCTCACCTCCGCCTACGGGCGTCCTCTCAGAATGACAAGACAGGGCTGTAGTTCCCACGCGGGTTGGGAATTTCGGGGCCAGACCGTCACACCATTGCTATTCGACACATTGATAATTCCAGTCTATTTGCCCTTAGGGCATTTACAGATAAGTACCTAAACGAACCTAACCTACCTACTTTTGCGGAATAAAAATGATTTCATTCGAACTTCCGACGAATGCGAAAGGATATGTCTATAACGGTGTGATCACGAGCCTGGCCTCGGAACTTCACACACCCCATTGAATAGGCTAGACGACTAAAAAAAACTGTTTAGTCCGTCAGTTAGATTATTAAAAAATATTGTACACGTATTTTTTCTTTTGTTTGACAAACAAAAAATGAGGAGGATACAGTGCTTAGAAGTTTCGAGTGACGTCACTATATGGTACAATTTTTACCTAAGGGTGACGTCACAAGCCCCCACTCCGGAAGTTTGATGATCTATATCTTTGTCGTTTTTTAATAATTTGATAAACCAAAAAATACGTGTCCCATATTTTCCCATAATCTAAATGACGGACTAATTAGAATGACCAATTTTTAACCCAGTCGTCATCCCTATTTCTGCGCTCACAGGTGTCCTCACGATGTTTTCCTTCACCGTAAAGCGCATGGTAAATTTCAAATTTAATTTTGCACATGCATTTCGAAAAACTCACGAGGTTCGAGCCCGGGCACGAACCCACGATTCCCTGCTGGAGAGGCCATAGGTCAAACCACGACGAATGTACTGATTGTCTATTCAGACGTTTATACATTAGTAAACTCAATTTAAAGTTGAAAATGACCAAAACCGGCCCTGTGGCCAGAACCCGGGAAGGGGGCATCGCCCCTAATAGGGATGTTGACACCACCAATCAACTGACGTTCTTTTTATGAGCTGTCAAAACACAATCTCCCTTAACGCTTGAATGACAATAGCGACATATGACATCATTGTTCGCATACTCAATCAACTATTTATTTGTTTTAAAGCAACAAAAAATCTAATTTTGCATTTAATCGAAAATTAATCTGGCTTTCAGGGCTGAAATAAAGCGTTTTTTACTGGAGTTGTGTCTTCAAATTCTTTTTTAATGGTGTCAGTCAACATCCCTATTCATTCAGGGCACTGAACATGATAAATGTCCAAAAAAAAACCAAAGACATCAACGAAAAACATTTATTATGAACATTTCCAGAACCAAGTGTTCCATTAAAAATAAAAACTGATTACAAAAACAGTGACTAATTTTATTTGAATCAAGAAGATAATCACAGACAAAAAAATGCAAGTCATGTGTCGAATATAGATTTGAAAACAAGTGAATTGCAATTTTTAGCTTAAAACTAATTTACACATGTCTACAGGGTCTCTATAAGACAAAAACATACGCCACTTATTCCTTCAGAGAGTACCAAAGGGTATAAGTTGTAGTCCATTTTTCTCTTTCTACTGTAGAAGTATGAAAGAGACAGTTCCTATTTAAACTACTTGTACATACTTTGTTCTCGTTCTGAATGAAGGCACAAGCACAATAGAGAAAACAAGCATATTATTATAAGGTAAATACCCCAGTGTTCGACACTTTCATTCCAATAATCAACACCCTGCTTGTCGCCTTTATTGCTACGAATTAAGATTGAAAATGTCGGCTATTGGGGCACCGTCGGGGAGGTGCCATTTTCAAGAATATAGGTTTGCGCCAAATGTTTTAATGAACTACATATATTAAAAAATGAAATAATAAAGAAAGCCTGTAGAAATTTCATGGATATCAAGAACTTTAACCCTTAGGATCCATGGTAGAAAAAACTAGTATTATAGCATATTAAAAAACCACCACGGTCTAATTGCATAACAAATTACAAGCTAATTATTAGCTATTTTGTATTGAAATTCACTAATACTATTTGCTTGTATTTTGTTATGCAATTGGGCCCAGAACATAACTGTAGATGGTATCATTTGCCAAGTATTTGCTTATTTTAGTGAGAAAGGTTCATAGTGCAATAAAGTTTGTATTAGATATCATATTGATCATACGGGTTTTTGATTTCTCTTCCCAATAAAATTCTTACATATAAACTAGTGATGTTGAAACCAGTGGGGACTTCAAGGATCGCAACCGTAGCCTTTACCAGTATTTTTCAAGTGACTTTACAAGGTTGACTGGGTCGACGTTAGGCCCGTGGCGTTCAACGGGGACACCATTTTTGTCAATGATGAACTTGGTGAAGTTCCATTTGATGAAGTTGCCGAGGGAGCCTCCTTGCTTGTGCTGAAAGAGAAATAAGATTTAAGACGAGGCACCCACAGAATATATCACAATTCTAGACAATTTGGTGGCAGGCTAGAGAGCCTCGAACACCATTATTGAGTTGCTTGTTTGTCTGTTTTTATCTTTTATCTTTTTTTTGTTTCTTATGCTTCATCTTTCCTAATGCAGATTACTAAGGAACCCGGGTGATGCAAGCAAGTTTTAGAAAATCTTTGAATGCAGTTTTGTTTCTTTTTACATGACTACGGCAAAGCCGAAAGGAAGTGTAATGATTAAAATGTCTCCTTTAAGTAAAATGAGCCAACTTAAGGATTTAAGGTAGTTTTCCTCCAGGTCCTGACTTATTTTTCCATCCTGTATAGCCTAAGTTAATTGAATAAGAAAATGCTTCCATACTTTCAGAATTATAACAGGAAAACTAGCAATGTGAATTATATCAATTGCTAGGTAGTAATTGTTAGTTAAATATAGAAGACATGGAGAAGTATAATTTGGTTTGGGTGTGGGAAATTGAACAACAGTTCCATAATTGGATATTGATTTTGTTCATTATCATGGAACATCAATGTTGCCAGTCAAGGTTGGAATAGAGAATAATCAATAATAGTCAATCAACATTCTTAGACAAGTAAATGTTTTTATAAATACTGATAACCAGCCAGGTGGTATTTTTAAATCATAATAGTATTTTATCTAAGTCCAAAGATCCACTAGTTGCCTCATCATAGACCTGTGTCATGTTAGATGCATGACTAATTAAAAAAAAAACTTTGGAAAGTATAGCAATAAAATTATAGCCTGTTCCATACTAAAATATAGATGGAATTTGTTGATATGCAGTGTTATCAGAGGGTCTCGATAGTTCTGGAACTTTATTTAGATTCTCCTTGTACTTACCTTCAAAAATTTCCACAGTGGGCTGGCGTTATCTCCATTGACATCGATTTTCTCGAATAAATCAAACTTCACTTTGCGGTCGGCTGCGAAACAAACAATGTCCTCAGGGTTTCCAGGCTCCTGGCCGGCAAACTGATTGCAGGGGAACGCTAAAATACGAAGACCTAAAAAAAAACAATCAATAGAAAACTCCAAACTCAAAAACTAAACAAATTTTAGGCGTTATTTATCGTGCTAATTAAGCCTCACCTTTGCTCTCGGCGTATTGTTCGTAAAGCTCATTCAGTTGTTTATAATTATTGGCTGTTAAACCGCACTGTGAGGCGACGTTGACGATGATACAAACATGACCCTTGTAAACGTCCAGTTTTACCTCTTCACCTTTAATTTTCTTTACCGTAAACTCATGGATAGATGTAGCTGATTTGTAATCCGGATTGTTAGAAGCCATTTTGCTGTAAATATGTAAAAAAAAACTTGTAAAAAAACAATTGGCTCTAACACTGATTTCTGATTTGACTTGACTTTGATTTGTATGACTGACAGTGACGTCACAATTTGACAGATAATGTTACCGGCACGGCAAGTGTTCAAATAACATACACTTGGCAATAACTCACGGATTGCATAACGATTAATAATGCATATTTTTTTAGTTACTTACACAGTACTTAATTGTGCACGTGATAAACAGACAGCGTTGCCAAGGATTGGGACAACTACCCTAGAAAACGCTCTAAAACCGTATGTCATGATTTTAGATAATGTACGAAGTTTTATAAATGCAGAGTGTTTACGAAGTGAGTTGAATTTCTCTTTCGTAATATGACGTAATATGACAACTTTGAATGCATCATCTAACCTATTAAGATTCTTTACTTTATTTACACATCAATATGAAATTTAATTGAAATGAGTAATTTGTACATTTATAGCTAAAAACATGAATGATTATTCTTTATCGTAATGAAAATAATATTGAACCATGTTTTTGTCTTGAAGCCATTAGCAATATTTGTAAACGCTATCATTAGTGTCACTTTGACAACTGATGGCACGTTCGAAAACATTCATTTTTCCAAGATGAGAATTTATTTTGTACCATTTTGTTTTTATTTATACTGTCAACGACTTTAAGTTAATTGTGGATTTATGGAAATAATCTTATTACTTCTGAGAAAACGTATTAAAAATAACATTTTTATACACGGTAAAATAGTTACTTCACTTCATTTTTTTCTTCATGTGCGACATTACAAAACGTGGCAAAATAGAATATTTAAGACGTAATTTTGGAACATTCCTTTCTGATCGAAATAATACGGCGCATCGCATCGTAACAATCCGTAATAATATTCGAAATTATTCTGTAAAATGGCTTACTTCGTGTCCTGTTTCCGCAGATGCGTCAGTCTTACGAATCTGAATGCATTCAGCGGTGTCCAGGCTATCCAGAAAGCAAAGTATCACGAAAGAGTAAGTTGTTATTAAATTTCTTGTGTAATGTCGAGATCCATCGATTGGGCTGCGACGTAATGTTTACCAATTACATTTATTTTACAGGTTATCGATCACTATGAAAATCCGCGTAATGTGGGGTCGCTTGATAAGAAAGACAAGAACGTCGGCACGGGCTTAGTGGGAGCGCCAGCTTGTGGTGACGTTATGAAATTACAAATTAAAGTGGATGATGCGGGAAAGATCATAGATGCTAAATTCAAGACGTTTGGCTGCGGCTCCGCTATCGCCTCTAGCTCGCTTGCCACAGAATGGGTCAAAGGAAAAACAGTGGATGAGGCGCTGAAATTGAAGAATACTGATATCGCCAAGGAATTGTCTTTGCCGCCGGTCAAGCTACATTGCTCTAGTAAGTGGTCATAGAGCATAATAATATATTATAGTTAATTATGCATCTTATAACAGTTATGTATTAGGAAAATATTTTTAATACCAAAGACAGACAAATCCCTCATGTTCTATTTTTGTTTTTATATGGATCTACAACACTTTAAATGATGAAATAACAATGTGGATTTTTTTTTAGTGCTTGCGGAAGACGCAATTAAGGCTGCTCTATCTGACTACAGGATCAAACAACAGGACAAGAAGTAAATTGGAATGTGGATGTCAAATTTGGAACAGATCTGTGATTGTTAAAATGTAATAAGCAGCAAGATTGTAATGGATATTGAAAATAATATTTAGTTCTAGAGCAAATAAAGTGAAACAGTAAATGGAGCTTTGAAAAATTTCAGCACAACAAAACCTACATTGTAGCGATATTTTAGACTAGAATTTCTAGTAGATATTGTTAGATAGACTAAATTAAGTTGACTCATGTTTTAAATAAATTTTATTAATGTGATGACATGAACTTTTGTCTTCCTTTTTTTGCATTTCTTTCCTAACTTATTGGCATAACAACCCAGAGCTGATATTTAGCTCAAAGATATTTAGCCTTATGGGGACTCTTCCACATGACAGGATTTCGGCAAATTGTGCACATAGTCTTTATAATTAGTCTTAGTAATAAGCATATTACTATTTTTTTATTTATATTGTGGGTCATCCAATGGAATGATTAACTACACAAATTGGTCCCATGGCAACCAAAACATTTTTCTATGAAACAGTATGAAGACGTCACTTGGGCAACTGGGGTAAGAGTTAACCGAGTTAACTTTTTCAATGCTCTGTCTAATACAACAGCTATCACTCATATGCCATGACATCGGAATGTCAAATGTGAAGTTGAACTCTACAGAAATGCGTTAGGTAGATATTGCTCTGCACGCCGTGACTGATATATCCGTCGTTGGCGTAGAACCGCCGGTGCTGTTATATGCGTCGTTGGAGTAGAAAAGGTAACAACACAAAAAGCAGATTCACCCAAAACCTATTGTAACAATATTTAATTAAACAACAAACAATAAAATGTCCAACTAGTATACCTAACTTTTGAAAATTTACATATTTTTAATTGACATGTTTGACAACGATCCATCTGTCCCATTGTAAAGAAATAATAACAGAAGTTCTTTTGAATCAGTACTTTATTTTTTAAACTTAGAAACAGTACTTTTACAATTTACATACATTTAATTTTTATGAGTAATCTGAAATTACATCTAATTAAACATTAAGCTCCTTCCAAAAGTACCAATTCTAACATTTCTAACCTTAAAAACTTACCATATTCACCTAACTCAATATTATTACTATTTTTTATTTACATTGGAGAAACAAAGATTCCTTGTTGTAGAAATTATCACACTAAAACAATAGTCAGAAATGTTTGAGCATTCAAAAATAAATATGTAGTAGAATTAAGGTGGAAAATCTTTGACTATGTCACAGTAATCTATTTTTTTTTACTATAAATTACTGCTCATAGTAAATAATATGACACGCTCATTTGTTTCTTGCTAAAAAATTGTATGGCATATCAATCAAAATTGATTTTGAATGGATAAACTGCAATAGAATCAATTATCATTAAGTATATTCAATACTGTTTACTTTATATGGTATCCATGTTATATTATATTAATGGATTAAAATATTTGAATTAGGCTTACACATTTCTGACTAATTTAGAAAGTAGTTTGACTTTTTATTAATAATAGTGATTGGTGACATAGAAACATGCTTTTTGAACACATTCACAAATAAATGGTAGTAAAACCGTTATGATGTCATTATGGCTTTAACACAAAGTCATGAATGCATGATGACATTGATGGATGACCCATAAAAGATTTAAGTGTTTTTATAATCATATGAGACAGTCTTCGTTTTTTTCTGCATTGGAAAAACGGTAAAGTATATTGGCAAGCCTGCTTTTTTTACACATACCATAGTCCACAACAATTATAAATGAATGACTTTACCCATTGTTATTCAGTCGTTACTTGCAACAGCAATAATAACAACTTATTTTGTAAAACGATTGAAGACGTGAGTGGATGAAGGGGTTATGTACATTTTTGCTAAGTCATAATTTTATGACTTAGCACCTTCATTTATGGCTTAAAACTGAAAATCGAAAAAACGTACATAACATAACCCCTTCATCCACTCACGTCTTCAATTATAAAGCAAGAGATCAAGATAGATTACTTTTTCTAATGCTTTTAATTTTTTTTTTAACTTGACCCCTTTTATTTTATAACAAAAAAATTACATTGACAGTATAAAGCCTACATATAATTAATTTGGTTACTTGATCCTGGCAACTATACGTATTCTATAATTAAGTTTTCTGTAGGCGTTATACTTTCAATTAGTTTATTTATTTAATAGGGTCTGTGAAGATATGAAAAAAAAAAAATGTTAGGGGGCGCCCATTCAATTATTAGTATTCAGGAAGGGGGAGGGGGTCAAGCCAAATCTCACCAAATTTTACTTGAGGGAGAGGGGGTCTCAGCAAATATCACGTAATTTTTTTTCTAAATGCGAGAAAATTTGGTTAAATTTAAAAGTTTGGAAATTCTAATTGTGCACGTCTCTGAATAATCTCAAACACTAGTCTTTATAAAAGTAATAAAACAATTTTTTTTTAAATAAATCAAGGCATTTATACTCAATATAAAATTTTTGAAAAAATGTCAGGTGGAGAGGTGGAAGGGGGTAAAAACATCCTCAAAGACGCCTCACGTAATTCATGGACGCCCCGTCGCCCCCTTATTGTTTTTTTAACTTGTTAGCATATTTTCACAAAAGTAAATTTAATTTGGTTATTTGATCGGTGCAGGTTGACACCTATAGTGGATTTTAGACTATCAAGATAAATGGACCAGACTGTCTTACGTATACGCACAAAGAAATAGTTAACGTTTGACAATTCAACTGAGATAGCAATATGCAGCTGAATGTGGTAACATTGTATTCTAGATATCGTCTACTTTATGCAGTTTACAGCTAATTGTCATGATTTCATTTTTCTAAGACGAAATTATTATAGCAATCAAAATGACGCCCTTTCGAGCACACCATGTTGAACTAAAAAAGTACAGAATAACGAAGTATAAATTAAAAAATTAAAAACAACCAACGCAATTAGGTCACACATGTCCATTATGCGTCTAAGATCCCTTCCGCAGCTAGCAAAAGAGCTGATAACTTTGAATCGGTTGAATCAATTTTGAAGAACCATCACCAAGAATGCTTTCAAATAAAAAACCCGCATCCAAATCGGTCCACCCGTTTAAGAGCTATGATGCCACACATAGACAGACAGACACACACACATACACAGCCTCTTATTGTGCGGGGGGTTAAAAATAAAATTGGCCAGTAAGTAAATTAGTAGCGAACCTGAAAAAAGACCTAAAATTATTAATTTCTTCCTTTTTTCAAGCAGATCATCATGATGCTAAAAAATATAGTATTAGAGATATGAAATCTTGACAATAAGTTAACCGCTTACCCTTACTGAATACACTAACCATTTCAGGCCACCACAAACCGGGAGCGCGGGGCGCCGACGGAGCGTGCCCGGCGCGCTCTATAACACTGAATCAAATATACGGTGACACACCGGCAGCGCGGCACACCGTATTAGATTCAGTGTTGTTGACCGCACTGGGCACGCTCCCGGTTTGTTGTAGCCTTTAATCTGTAAAGGTGAAGTGACAAAATGATACTTATTTGGTAAGAAGCTTAGCTTAAGGTGTGACCACACCAATTTTCTGCAACGCTAGTTGAGCGGCGTCGGCTTTAGCCTGCTTCTTGTTGGCGCTTGCTACTGCTGGCTGATATTCTACGCCCGCTACTCTTACCTGTAGACAAGATAATTCGTGTTTAATTATCATACCCCGGATTGACGGGAGCAAAAATGTACCTACCAGTGCTAGTGATTCATTAAATATACACTAAGAGTTTATCGACATCGATAAAAAGCAATTTTTATCATAACTAACGGCCAAGTTTGAATACCTTTTAATTATGTAGTACAAACAAACCTCTTTTGTTTATACTTAACGCAACTATAAAAACTGATATCTGACATTGACTCTAGACTCGAGTCACTTTTGAAATAAGTTTATTTTTGTATGCGATTATATAAAATCTTAGAACTACACAACGGTTGTACATAATTTTTATCAATATCAACTAATAAAATTAGTTTAACTTGTCCTCGCACTAATTAAACGTTAGTACAGATTTGCTCCCCTGGTATGTTAATTATGTGCTTAGATCAGAAGAGAGCTATGCCACAGATTACATAATATTTACTGGGTGAGTCAACTTTTTCTTGCCACCCGTTGCTAAGGTTACACATATTTTGTCTCCTGGGCAACCTAAGCATTTTTCTATGAAACAGTATGAAGATGTCACTTGGATAACCGGGGACAGAGTAAACAACACAAAAATGTTGATTCACCCTACTACATCACAGCCTTATCGTACGCATTTAGAAAGATTTAGAAATTTAGCAGTGTGGGAGCCCTACTACTGGTTACTAAGTACTTACAAGATGCGAGAAGAGTTGGAGACTGCTGGGGAGGCCTTTGTCGTCAGGCACACAGGTGTCAAAGATAACAATTTTAAATTTAATTGTCGAAGATAGGTTAAATAGATGGTAAAATGATCATAGACATGTATTACTATGCGCTGCACTTTAAACTATAGGTATCGCCACGAGAGTTTAGGTCACGCACACAACAACATGTCATGAAATGACAGCGAGATTTTGACATTTATTCGTACCGATAGCAAGTACACCAGACTCAACAGTGAATTAAAAGATTGACAATTATTTAGGAAAATACATCTAGTTCAAACAAAACAGAAAATAAAATATTTTGATCTAAGTATTTTATTGAAATCAGATTTTTCGCTATTTATAAAATACCGATTTTTTTGTTGCTTATTATCTGTTATTTCTGATCAGTTTCAGATTATTTTATTTCAAAAATAGGTTAAGTACATATATGAAAAAAGAAAAATCATAATATGCATCTTCTTTTCTTAAATTTTCATTCACTCGCTCGATCATTACATTCATTCACTGCTTTTTTTGCAATCAGTACTTTTGTGTGTAATCATTCGCCTCTCTCGTGGCGTTACCTATAGTACACTTACTTTGAACAGGAAGTTTTTCTTATGATCAGGCCCGCACTCGAAGCACAGGTTGTACTCCGGCGGGCCGAGTTTATGCTTCGAGCAATATTCGCCCAGCAGCGATACAGGGTGTTTGCCGCCCACCGCCACCGGCGCTGAAGCTGCGCCGCGTCGCATCTGACGCTGCACCTTCATCTGAAAATAGTTTTTGTTAAAAAAAATCACAACCTTTCCTCCTGTCTGTACTTGTTATATTTAAGTTCATATTATTATGTACATACATAAGAACATTACAGTAATGATGAATCCTTGTAATAATTCTGTCTTAGACCAGAGAAAATAATAGGTGGATGATAAAAAGTAACGTTCCGAACGCTGTCATTACGTCAGATAACTATGGTGATAAATTCAAAATAATAATATGTACTACAAAAAACGTACAAATTAGCGAAATACCCTGAGCCTGATTTAGAAATCCGGAGACCTTGGGGCAGCAAGGGAGTAGTGGCCTTTAAGGCGAAAAATACTGTTTAAAAAAATGCTGACCCGAAATTTGGTTTACTTGTTGAGGGAGTTGACCTTATGCCAAGATCACACGTACCGAGTAAAATCGTGCGAGTAGCATTACATTGCAGGGCCGCGGGGCTAACGAGTTACAAGTGACCGATTGAGAGCCGCAATGTGCTACTCGCACGATTTTACTCGGTACGTGTGATCTTGGCATTACTATTTCTAATTCATTATAACCAATCTTGGTTAGTTGAACGAATGTTAACTGGTAACAATTATGTGGCTGTCGTGACAATTGTCGTCGTAACGGTTTATTACAAGTCATACATTTTTAAAAATAAATATTCTTTATGTATCGACCCTAAATTCCCTATTCGAGAGCAAAACATTATTAATAATGTGTGCTGTGTAGATATTTTGCTATCTGATGACAAAATTAAACTCGATAGGGCGCTGACTCATTCAGTAATCGCAATCAATAACTATTCTGAAACTGTAAGACACATGGATCCTCGATCTTATTGAAGATTATATATTTGAACCTCCCATAATCAGTCCTTTCATTTGACATCAGAATGTAAAGCTAGTATTTTTTTAATTGCCGTCTATATTTGCAAAAACATTTAAAACTCCTAGTTTAAACTACTCTTCGTCGTAGAAAATAAATTATGTAACGAATTTCAATATAAATGGTGCAGTAAATAGTTCGGAGAAAATAGGTTGTGACAGACGGACACATATAAATATACACAAACAGGAGTTATCCTATAAGAGTTCCGTTTTTCCGTTTGAAGTATGAACTCTCAATGAAGACGCTCTTTTTAGAGGTCTAAAAAGAGCGTCTTCATTGCTCACATCAGTGGTCCGGCCTTAACTGGCTATAACTGCTAGTTGACAACTGCTAGTTAACAAATGTGACAGCCATTTCGGCTATTAATAGGTTTTAAAATAAGAGCCTTATGAATGAGAGAGAGACGGACAGACATAAGCTCAGGAATAAGGTCCCTTAGAATAGGAAAACAAAAAGTGTCAAACAAAACATAAATAAAGAAAATAAAAAAGTACTCACTCCTTTGTTGTTCCTGCTACTGACCTCTTCTTTAGCCTGCAGACCTCTTGTGTCCAACTTGACCTCTAAGAGTAAAGGTTGGAGGGTCCCCGTACCTTCTTTACCCAGGCCTTGGCCCGGTGTCCAACCCATTTTCTGTAGCAGATGCATACCCATTCCACCTTCAACAGGCGCTGCCCTCACCAGTTGATCCTAAACATACATTTCAAATTAGTTTTGAGAGTAAACGCCGCAGTTTGTGTCTCAGCCAATGACAGGCCGTGGATTTTAGCCAATCGTAATACCGCGTTACAGCGCCATCTAATGGTGACTTCAAAATAACTATTTGACATGGAATTTTAGTCTCAAGACAAGTCAGTTTGATGGACAAATTAATTTTCAATCATAACAGATGCACTTTTTTTGGTTCAAGTTTTTCTTGCTTTGTTTCCTTCCCCACTGTCTGGGATACTTACCTCGTATTTGGCACCTATCGGTCGGTCGGGTAGCATCTAACGCAGAGCGCGGTTCTCCTTATGACTTAAAAGCTGTAACAAATATTCACGGATTCCCCACATTAGCCATATTTTTCAATTAGACCGAAAGTTTGGAATTTTCGTAGCTCGATAACCCGTGACAAACTTTTCAGAATTTATGAAAACTTTGATAACAAGATTTAAGCTATTACAATCCCATTACTTTACTTTGGATGACTTTATGTTTGACAGCTCATTGAAAAATAGGCCGATATTTATGACAGACTGACGCAAAAACACTTATATAAATAACAAAATACATACTATAATACATAAAATTACATTAATAATATTATCTTACAACTTTATATGTTAAATAATAATAACTTTCTTTGCCAAACCGAGAGTTTCATTAACAGACTTCAAATGTGAACAAAATTATAATTACTCAAGCGATTTTGATCAAATTTATTTGCGACCTTAAGACATATGAGTGAAACAAATTTTGTGTGTTTTTTTACTCTGTCCCCGGTTGTCCAAGAGACATCTTCATACTGTTTCATAGAAAAATGCTTAGGTTGTCCAGGAGACAAAATTTGTGTAACCATATCAACGGGTTGTAAGAAAAAAATTGATTCATCCATACAATCGAGGAAATAAGAATTATCCAAATTACACGTGCATTTACATACATATAAAAATGGTAAAGTCAAATTCAGACCCTTTATGAGTCCGTTAAAATACAATACATGGTTTTTCCTCGGAACACTGCACGTTTTAATAATTTTATAAATGCATACTTAAAATACAATACATCGGTAAATATATTTAAATATACAGATCACTCAAGTACAAAAAAGTCAAAAGTCTAGTTTTCCACGACGTGTGTCTGACCAGTGTGTGGCCCTTCCTCAAGGAATTCTGGGTTAACTGAGCACTGCGCTAGTTAGCACTGCGTTTTGGCAGCTCAGTGCAGGCCTCGGGTCCTTTGATGACACAAAACAGAGGTCTTGGTCGACCGATATCGCCAAAATTCCTTGAGAAAGGGCCATACACTGGTCAAAAACACTGGGCTAATATCGACTTTGAAAACGCGAGTGATAAGTTACTCCTGTTGCGGTTTATATCAAAAATAATAATACATTATTAAAGTCAGTCATATTTGGGGAATACTGAATATTTGTTTGCCGAATTAATGATAGTAGTCATGCCATTCAAGATGGCATAAAAACTATCACAGAGAACCGAGAGATAGCAGTGTAAGGAGTGAACTGAACAGTTCCCACTTTACACGTGACGAGATGCATAGTTTCAACGAAATGATGGTTGCAATAACATAACAAAAAGGTTTTTATGGGAAATCAACTTGTTTTTCGTAACGTTCGAATGCTGCCGCCTGCGTCAATAAGCAATAAAGCTAGTCTCGAAAATACAAACAAATTGAGGCCCCTATCCTAATAGAGTAGATGGGACCATAAAACAATAAATTCAAGACTTTAGTTTTCAATTAACTGCAAAATTAGATTTTTGGTTGCTTTAAAACATACAAATAGTCGATTGCGTTGGTAAATAAGTGCACACACGCACGGCCGGATGTAGGTAGAGATGCGACAGTACGAGCAAGTTTGTGTACTTGTGATATCGGACAGCTTTTGTTTATGTCACCAAGTTCAGGAACTTGACCGGAGGACACACGAGCGCAAGAGCTCGCCGAGTCACAGATACGAGCTTACTCGCAAGTCCAGTTATTTCACCCTTAAGACTTTTGTTATATTATGGTTCTGAGATCTTTTGAGTTTAAACGCGGTTTAGTAAAGATAAGACTAAGTAACAATACCAAGAAAGTTTTACATAAATCCTATGGTTTTGTCATGATGCCATGGACAATGTGTGCGGTCTCGGTTCCACCTAAACTTTTGGATCGCTGAAAGTTACAAGGATACTATTTAGATAGTATATTTCGGTATAATTAATCCAAGATACGTTGTATTGACATTTATAATTTTTTTTATTTTTATTATTGTATTTTTTTGTATAAAGAGATTATCAATTGGAACTGAAAGATAGAACATAATACACACAACCGGATTCAGAAAATAATTTCAAATTTGTGATGATACTTCTTATTGGATAATCTTCTTATTCTTAGTCACTATGCTACGTCACCTGATATTATCTTATTTAAGAAATCTATTGGAAATATTGGAATGTCACTGTCTTATCTTTCACGTAGTGTTTATTTGATAAGATGAATAAAGATAAGTAATATTATTTGCCGTTCTTCCAATGATTATAATACGAGAAACGTGTAATCAAAATAAGAAAGATATTACTTTTTAATCCAAGTAAAGGTTCTTTGATCAAAATAATTGTACTAGTACGTACAGAATACGGACACTTGTTTAATACAAACGGGTAAAATTATGGTAAGTAAATTATACACCGCTGCTCATTCACAGTCGAAATTCGTGGAACGATAGATTAATATCTGGCTTGGCATTCAGAAAAGGTGTATAAAAAAAAGAAGATAATTTTGCGTTTGGTCACTCTCATTGCTCGCAATCAACCGCGATAGAGGTATATTGTTGAGACTTTACGTCGATATTCTATAGTAGAATAGTAACATAATAAAATTGGGTAGTTGACACCATTAACCAATAACCCCATGACGCAAATTAAATATCAATTAACTGCAAAATAATTTTTCAATACATTTGCTCGAAAAATAACTTTCAAAGGATGTATACATGGCTCGTAAGTTCATTTTACCGCACTAGTGCGATATTTTTACAGTTTTTTTTTAAATTATCCATTTTAAAAGTTTACAAAAGCAAAGAGTTTTAAATGACAAAAATATAAAATATCGACTTATACGAAGAAAACTGTATAAATATACACAACTAAGTAATGAAATTGCAAAATTGATTGTAATTATTATAAACTGTAATTTAATTACCTCAGATTATAATGATTTCCACCTTTTATTTATTCGAAAAAATCGCAGTGGCTGAACGCGTCGAACCGTTGCCTGATAATTTTAGTTAACCTAATTAAAAACAAAACTTACGCATGCGCATTACGGACGCGCCATTTTTGTAAAACTTTGCGTTGTTTTGTGTTGTTGATTATAGTATATGTATATTATTTTTCAATTTTGTGTTATTAATTGCCTATTTTCTCACAAATGTATTGAAAAACGTCGTATGATACACGGTTGGCCAGGTTTTACAAACTCGTGACGATGAAAACCCTCGCCGTGCGGCTCGGGTTTATCACTCGTCAACTCATTTGTAAAACCTTACTTACCAATCTCGTATCACAAATAAACATTTAATTGCTTTGAAATAAACAAATGTGTAGTCAATAGCGCTCGTGCCTAAATTAATACGTTCCCAAAACACCACATTTTTCAAAATACTACATTACCTAGGTATTTATTACATTCCCATTATACCAGATGTCCAGAATAAGATATTTCATCAAAAAAACCACTTCCTTGAGTAATTTGCGATTTTGTATCGTGATGCAACGGGAATCCGGCAAACTAGAAATGTGATAAATAGGTAATGTAGAATTTTGAAAAATGTAGTATTTTTGGCACGAGCGGTCAACTGAGTTGGTCAACAAATGACGACACAGCTTTCTATTGTCATGAAAATTATGGCGCGCTTTGACACTTCAAAAAGTATGTCAATTGATCGGTGGTGTCAACTGCGCAATTGTCATGTAATTGCAACCATCACGTGTAACACAAGGTCGGAAAGTATAATACGTGCGTATTATAGATTCCGACCACAGGAGAGGAGCGCGCCGACAGCCACGGCACTGAGCTGAAATTAAATCATTGTGGCTTTCTTAAAGTATCAGGCAAAACCACTCATACACATATTAGGGGCAATGAAATTGGAGATTTAAATATTCATTTAAAACAATCATTACATTTTTCTAGATTTCTCTTGACGTTGGGTTTAGATATGTATATGAAATTAAATTAGAGGTTTTGTTTGATACTTTAAACACAAAATAGTACGTTTTCATTGTTGAAACGTCATGTTTAATCTCCACAAATATTTGTATTTAATCTAATAATGTAATTGATTCAGTTTTAAACAAGTAGTTTTTATTTTAGTGTATTTAAGTTACAGTTTTTAGTATTTTTAATCGATATTCCACTGTGTTCGCTATCAATTGATAATACTTACCCTCTGTTTCACCACTCTGTCAAGATTTTGATATTTTAAGTGACGGAGTGGTGAAACAGGTTCTTAGCCTCAATCTGTACCTAGTCTGATATGATATTATATTGTTCTTCGGAATCAATAAGTATTTTGTAAATGATAAGTAATAGATAAGTCATAGATACTATACATAATTAAGTGAACATATAATACTTATATAATTCCTAGTAAACTAAGCAGGGTCGAAAATATCCGATACTTATGATATATATCCGATATATATCATAAATATCGGATATTTTCGAACCCAGAAACTAAGATTATATTACAAAGTACAAAATAAAAGATTTATAAACATTTGTGAAGATTAAACATACTATCTAATAACACTTAACAAACTAAATAAAGCAAGTTGCCAGCTATAACAAGAAATAGTAGCTTTGTTATAGAAATAAGAATACTGATAACTGAATTACTGATAATGCAGTTGGCCATAACATTATTAAAACGATTTTGATTTTTGAACTGGTGGTTTTATCCTAATTGCCATATCCATAACTTCAAAATTCTGGCAGCAAGCCAGGTTTAATTAATAGTTAGGTATCTTATAATGTATATCCCTAACTCATATTAGCTGGCACTTGCTTGGTTTAGTTTGACAATAATCTCGATAACTCCAACGTTTCTGCCGTCCTTAGCGTCTGCGCAGCGATAGAAAAGGATGTCTAACATATCTTAGAAACAATGATACTGCATAAATATTTATAAACTTTAGTTATATTTTAGACGACCAGATGGCCTAGTGGTTAGAGACCCTGACTATGAAGCTTGAGGTCCCGGGTTCGATTCCCGCGTCGGGGCAGATATTTGTATGAAAAATACGAATGTTTGTTCTCGGGTCTTGGGTGTTTAATTGTATTTAAGTATGTATCTATCTATATAAGTATGCTTATCCGTTGCCTAGTACCCATAACACAAGCTTTGCTAAGCTTACTTTGGGACTAGGTCAATTGGTGTGAATTGTCCCGTGATATTTATTTATTTATTATTTATTTATGCCCGAGGCTTTTCCCCCATGGAAGAATAAAAAATTGGCTAGTTCTACCCTGTGGGCATTTTGGGAAATCCCTTTTTAGGGGATCTCAATGATCGATCGTCAATGAATGACTTCCAAATTTCAAGTATCTTAGGTTAAGGTTGTGCATTGTTTGTTAGTCAATCAGTCAGCCAGTTAGTCACGTTTCTATAGTCAACGCCCGTTGTAGTAAATCTTGACAAATTGCATAACCACACAACAATGTGCAACCTATATGAAAAAAATGCTATACTCACTATTCTGTCATACGCCACAAGTGTGTACAGCATTAATTTTCCTATGGTTTGATTAATTACGACTCCTTCGACCTCCCCGTCCTCGACCCCTTAACTACTCGAAATTAAAGGGGTGAACAAACTTTTTGTGTTGTTTACTCTGTCCCCGGTCTTCATAATGTTTCATAGAAAAATGCTTAGGTTGTCCAGGAGACAAAATTTGTGTAACCATAGCAAAGGGTTGCAAGAAAAATTTGATTCACCCAGTAAATATTATTTAATCTGTGGCATAGCTCTCTTCTGATCTGAGCACATAATTAACATGCACCCCGGTTGGACGGGAGCAAATCTGTACTGACGTTTAATTCTTTAAAACCGTTCAAATATCTCGCTCCGAACAGCATCTATAAAACATGTTAATGCATCCCATTCATTGACGTGGCGGCTAAAGACGGTAGAAACGCCCGAAGCACTGTCTCACAAAGTAGGATAGAGGGTACCTTCTTTGCCCAGGCTTGCGTTCCACTCGCCAACTCTTTGGGTGTGAGGATCTGAGCACCAGTCGACCCAGTAAACTGGCCGAGAGAGCGGTTTGCCGACCAACCGAACTGCGGGGCAAACGACTGTTCAAAGTCGAATGGGAATAAATAAAACATTAATAAAATTAAAAAACGAAAACTGAAACGAAAACTTAAGTAACTAAGGATGAGTAAACTAAGATAAGTTTTTTGCAAAATGAGAATAGACATTAAGCCTAAACAAAAATAAGTTATCTGAATCTACAATATTTTTATAAAAAATAATAATATAAGCAATTAGCGACTATACTATAGTCGATAACTGCTTTACCATTTTTATGGCAGTTCCTAAGTATATCAAAATAAAAGAAATTAGGCCGAAAAATAGCCTTTGATTTAGCCTTTAAATTGGTTTGTTTCATGTTTGGAAGTTATAAACCAGATTGTCAAATAAAATGGAAAATTAAAATGTAAGACTTACGCCACGAGTGGTTGTTAGTTCATTCTGTTCCTGTTCTTTGCGGATCATCAGCAACTTCTGGGATACTATTGATGCTACATCCTAGAAACAAAAACATATAATAATGAAACCCAGACACAGAATAACTAATAGTACTAACGTACAGAAGGATCGCTTTCGAACAAAAGTTATAGGTATAAAAATTTGCCTACTCTTACGACCGTTAACAGCTTGCACGCGAAATTGAAACTTATTGTGTGATACGAGCGTTCATATTCCATTGGGCACCGCTGAACCGAAACCGAGAGCACAGGGTTCCCACTCGCCAATATTTAGATAGGTATATAAATCAAGAAAGGAAACAGTGTGTATAAATTCAATAAACTATCATTTAACGCAACAGTATCTTTTATACGGATTATAAGATCGTTAAGACGTAAGACGTCTTTGATTGTAGCAAAAACCACAGAAAAATAATTAAGCGCGACGCGGCTAGCGTGCGAACCGAACCTCTAGTCCCAGTAGTTCGGTTGATTAGTCCGGGGCCGAACTACTGCTACACTTTTGTTCCCAATAGTTCGGTTATGACGTCAAACCCGAACTACTGAGAGTTAAAACGACTCAAAAGTACGGTTAAAGATGCAGCTAAATAAAAAATCAAAGAGGCATTTTTTTCATTACATTTTTTTAATAAAACAAAAATGTTAAAGTAACTTCTCCGCATTAAATATATTATAAACGGGTCACTTACGCTTTAAACGGTGAACGACCGCTTTAGCCTAGTTGGTAGTGACCCTGCCTACGAAGCAAGAGGTCCTGGGTTCAAATCCCGGTAAGGGCATTTATTTGTGTGATGAGCACGAAAATTTGTTCCTGAGTTATGGATGTTTTCTATGTATTTAAGTATTTATTTATTTATATAAGTATGTTTATCGTCGTCTAGTACCCATAGTACAAGCTTTGCTTAGTTTGGGACTAGGTCGATTTGTGTAAGATTGTCCACTAATATTAATTTTTTTTTTACTAATATTAAAAAGTAGAGAAAAAAAATCCAAAAATGGTAATTTTGTAGTTACATCACAATATAAAAAGTTTTGTTAGTGATTACAAACTAAATTGCAGTTTATAAACTAACCACGACCTATGTGGATGTATAGGGACAAATTTTTCCAATGGCGAAGTTAAGTTTGTCCCTCAATCCAAAATACTGATTTTTGGCGTATCCGATTCGCACTTGGCCGGTTTTTTTATAATAAAAGTTGTTTGCACATCATTAACCGAACTACACACCACTTCCCAATAGTCCGGTTTGACATCATAACCGAACTATTGGGAACAAAAGTGTGGCAGTAGTTCGGCCCCGGACTAATCAACCGAACTACTGAGACTAGAGGGAACCGAATGCCGAGCGACAACCTACTGCCATACACCTGCCCGGGAGGCGCGCCGGCCGAACATACCTAGACTGCGGAGTGAAACATCCCTGACCCAGACTCCAGTATATCAGGATGAATCAACTTTTTCTTGCCACCCGTTGCTATGGTTACACAAAATTTGTCTCCTGGGCAACCTAAGCATTTTTATATGAAACAGTATGAAATGTCACTTGGACAACTGGGGACAGAGTAAACAACAAGAAAAAGTTGATTCACCCAGAAACACTAAAACTAGGTACATGTAATATGTAGCAGAGATGATAATTTATCCGCGAATAAATCATTCGACCGCTTTTTAAATGACGAATGATTTATTCGATATTTTATTCGGATTCGACAAAAGTTTACGGTATTCCTATAAATAATTATTCGCGGCAATTTATTCGACGAATAAATTATCCGAATAATGGTGGCACTTCACTTGGCGTTGCGTGTTCGCGTTGCGCTATTGCCATCTCAGTCTTTCATGCTAGAATCGGCATAGTGCTCCTCTCTCGCACACGCAACTATTTCGTGAAATACGCCAAGTGAAGTGCTAGCATAAGAATAATCATTCGATAATTTTATTCGTCATTCGCGAATAATTTGATTATTCTTATTCGTTATTCCAATACATTTTGCCCATCTCTGGATGTAGTTATATTGGATTGGAGAAATTCAGGGGTTTTGATCTTTTTTATTCGCGATACTTTTGTAAAAGAAAATAACTCAAATATGCGTGCGTCGGCGACCTGATCTTACTACCGACCTATTGAGGCCACTGTGGATTTTTTTTTACAAAAAAAATCATAGTGACATCATATTGTTTGACAAGGACACTCTTAACGATACTTACTACGTAAACGTCGGTGGGACAAGAATGAAAGGCTCAGGAAGACTTCGTCCACAGCCCCCATTTGCCACCTTCTTAAATCCTCTTCATTGTTATATCTTTTTTTTTTTTTAAAAGAAAATCATTTAATCATACTTATTACATAATTAATCAAAATGTCAACAAAATTGGTTAGTAAAAAATCAAAACTAAAAATGTGGAACGCTTCACGATTTTGCGTGTCATCCTTGCGCAGGGGCCATGCTAATCTTGTTATATTATTTGGTCTACTGTTCTGATTCGACAACCTTCCTATATCGTCACCTGTCCGCTTTCCTACGTAAGCCACGCTACCAACTCGTCAACATTTCTATTTCGACCACAGTGCCAGAGATAAACTACGATACAATGGCCCGTCCCTCCACATTACTATTTAATTTAATTGTGTTTAGTCACATATTTACGAGAGAATTTTTATGTAGTAGTGTCTGCTTTTGTTTGACGGCTGTCTTAACACGCAAACATGCGTTGAAAGTTTTGGTATGCTTTATAAATACTTTCACAAATACATTGAAGACTTCTTGAATTGTGGAGGGGCGGGCCATGTTATTATCGTAGATTATCTCTAATGTGGTCGATAAAAGAAAGTCAAAATAGGAATGTAGACAAAATGGGATATTGACGATATCAGAAAGTGGACGAGTTAGGAAGGTGACCAAATGGGACTGTGGTCCTGAGCCGAATGAAATTGTTCTATAGTGCCTTTCAAAACGCTAATGAGATATCGCTAGGACCTACGAGCTCCTACACTATAGGAGCTCTTAAACTATTTTGATGAATTTTGTAGTAAGTTGACATAAAACTTACTATCACTTTCGGGGGTTCGATGCCCGGTGGGTACGCTTGCGGTCCCGGGGCAGGTAACGCCGGCACTGTGGCCAATTCTGAAAAAGAAAATTTTACGGTTGCAGTTTTATCGACAATTAAAAAAAAATTGCATTTTAGTATTATTACGTAAATACACAGAAAGCCAAGTGCCAATCGGACTAGAAACCACGTTTCTTCCATAGAATTTTATGGCGGCCACAATAAAAAAAAAAAAGTACAGACTCAAAAATTTAATGTGTCTATGGTTCAAAAACTCAAAATCTCTTTATTCAATTAGGTTATTTAGGCTATACATAACAATCATTTATGAATGTAGAAAAGTCTTTGCTTCGGGAAAAATCTCTGCTGATAAGAATTCAGCGATAATCTCAACAAAGTACATTTTTTTTCAAAAGATACAACAGGTAAAGAACAGAAAGCAGAATTTAATTGCCGTTGGCGATCTTTATGTACGGAACATCATATATTTTTTTTTACATAAAACTGACCCATGATTGACCTCTATCTCACCTGATGAAAAGTGCAGATGAGGCCGAAGGTGTATCTCACAGCCTATTCGCTCTAGCCTTGAAGAGCCCTAGGTTGTATTTAGCTCTAGCCCTATTGAGCTGAGTATTGAGCCCTAGATTTTACTAAAAAAACCGGCCAAGAGCGTGTCGGACACGCCCAAGATAGGGTTCCGTACCCATTACGAAAAAATCAAGTAATATATTTCGTATGTGTACGGAATCTTCAAAGTTAGGTATCGTCAATACTTTGAAAAAAGCTCGTATCTCAAAATCGTTAATCTGGCAAAGTGAACTTTATTACGCGCGTATCAAGGTTCAGTTTTGTTTACATGCTGATTTGAGATACGAGTTATTCAAAGTAGTGACGGTATGTTTAATACCTTAGGCTACTATTTACTCTTAAACTACAAATAATTCCCAAGCAATCTTAGCCGCTATAATTTTCCTTGTAAATTTAATATATTTACCACCATTTTGAATTTTTTTAAATTTTTCCACCCAACATTTTAGATTTTAGAGGGGGGGGGGGGGGGGGTCGATTTTAATGGAAATTTTCACTTTAAAGTTGAATATTTCGCAAACAAATCACTAAATACAAAAATCATGTAAGCAACCCCTCAATGGTTTTAAAAGACCTATCCAACGATACCCCACACTATAGGGTTAGTCGAGAAAAAAAAAATCACCCCACTTTACGTCTATGGGAGGTACCCTAAAAAAAATTTTTTTAGTTTTTTTTATTTAACCACTTTGACGGCTTGACTAATATACATATATATTCATGCCAAATTACAGTTTTCTAGTACTAACAGTCTCTGAGCTTAGCCGCGGACAGACAGACAGACAGACAGACGGACAGACATGGCGAAACTGGGTTCCTAGTTGACTACGGAACCCTAAAAACGAGTGCGAGTCGGACTCGCGCACGAAGGGTTCCGTACCATTATCTATAAAAACGGTAAAAAAAACACGTTTGCTGTATGGGAGCCCCCTTAAATATTTTTTTTTATTTTAATTTAACTATTTATTTTTACAGCAAATATATTACTAAATATTCTGTGAATATTTCAAACGTCTACCTGTTGCCGTTATCAATATCGAGCAAAAGCGAGCAAAAAAATCACGTTAGCCCTCTTAAATGTTTATTTTATTGTTTTTTTTTGTATTTTTTGTTATAGCGGCAACCAAAATACATCATCTGTGAAAATTTAAACTCTCTAGCTATCACGGTTCCCGAGATACAGCCTGGTGACAGACGGACGGACAGACAGACGGACAGATCGACGGACAGCGAAGTCTCAGTAATAGAGCCCCGTTTTTACCCTTTGGGTACGGAACCCTAAGAATTTGTAAATTGCTGTACTCACGAGTGGCAGTGGTGAAACTCTTGAGATATGGCGGCGGGTTGGCGGCGGCGGGCGGCGTAGGCGGCGCGGGAAGTGCCAATGGCGCCGCTCTGAGGTCAAAACAATAAATTATAACACAGGCATTAGTAAGTACATTGTGCATCTAGGGCCGTAAGTAGGGGATTACTAACGAGGGTCTATTAGAAGCCCGACGCCGAAGGCGGAGGGCTTTTAATGACTCGAGTTTGTAATCCCCTTACAGCCCGTGATACACACAATGATTTTCATCACATTGCGAGAAAAAAAAATCCAAAAATAAAATTATTTTGTCTCTAAATACTTAAATTGAATAAAATAATGGCTACCCGCCAATACAGATTGTCACTTTTTCGAGTCATCTACCATAGATAATGTAAACTGTGTTTAGTTTAGAATTCGAAAGGTCATACGGCCAGATTCTACCAACATTTTAAAAAATATTACTAAAATTATTGCAAAACTATTTGTTATAAATTTAAAATATAAAAATAACGAATTTTCATGAAGCGTAGATAAGTTTTGTGTTGTAAAATTTGGGTTATAGCTAAGTTTTAAAGATAATAAATAAAACGTTGGCTGACTTGAAACCTCCTTAGTCTGAATTTACTTGTTTGCAAATTTTAAAACTAAAGTTAGAACTCCCTTGGGTAGAAAAATTGTACGTAAATCCATAACTCCCTTAAGAACAATTTAGGCCTTTGACATTTAGTATACAGACATAATAATAATAATAATAATATAATATATTTATTATGTTAAAAGAACAAGGTTTACAGTGCAAAGGTTGGAATCTGCTAGTAAGTATAAAATACCTGTGTCAGCAGACTCCGCTCTTCCATATCAAATAAGTTTTAACAATAACAACTATACAATATTAACAATAGTGTGAGTGTGTAGATGTGTGTGTGTGTAGATGTGTGTGTGTGTGTATGCGCGCACACGCGTGTGCGTGCCCGTGCAGCGTGTGTGCGCACAAGTGAGCGCGTAAGTATATCACAGCCTAGTACATATACCCAAGTTTCACTACACAACAAATAACTATTATAAGACATGGAATAACACCATTGACGAGCAAGTGCACACTGGTTTCACGTCCATACAAAGGTGCGTCAAAAATACTAAATGCTCAATACGTACTTATTTTAGTTTAAAAAATACATATTATTAAAAAAAAAGGTTAATTAGAGGATTTCAACCATGTATATTGATTAAATTACATAAAAAATATGTTAAAAACTAAGTAGCTCCAAAGTAGCTTTTGATAGAAGACATTTCTTCTTTTTAGGCAACTTCCTGAGCCCCGTTATTAATGGATCAGAGCTCAGAAGAAGCCTGTTCAAGAGGTCTACATTAGTTACATTCCTGGACATCTTCCGGGTGTGTCGTAATCGGAACGCTTTAATGTCTTTGTTTCTGGCTTCCGCTGCTTCTTCCGATAGTTCACCAATAGATAATAGTGCATGCTCTATGACGGCGGAGCCATGCACTAAAACCTTGTGGACAGAAGCAGGCAGGTAATTACCACGGGTAAGTTTGGATAATTTGTCTAGCAGTTTCTATGGCAAATTGCCCAAATTTAGCTGCGTTAATGTTATAGCCAGAACCCAAAGCCTGCAGAATGGTGGCACAACGTTCTAGCAAGTTGTGAGAGCTCCAGTCGCCTTCTTTGCTTTGTGCGTTTGGAACACTCTATAGTCTTTCCTTGGTCGTCCTCGTTTCTTGATTGGCGTATCAGGTGCTGCCTCTGCTGCTTCTTGGCCGGAGCCTTCCAAAGTTACATTTTCCGTTGTGTTGAGCCAGTCAAGCTGTTTCGCTAAAAATTTTTTCTTCATGTAAACTTTGTCGCCACAACTCGGAAATCCTTGTGCAGATATATTTTATTCGTATAAACAACTTATGAAAATTAATGTTTTCGTTGTCTTTTAATGACTGAGAGTCACGAATTTCCTTAAAAACATGTTGGATTCGGTCAGTTAGGTTCAACTTCTTGCCTCCATATTTATCCCAAATATTGAAGACAAACACGCGTGCAAATACACAATGATGGCTCCCCCCTTTAATAAACATAAAAATATTAATCAATTAACACAAAAATAAAATAATCTTGTGCAAAATTCAACAACAACATAAAGTATAAAGTTCGTAGAATTCCGCTACAAAAGGTACACTTTGGCGTAGAACCCTGATTACTTGAAATAATGGACGGATCTGGATTAAATTAGATTTGATTTAGTAAAAGAAGTCTTATATCTAACTAATCATGATAGATTTAAGATTAGACAACCGTCGACAAAGTACTAAAAGTCGACGTGCATTCCAAATAAACTAAATATATTTACGAAAATACCTTACTGATGTAGCAGCCAATTTACCACACTAAAACTCAATATTTAAAATAAATTAATACTTTAAATAATCATACATACCTTGTTTCTGAATATCCATTACAAAAACAAATCGCAACAAAGAAAATTTTCGGTATAATATGGGTAAAACAACGAGCGGTAATTGCGTGAGTGGATAGCACGAGTAGTCGCGGGAAGAAATAGCCCACCTTTCGATAACAATATCGGATTGAGGGTAATTAGGAAAATAAATTTTCTGATATTTTCTGATTGTTTGGACGTTGTAGACGTCAGAATAATGAGTTATGCCAGTAAATTTGATATTTTTATTTTTTATTTTTGTCATATGAAAGAAACCAGTGTGAAGTGTGATGAAAAATAATAAACTTAACCGTCGTGAATTTCCGTTATAGTCGGTCAATTTTGAGATCCTATAGACGGTTTAGTCTAGAGTAGACATGTCAAGGCATAAAGTGCTAAAAATAAGCAGAATAGGAGCTCCGCTAAGTGGAGCTCCGTCAGCTTAAGACGTTATTTATGGTTGTCTTATTTAAAGTTTTCGAATGGAGACCACGGACTTGCTAATGCAGTATGGGATATCCACCGACAAGATGAACGGATGATGTGGTAAAGGCCACAGGTTCATGGTGGATGCAAACCGCTTCCAACCATAATGATTGGGTGTCAATTAGGGAGGCTTATGTCCAGTACTGCCCCTTCTACGGCTCAAATGATGATGGTGAATGAATGGTTGTTGACTGTTTATGTTATAATTTCACATTAAAATTGTGTTCTAACTTTGGTAACATTTTCAGCTATATATAATATTTTTGGTATATTAAGGTTTACTTTACCTTAATCAGTTAAATACAAGTATTTTCTATTTATGTTAAGATAGTTTAGTTTAGGGCCGACAACGCACTGGTATCGCGTAAAGCGCTGCGAGTGTCTATGAACAGTGGTGTTCATTTAACATCAGGTGACCCACTAGTTCGTTTGTCTGGCTTCACTAACATAAAAAAAGATAGATTGATAATGCTTAATAATAATAGAATAGAATACTCACTTTGTAGTTTCAACAGGTGTTGCAGCGCTGGGGGCAGGTTTTGTTGCTGTCGATTTTGAGTTCAGCTTTGCGACTTGCTACAATGAAAAAAAATGGAACTAACACAACTGGCAAAGTAAAAATAATACAAAATTCATATTGTTATGTTGAAAAAGCTATTATGATGGTTTGACCTAAGGCCTTTATAGCTGAGGTTCGTGGATGCGAGCTTTGGGTCGTACATCGCGAGTTTTTTCAGTAATTTAAGTATCAAATTACATTTAAAATTTACCATGTGTTTTTCGGTAAAGGAAAACATCACGAGGAAATCAAATGCGATGCAACTTAATAGTGTGTGTGAAGTTCCCAATCCATACTGGGTGCTCTCTGCGTGGGTATACATTCATATTTTGAGAAGATTGTGCCCAGCAGTGGAAGAACTGGCCGGAAACAATACTGATTATACACAAGTACACAAAATGGTTCTTTTATTAGGTATGCCCCATTTGTTGGTTACTATCAAAATTCCCTTTTCGCCAAAGGACAATATAGCTCAAACATCTGGATTGTATAATGTCTTTGTTGCCATATAGACATGAACGCTAAATGTATCTTTAGCAAAACGTCTGGATCTTATAATGTTACAATTTAAAATACCCTAGTAGCGAAACATCTTTATCTTAGAATGTCTTTATTACTTAATAGACATAAACGTTAAATGGCCCGGTTGCGAAACGTTTGTATCTCAAAATGTCTTAATTACTAAATAGACAAGAACTAGAGTATTTTAAATTGTAACATTCTAAGATCCAGACGTTTTGCTCAAGATACATTTAGAGTTCATGTCTATATAGCAACAGACATTACACAATCCAGACGTTTGAACTATATTGTCCTTTGGCGAAAAGGGAATTTTGATAGTAACCCCCATTTGTTCTATAGAACTGATATATTTGATATGATTTTGAACTTTGTTAGTTTACGATTTCGCAGTTGTATAGAGCAAATGGAACCTACCCGAGTGATAAGGTTATTACAAAAATTCAATGACATCTCACCATGTCCTTCTTCGGTGGCGACACGGGGACCCATTCTGTATTGTCTCTGTGCTGCGACCCGGAGGACACGGGGAATTGGAGTCTCAGCTCCTCCTTGTTGGCTATGGGCAATGGATTAGTCTTGATCGGCAGTGGCGCTCCACCCTAAAAGGAAATAAGTTGCTTGCTGATAGTGTTTTTTTGAGATCAAGAGAGTCGTGTGAAAAGAATTTTCATACAAGTATGGCTCTTGAGGAAAACATAATTTGTGAAAGCAAACAAAGAAGTGGCTTATTGTTGGAAAAAGTTTTAAGTTGTGGTTACCTGTAATTGGATAAGCATCTACCAGGAATGTTTACCTACTAGTTACTTAAGTTTTTGTATGACGTATTATCTGTTGGTGATCCTTAATAATAAATAAATAAATAAAACAGATTGCCATGAAGCAGAAACATCAAAAAAAAAAATAGTGTTTTTTTTAATATTTTGTTTTCTTTTGTCGCAGCTCTATGAATGTCGAAAAACGCGTAAAAATATATAGCGTGCTCGTGTCTCGGCTCGGCGTCGCGAGCGTTGCGAAGTACGAGACTAGGCGCTTGGCGAGCCGCGAGCGTCTATTCACACTCCCGTCTCGTTGCTCGTCTCGCAGTTCGTCTCGCCACTCGTACGCGAGTGTAAATGAGCTATTATGAGTCATAATCATAACGTTGATCTAGGATTTTTTTGTAAGTATTTATTGTTTAGCTCTGATGATTCTCTACTGAGAATGATACATTTTTTTCTTCATTGTTTCTACAAGATTTTAACTGTTATTTTACGACCCCAATAAGAATTCTTATAACCTTGGCATTAAATTGAGTAACTTAATTTTATTTCAAACTCCGATAAGTCGATCAGTGATAATATTAAGATTTTGGTATTAAAGACAAGGTAAATAAAGTAGATAATCTCCAAAAAGGGTAGAAAGGACATATCTGGGTTTAAAATTATGCTTCTCAATTATTTGTAACATAATATGAGCAGTGCTAGTAAATACACAAACAAACGTTTCTCCAACTGTATTCACCACTACATTTTTGCAAATAAATATTCTTATTCATATAGGTAGCTCACCCTTATATTCATTACAATCGGAGCCTTTTCTTTGACTAAGAACGGATGGTGGAACGCGAGCGTATCCTCGTTCTCGCTCATATCGTCGTCGTGGGACGAGACGGAAGACAGCTCGCCGAGCGCCTCTTTCTTCGATAAATGCTTGCAGAAATCTGTCAGCTCGTCCACTGATTTACCTGTGGTTTGGTTGGATTTGTTAATACCCTATAAATGAATAGCTTATGAAAGAATAATGATGTATAAACGAGTGGTCAAAACGCTCGAATATTCATCCACCGGCAGTTTCTCATATAAGTAAAGTGTAAAATTGTTTTGATAGTAAAATGATGAATAAACCAACACCTAGAATCAGTAATTTTGCCTCTTCGCACCTTGATTGCACCTCGAGGATGGGGCGAGCGGCTGCTGAGATAGCAGCCCTTAAAAGCGCGAGAAGTACTCGGCTCTCGCAAATTATTTGTTTGGTTTGTTCCACTTGCGGTGGAGACGACTGGTTGTTGAGGCCCGAGGCAAAACTTTTTTTTTAAAGAAGTGGGGCGCCGTCTTCGTGAGAGTCGTCTTGACCCTCGCTCTAGGTCGTTTCTGGTGCAAAGGTTCATCGTAGTCCAACGGGGCAATGCAGCTAGTGTATTGGGCACCTTTGGTCCAGGTACGATCTGGGACGGTTTATTCGACTGACTGCATTCTTTAATTGTATTTTTTTGTGTGCATATCTGGCTAGTATATTGCTTTCTACACCTAGAATTATAATGCATAGTTTAGAGAATAAGTTGCTAGTGGCAGAACGGAGGATTCTGCGGAAGATTCTGGGGCCGACTCAGAGGGAGTACGGTAGCTGGAGGGTAAGAAAGAATACGGAAATTGAGGACCTTGTATCTGAGCCCAATGTTATAGGAGACCAAGGCGTCCAGACTCCGGTGGCTCGGACACGTAGAAAGGTTGGGGAGGATCGAGCCGTGAAGAGAGCGTACTTGGGACGACCGAGTGGACATAGGCCGGTTGGTCATCCCAGGTACCGCTCGAGGGACGAGGTCCTGAAAGACCTTTTGGACCTCGGGGTCGAAGACTGGCAAGAGCTGGCTCAAGATCGCAAAGCGTGGCGTAATCTGGTGTTGGAGGCCAAGACCCACTTTGGGTCACTGCGCCCTGGTAGTAGTAGTAGTTTACCTCCGGATTGTATAGCGGCCATGACTTGGTTCCTGGTGTGCGGCGGCAACGCAGCCGCGCCGGCCGGCACGGCTCCGTTCTTCAGCATGTTGATGGCGTTCCTGCGCGCCACTTCTAGCAGACGCTTCTTCTCACTGTCGGCTAGCTTCACGCCCGTTGGCGACCTGTCGTTACAAAATAATAATATATACAGGGTGTAAGTAATCGTTGAGTGTGCATAGGCGATTATTCCGTAACTATTACCGTTATCAAAAAACCCTGAACAGGAATCGAAAGTATGAGTAAAATGACAACAATAACTTGTTAAAAATAAAACGAGAAATATCCAAAATTTTGACATTAAACAAACATTACGTACGAGATTAGTAGAAAGGTTTTAGTTTCCTTACGTCAAAAGGTTATTTTAAAAGCTACTGATATTTAAGGAAACTCTTATTAACAATTTCAGCCTTCAAAATTTTCAGGCCAAGGGAAACCATTAAATATTCCGGAATACGTAACGTAACACTTTAACGTTTAACAAAGTTAAATTTTTTAGTAACAGATTAGCGAAGTTATCTATTTGATTAACGGGCTGAGGCCTGAAATGTCCGTTTTCTTAAAATGTATCTTTCCCAAAATGTCTGAGTCTTACTATACAAAAGATGTGACATATCAATACCGGAAATCTCAAATGGCGTAAAGGACAAGGACATTAGTGTCCTTTACGCCATTTGAGATTTCCGGTATCGAATTATGAAAAAGCAGACATTTTGGGAAAGATACATTTTAGGAAAACGGCCATTTCAGGCCTGATCTAGTTAAGGTTGCCATCCGTCCGGGTTTCCCCGGATTTGTCCTAGTTTATAGAGCGTCCGGGCGGGGTTTCATTTGTAGTCCGGGTTTGAATTGTAGTAGTTAGATTGTAGTTCCACTAGTAGTAGTACAGATTAAAATAAAACAAACAAAAAACGATGACGTGTCCGGTTTCTGAGCTCCAAAATCCGGGGATCGTACGCTTTTTGTCCTGGTTGCCGGGTTTTAGAGATGGCAACCCTAGATCTAGTCCATGTTTTTTTAAGTCAACACATACCTGGACCGCCGTCCTCTGAGATCCCGATGGCGCGGCGACACGTGCCGCGGCCGGTGCCGGGAGCGGCTGCGGCTGCGGCGGCGCGTCCGCTCCGGCTGCCGCGACCGGCTGGTGCGGCGAGGCCGGGAGACGGAGCGCCGGGACCGGGAGACGGAGCGACGGGAGCGCGACGCGGAGCGCCGGCGCCGTCGGGACGCAGAGCGGGAACGCCGGGACTTGCTTGAAGATCTGAGCCGTTCAATGCAATTAAATGCTTGTTTATTGTTTTATTGTGACATTTAATTTAATTTCATTAACAATTGTAATTTAACTTTTTTTTATATTTTTATTCTCGATTATAGTATGTAAGCAAAAAGTGTGAACGCCTGTAAAGGTAAGAGTTTAGTGAGATTTATGATAAGAGTGCATTATTGAACACCTATGTTACTGTACCTAAATTCTTCACAATAAATTGATTATTATTATTGATTATGTTAAAAAAATTACGGCTCTTTTACACGGACGTCCCGTTTTGCAGTATCGGTTTTTTACTGGATCCCGCAAAAATCATACCCGTGTTCACACGGAAGTTAGCATCCTGTTTTTTAAGGGATAACATTGGCAGAGCCGAGCAGAACCGTATGCAGGATGCTAACAGAGTGAACACTTCCATTAAACTATGTACGTAACTAAACTGGATCCAGTCGTCCTGTTTGTAGTGGCAAAACCATACAGCACATTTTGAACGGATCGGATTTTAGCGGGATCCTGCAAACCGAATGCTTGTGTGAATGTTACCAGACCACAGTAGCACATATACTACTAAACAGGATCCTGCGAAAAACCGAACCAGCAAAAACGGGACGTTGCCGTGTGAAAGAGCCATTAAGAGAAAGAAGAATGAGCAGCAGTTTACAAGCTCTTATTTAACTTAACTTCGTATTTTTGTTTGTTTGCTTAAAATTTGTTACGTTTAAGGTTAGAAGGAGCCATAATAAATAAATAAATAAATAATAATGATAACTAATATACTAATAATATTTTTTGTGACTTAATCACAAATTATTGATTGCTGTATTTACCTAGATGTTTCAACCGCATTGCAGTGGCAGTGGTAACAAGCAGAGTCCCACAAAATATTAGTTATGAGAATGATTTGTTACTAACTGATTTAATTGTACATTGCATGTGATACAGTCATGTAGGTAGGCATCTATACAACACTGCTGTACACTATAACTATGTGCTTAATCAACCTAACTAAATTTTGCATGTTTATTTTGATCTACTTTGAGCAGTCGGTTTGACTTGAAATTTGGTACAATGTAGGTAGGATGACTAAAGTAAAGCTTGCATTAAAAATTTAATTTATAACAAAAAATTGTTTTAAAGTAGGTAAAGCAACACACATATGAGAAGTAAAAAATCCATACCTCTTGCGGGATTTACTTCTATCCCTATCCTTCCTGGACGACTTATGAGAGCTTTCTTTTGTTTTCTTGGAACTCCGTGCTTCATCAGCTCTAAAAAAGAAAAAGAGCAAAGGGGTCAATATTCAGCGTTTTTACGGCGTCTTTTTCTTTACCATATTGTGTTAACTCGAAGCTCAAATACTAAAGTGATGTAGATGTAGCCAAACATTTTTGCGGCAAAAAATATATTGATGTTACTGTTAATGCTGGTACTTCACTTGGCGTATTTCACGAAATAGTTGCGTGTGCGAGAGAGGAGCACTATGCAGATTCTAGCGTGAAAGACGGAGATGGCAATAGCGCAATGCGAACAGGCAACGCCAAGTGAAGTGCCACCATTAGACTAAGATGTTATTCAAAATTAAGACATGGTACTTATTAAAACATTTTAAAATAAAAACAAAAAACAACATATAATTTTATTATTTTGATGTTGTTTTCATCAAAATAATAAAATTATTCATATGATTAAAGGAAATGATGCTCTTGGCTATCTTTTAAACCTTAGTATGAGCAGTGTTAAGAGATTTATTTTGTTGCATGTAAGATAGTTTCAAATGAAAGTCAAGTCTGTAAAACCTATTAGGGGCCCTGGGCACTTTTAAATGGGAATTTGAAAGTATTTTTGTGAGGAATGTTTATGGGCGACTGTTTGTGGGATCTTGGGCATGTGCCGAGTGCTCAGTAAGAAAGAGGGGCTTGGTTTGGATAACTTATGGGTTTTGGGTGGTATACTACTGGTTAACAAGGTCTAACTTTTTGAAATCTACCTATGATTATTATTAACTTACACTTTAAGTTCAACAGCCGCTTGCTTCTTAAGTATCCCGCCAGGATCTGACGACTTTGGAAATTCTGCATTTGGGACCTCTGGCTTTTCGCTACTTGCTGAAGAATCAGTATATTCACCTTCTTCATACTTCTCTGCTTTCTTTCTAGCTTCTTCTTCCGCCTTCTTAACAGTCTCCTCAAACACCGCACTGAATTTCAAATTCTTAATCTGAATCTTACTCTTTGACTTATCATTATCAACTTCTTGTTTTTTACTGTCTAATTTATGCCTTAAGTCTGCTTCGAGTTTAGGGGAGTCCGGCATGGGGATGAGACTTGCATCAATATTATTGACATCGACTCCATAGTTGTGTGGATCTTCAACTTTGATAGACACTTTTCGATGTGGAACTTCTTTAGATTCAATTTTAGGCTTAACCTCCTCTTTGATATCCTCAGACTTGACACGGCCAGTCTCATTTTTAACCCTTATTGTTTCAAGGTCGGCTTTGATTTTGCTGGGCGTGCCAGAACGCGAGTGGTCACGCTTCTTCTTTGATTTACTTTTTTTCCGCTTTTTGCGCTTATGAGAATAGTCACTATCATCAGAATCACTGCTGCTACTGCTGCGGCTTCGCTTTTTCTTTTCTTTCTTGTGCTTCTTTTTGCTCTTCTTGGATTTCTTCAAAGAAGCCTCATCTATCTTAGGAGGATCGGCATTGAAGGCACTAAATAGTTCGGATAGGATCTCGCTGGAGGATTTACTGGCTTCCTCTTTCTTTTTGCGTTCCGGTGTGGTTTTCTCCCTTTTAATAAGCAATTCTATTTTATTAATTAAACTCGTCATTTTTATTAACTAAACAACCTAAACTCACATGAAAACAACTACAACCACCATTTTGTGGATTTTTGACGTTTAATTTGACGCAGTGATGCCAGATGCCGAATACAAAAAGCGGGAGCTACGCTTTCAAAATGCGGATTTTTAAGGCTAAAAAAAAGTCGTCTTCATCCGCTTCCCCGATATTTGTGAGCCATTGCTACTGTGTGAGTGAAATGGCATATTTAAAAAAAAAGCGGATCTGCGTTGGCTCAACACGGATAGCGGGGTCAGTGGCAAAACGCGGGGTAAAAAGCAGAAAAGCGGGGCGGGGTATCTGGCAACACTGATTTGACGTTTTGTTGTTTTAATTTTTATCTTGATGTTGGTTATATTGACCAAAGCCAACTGCACATTGATCGACTCGTGTGAAATAACAGTTGTCAAGGAGGGTTTCAATAATTAATTACTTACGGAACCCCCAAAAGTCCCTACTAGTCATTTCACATCACAGCGTCTGACAAATTGAGTAGTCGATAAACATCTGTAGCTCTCAACCTTGACGTTGGCAAAATTGTTCCATTGGACAGAAGCCATTAAAAAAAACCCACAAGTGCAACTCTATTTATTTATGGATGGTGCTTGGCGGGAAACCGGCGAGAGTGAATCGTGCCGAACAAGTGAATTTAATGTGTTTAATCTTGTTTGCTTGTCAATAAAGATAACGATAACGTGATAGTGAGCAGCTTTTATTAACCTTTTCGACGCCAACGACACATATTATATCAGCACCGCAGGTTCTACGCCAACGACTAATATATCAGTCACGGCGTGCAGAGCGATATCTACCTACATGCATTTTTGTAGGGTTCAATTTCGCGTTTGACATTCCGATGTCATGGCATGGCGTATGAGTGAGAGCTGTTGTATTTGACAGAGCGTTGAAAAGGTTAAGATACAAGCTTTTATTAAGTAGATGTTAATAAAAAGAACTAAAAAGCTGAAAATAATTAATGCTGATAAAAAATAGACCATGCATTAAATCTTTGCGTTTTTATCACAGTCCTAAAATTTTTTTAATAAAAGCACTTTCATTATTTCTCTTAACGTCAAAATGTAACAAGATTTTATTGAAAAAATTGGGACTGTGATAAAAACGCAAAGATTAAATGCAATATAGTCTATTTTTTATCAGAATTAAATTATTTTCAACCGACGAAAACAAAAGGAGGAGGTTCTCAATTCGACGTGTATATATATTTTTTTTATGTATGATCACGCATAACTTTTTACAGAGTAGTCCGATTTTGATGATTCTTTTTTTATTGGAAAGCGTATACCCCGAGGGTGGTCCCATTTAAATTTGGAAACAATATTCTTACCCTAAGGGTAGAAAAATAAATAAAATAAATAAATAAATAAATAATTATTAGGGGACAATCTTACACAAATCGACCTAGTCCCAAACTAAGCAAAGCTTGTACTATGGGTACTAGACGACGATAAACATACTTATATAGATAAATAAATACTTAAATACATAGAAAACATCCATAACTCAGGAACAAATATTCGTGCTCATCACACAAATAAATGCCCTTACCGGGATTTGAACCCAGGACCGCTTGCTTCGTAGGCAGGGTCACTACCAACTAGGCTAAAGCGGTCGTTAAAAAAACAGGGGATGATTGATTGTTCAGTTACTGATTGTACTATATGACCACGCATAACTTATTACAGAGTAGTCGGATTTTGATGATTCTTTTTTTATTGGAAAGCGTATACCCCAAGGGTGGTCCCATTTAAATTTGGAAATAATATTCCTACCCTAAGGGTAGGAAAACAGGGGATGATTGACTAACTTTTTACAGAGTAGTCTGATTTTCATAATTATTTTTTATTGGATAGATAGGGTATACCTTGAAGTTGGTATTATGAATTTGGAAAAAAAATTACCCCAAGGATGGAAATAAAGTATAAAATAAAAACTTTTTTACAAAAAATTAAACCGCCGAAAAAACTGAAAAGCAAAAAATAATACCTTTTTTGTTTGACCTTAATCTAGGTACCAGTTTGAAGTCGGTGCCTCAGCACGAGCCAGGAGAAGTGATAGAAGCCAATCAGGTAGACGATTATAGGTCCACTCCTCCTGGCTATGTGCTGAGGCACCGACTTCAAACTGTTCTTTTTATTAACATCTACTACTTAATAAAAGCTTGTTTATAAAAAACTTTTTTCTTTTAATTTTATTTTTGACTAAAAAGATAAAATTAAAAGAAAAAAAAACTTTTTTAAAAACAACAACTAAAAAGTGACCATCTTCCAGCTCCATCATCAGACCCTAATTACCACCTAGGACTAAAGTACTCGTCAAGACGAAGCAAACGAGCCCAAACTCGATAGGGTTGTGTCATTTTATTATGGAGTGCCTGTGGCCACCTTCCATCCAGCTCCATCATCAGACCCTGGTTACCATCTAGGATCAAAGTACTCATCAAGACGAATCAACCGAGCCTAAACTCGACGGGGTTGTGTCCTTTTATTACAGAGCTCCTATGGCTATCTTCCAGTTACAATAATATTGCACTGCACTGTCACCAGATTTACACATGTAAGTATGCAAAATTTCAGCTCAATCGGTAATCGCGAAGTGGGTCAAATTTAACTAGCAAGATTTGATTACAGACAAACATCGGGACAGGTAAATCTAAATATGAAAAAAGCTTGGAATAAAAGTTTGTATAAAATTGAAAATTTTGTAACTGACTAGGAATCAAGGCTATACTAACACAAGTTCGTATGTGATGGATCTAGGGCATGCAATATCGGACGTTTTTCAATCCCGGGATTGATTTTCGATATTGGTCTTCAATCCCGGAATTCCGGAATTAATCCCGGGATTAGGAATCACTTTAATTTTCAAATAAAAAACGAGCAAAATGTTTGTATATTAATAATTAATAATCGTATATAATAAAAAGAGACCAAGAAGAGTAATATTAATATTCCTTTACTTATGATTAAAAAAAACACATGAAATCATTTGTACTTGACTTAGGTACATAAATTTATCACTTTGTATGAAAGAAAATTAACATGAACCCTTTCGGCGTGTATTGATGCCCATGCGCTTCATGGGATTTTAAGCTCTCGCGCGCGTACTATGCTCATGCGCTTCATGGGATTGCAGTTTCTAGTGCGCTCATGATGCCCATGTGTTTCATTACAAATTCATTCATTGCGCGTACTTCCATCTTTTTCCATAATTTGCCAGAGCAGGAAGATCTGGTCAGTAGTACTACGATTTGGTCGGAACGGAAACCACACTGATAATCATTGAGAATTTTTCCGCATATAGTTCCAGTATTTTAAGGAGTATGTACCTACGACAGAATCTTTTTGTAGGCTTACAATAGCATACCGGAACGCCATGTATACAGTTTTGAGGAATTATGACATCCCATGCAAACTCGTAAATATGTTTGTGGTGGCTACGAGCAACACGCTAGTAACAGTAGAATGAAAGTGCGGGTGGGTTGCATGGGTACCGATCTGTTCAAGGACTTTAATCACTGACTTGAAACAGGGTGATGCTCTGTCACTGATGCTTTTCAATTTGGTCTTGGAACATGTCCTCGGAAGAGTTTTAACGTTACAGGTTAGAGTAGAATTAAATGATAAGCATTTGGTGATTGGCTATGCGGACGATCTGGCGCTACTGGGCAAAACAGGTGCCGAAGTACAGTTAGCAACGAATTCTTGAAACTGAAGCTCTGAAAGTTGGCCTAAGAATAAACCACGATAAAACTGAGTATTTGCATATGAGACGTTATGTTATAACAGCAGTCGCGGCAAGCCGACTGATTTACATGTCAGAGATACCAGGTTTAAAGGGATGGTCAGATTTAGGTACTTGGGCTGTACAGTTAATGACTCCAACACCAGAGATGAAGAGGTCAACATCCGTATCCAAAACGCGTTATAGTGCCGCCCCTGCATAGGGTTTTGAGATCCAGGCTACTCAGTAGATGCACCAAGATCCGCTTCTACTAGACTGTTATTCGCTCGATTTCGTTATATGGCTGTGAGGCCTGGACCCTAACACTGAGGGAAGAGCACAAACTTTTGGTTGCGGAGAGAAGGATCTTACGTAGGATTCTTGGCCCGGTGTAGAGACCTGACGACAGTTGGAGGATCTGGGAAAACGCCGAAATTGAGGAACTAGTCACCTCAAGCGTATGGAGGACGGTCGTGCAGTGAAGAGGGCCTACAAGGGTAGGCGAACAGAGCGGCGTCCCGTTGGTCACCCTAGATACCGTTGGGCAGATGTGTTGGAGGCGGCACAGGACCGGGATCTTTGGCGTGCACCCAAATGGAGGCCAAGACACACTTTCGGTCGTTGAGCTAGAGGAGTAGTATATAATACACTTTTTGGAACGAGCTATTGGGAGCATTCAAATCAACTCTTTATACTGTCGGCTGACCGGGACAACTCATTGTAGGTATATTCTACCTGAGTTAACGGTACTCCGACTTTGTATGAGCAGTAAACCTAGCACAGGTGCACAGGTGCAAGTGCTTTTCTAGTTTGTAGGGCAGTCTTCTTTTTCCTACTAGGCTAGTTAGTACGAGACGCGCTATGCGAAAACGTGAGTCAAGTTATGTCATGCTAGCTAGACTCAATAGTGATTAATGAGGAGACATTAAAATGACGGTAAATAAAGACATGTACCCCCTGTTTCACCACCCATCAAATTTATTTGACGGATAAATGTGATGCCGTCTCTGTTTGTTTCGTTTGAATAGACGGAGACGGCATCATATTTATCCGTCAGTTAAAATTAATCAATGGGTGGTGAAACAGCCCCTTAGGCCAGGGCCGCACTGGTATGGCGACCGGCGACGCGACGCGACGGCGACTAAAGCAAACGTTCGAGTTATGTGAGCGGCTGCAGCGGCCGCAGCGGCGACGGCGACTAAATCAACTATGTTTGATTTAGTCGCCGTCGCGTCGCGTCGCCGGTCGCCTTACCAGTGCGGCCCCGGCCTTAGTCTGTTATAATTCTGTTTTTGCTGGCGTTTGTGTTTCTTTAGCGTAATCAAACTGATTGAGTATTTTTACCATTTTGTTAATGTGTAAATAAAACATTTTATATCGTAAAATTAACTAAAAATAAATCCCGGGATTTCGATATTAGAGCCGTACAATTCCGGAATTATAATATCGGAAAAATCGACCGATATTCGGGGATTTCGGAATTCCGGAATTCCGGGATTCATGCCCTAGATGGATCGCTCCCTACACAATTTTTGATATCTGACGTATCTAGACAGTAAATCATGCTTTTATACGTCGTGTTTACCCAAACTCTTAACATTTATTTATTTTGTATGTACTTACGTAACTAATAAAACAACCATATACTTACTGAATATCTTCGTTGTTTTTTGATTCCAAAAGATGTGTAAGCCTCAGAATTTCTACATCATTGAAACGGTCAGAATTAAGTAATTTATTAACTGCAGGAATGGAGTCTTCGGAATTTGAGCTGCTGGGTAATTCATCAACGTCAACAACATTTGCAGACTGCAAGGTGTTTTTTTCTAAATTAATTAGTGATGCACATGAGCCATTGCCAAATATTATATTGTGTTCGTTGTCTTCAGCAGACTGATTAGTTCCAATTTCGAAACGAAGTGACAAAAGAGAGTGTGTTTCGTAACCGAATATTTTGAAAAGATCGTGCTCAACGTCTTCAGCAGATCGGGAGGTTCCCATGTTATTTGAATCGCGGTGATAATTAAGTTCTCCCTATTCTAAATCGATTTACTGTAATAGAGTGGTCATGGACGTCAGTTAAAGATTGCTGATTGAATAAAAATCCTCCTGCCTTCAAGGCTTCAGCACTGGAGTCCGGGGTCTTAGTTAGCGGTAGAGAGCGCTGGTGCCCAGCCTCGCATCTGATCCCTTAGTCACTTTTTACGACACCTATAGGAAGAGATACGTCCGTTCTATTTTAAAACGACTCACATTATAACTAAGCACTGAATAGGTAACGAAATGATGACATTTGCAGATCGGATACGGTGGTTCTTCTATCAAAACTAACAAAACAGTACCTACATAAAAATGTCACACGAACTTGCCCAAACTTATCAGAAGAAGGAACAACACACAAAAGTAAAGAAGCAGTGCTAGATGTGTCCAGCACGAAGTAAAGTAAAACACTGTTCATATCTAAATCTAACTGCAGCCAGATGGACAACATCATAAACCTTTCCCCGGTCAGTATCGGCATTTGGAAAAAGGACAAAAGGGATGTAAACACGGGCGAGAATAGCGGTTAAAAAATAAAGGAGAACAAAGGCTCTAGTGAAAAAGGGGTTAATTCTGCAGAAGTTGAACAGCTGATTTCGACTTAACTCCCTTTACACATAAAATAGAAAATAGCTGTTTAATTTCTGCAGACTTAACCCCTTTTTCACTAGGGTCCTGCGTTTACGTGGGTCACGTGTTACTCCACGTGCCACTCTTTACACCCCGCTAAACGGTTGTTATGGTTTTACCATAATCTAAATTTTGTTCGAACAAATTATCAACAAAAAACTATTTATTTAACACCTTTGTTAACCCTTATCCCCCGTAATTTCAATGAAAACTTTACAAATACTTACATAGCTATAGATAGGTAATGCCCTGTACCGCTCTAACCAAGCTGAATTAATTAATATAATGTATAATTACTTATATACTAACTTATATCTACCCCTTAACCTACTAGTTTCCCTACGTATTACACTAACGGTAATACTAACTCAACCTAACTTATTATTTACGGCACCTTATTTAACTAACCTATATTAAAAATAACACCCTTAATATTTCTTAAAAACCTGGACAAGTTATGGATAATTAATCTGACAAGTAATATAAATTTGGCCACGTGATCGTCTAGTACCCTACGTTGTCATAGTAAACCAACTCCGTTTAGCAGAAATAAGGAATGTCTATCAATCAACCTTTAACTCTAACGACCTAAACCTAAGTACTATCTTAAATAATATGGAATAAAGTAGATACAAAGCTTCTAACAGGAATGACTTATTCTTTAGTGTCTAGTAAACACTATCGGTGGAAACTATGAACAAAATGAGTATTAATTGGTAAAACAGGGTTTTTTCCGAACCGGTGGTAGATTTTTCGACGTTCATAGGAGCATCAATTTGATGCCTAAATTGAATAAAGAATTTTGACTTTTGACTTTTTTTGAAATAGCAATTATATTATGTGTTAAAGCTGGGGCCCCTTCCTCCGCCCCGGAGATAATCTCCCTGGCTATTTACCAGCAGCTGTGTCTCACGTACCATAGACCCTATGAGACTCCAACACAAAGACAGTAGAATTTACTTGTCATCAGTCGGTAAGTTAGGTATTAGTATAACAAAGGGAAAAGAGGGAACAAGAAATCAGGTTTTATAGTGTTACTAGATTTCTATTGGCCCTAAGCTGACCTTTCATATAGGTACAGGTGGTAAACTACTTTAATCTTTAATTATAACTTGGGTGTTTCTTTGTACGTTTTGTTACTTATAAAATGTTTAAATCAATCCCTGATTTCTAATTTAATGGGACCTAAATAATACAAAATATTTACACCCAATAAAAGTCAAATGAAACGTCAAGTAATAAAGTATCAATAATCTCTTATAATAGGTATTTCAATAACACTAGTACTAATGTCAGTCAATGATTCAGTAACCTGTCAATAGCTGAGACACTGATATTGGAAATAAAGTAAAATCCAACCCAGAAACTAAACAATTTCTATTAAATAAATGCAGTTTTAGTTAATCCTCCCTTTGTTAGGTAAAGACAACTACGGATCGCTATTGTCGTCTCCTAATTTAATTATCTGGGAATTAATTAGTACACATTTGCTAATAATAATCAATCTCAGCGAATGACAGTTTCCGAATCTTAATAGGAACAATTTATGGTTTAATATAGTTAGTAAAATGACCCTCCTTTAAGTGAAAATCGGGCAGTTAGATTATTTTTCCAACAAATATCTAAATTAAAGTTTAGCTTTAAGTTAAAACAATAGCGAATATTTACGACGAGTAAACCCTATCAAACGGCCTATCAAATCCTAAATTTCTAGCTAATCTAGACTATTCTAATACATATACCAATCTTACCTTGAGGCGAACCTCACAGTTTTCCGAAGTGCAATGGAAAACTCCTAGACTAACCTGAGGGATCGAGGCGGCAACCTCTGTCTAACTAAATTACCTAACCTAGGCCACCCTAAGAATCTCACTCGCTGAAGTCAGGGATGCTTATGAGATTCAGCAGAGACATACGAGGGGGGAATATATAAATATGTAAATAGGGGACCAGCGCCACCAGTCTCACACGCACTGACCCAGCAGATACGTGAAGTCTGGGTACACGCTAGGAGGAAGTAGCTCGACTGCCAATTGCTTAAGGCAAAGGAAGTCGAACGCCAGGTCGATCCTCAACGCCTGATCCCGTCCTTTCGGACGTTAAATCTCCAAATCGTCGTTGACACCGTTAGGATCCGGACTTGGAGACCGAGTACCTCGACTCGTAGGGTCCCTACTTTAAGCAGATAAAAACCTAACAATGTAGCGTATTCTATAGTCACAAATTCAGGATTAATTATTGGCAACAGGAAAAAGGATAGACACTGGAGAGTCGCCCCGAGCTGCCTAGGTAGGATTGGTTCCAAAGAGTAGCCTCGGCAAACCAAAGGTTAAAGGTAACAGGTAAGGATAGACACCGGAGAGTCGCCCCGAGCTGCCTAGAAAGGATTGGTTCCGAAGAGTAGCCTCGGCAAACCAAAGGTTAAAAAGGGGAAAATCAGGTGAATTTATGAGCACAGAACACTAAATAATCTACCACTGTTTTCAAAGTTACTACAGAGTTAATTGATTAATTCACAATGACTAAATAAACTGTGAGCCGGTCTCACTTAATTTACACCAAACTTCTGCTTAAAGAACCCGCGTATTCGAGTGATCGAGAACGACTGACCTCTGTCCCTATGCCTCCTGCCCTATTCTCAAATCCCACGCTACGATTCCCGAAATCCAATCCTTCAAAGCAATTCTTGAAACCTTAAACTAACGCAATCCATCACAGTAATTATCCGAGATAGACAATAAGCCAATTGTTTGAAACGAAACAGTAAAAGGCACCGCATGAGATTAGTTTACACTTACAAACGCATAAAATATGTTGATTTATTTGTATGTTAGTAACAAGGTTTTGCCCGTGACTTCGTCCGTGCTGAATTAAATCAAATCATATGAGTTAATCAATTTATAGAAATATAATTATATTCATATTTAATTTATTTCATATTTAAAGTATAATTATATTTGTGAATTTGACCAATGTCAAGGCTTGACTTGGTACAGCTTCTCTCCCCGAATATTTACGCAAGGTCGAAATAAATAATTTTAACTGGAGGAAATATTCTAACAACATACTAATTCACAAATATATGAACCAATGAATATAAGTAATAAATATTAGTTAAATTTATTTAGCATTTTCTCCTGTGAGTGTGAGTGTGGTGTGGTGTGTATTTAAACCAAAAATAAACACTCAAAACAAAGAATGGAATTTTTCAGACTTATGATATCCTAATCATGAACAATCATAATCGTCACAAGGCAATCTAGTTCAGAATAAAGGAACCGGGTTGTGAATCCGGTTTACCCGAATGGTACTCGTCAGCCCTACCAAGACCAGTCTTGCTTTTCGCTTGGCGACCAGATTCTGGTATCTCCGATCCGCCTCTCCCCAAACTAGAATACGTTAATAGCTCAGAGTCATAACCATCCATTAATCAGAAATCCCACCTGAAATTTCCACTCAACATGATGAATATTATAAATTTGGAGAGTGTGTAGTGTAATGCGTTTTAGCTTCAGCTGTGTTAGCTGCGTGTGTAGTATGGAGTCTCTGTGCCCAGCAGTTACGCCGAATGTCAATCTGACCTGCCACATACTTGACAAAAACCCATTTGTTATCAATTCAAAATGAACACTAAATAAATACAAAATTAACCTTTGATTAGTGTTAATCCTGTTACGATATTATTTTCTGCTCTGACCAAAATTAACCTTGGTTTAGTATTAATCTTGTTGCAGACAATAACGGTTATCGTTATCAATGAAAAATACAAAATTAACCTTTGTTTAATATTAACTTGCAATAAGTAAATATAAAAAATATTTGTTGTTATTTTTTTTTCAACATTTATTTCTGTTATTTATTATTTTTTTTGTTTTTGAGGTCACATTTTGAACTGATAGGTGTTCTATACAAGTGCGTGTTACCCTAACACCTTTCGCACAGAAAAACCATTTGATGTGTGCTGTTCAGAGGTTAAAATGCCAATAAACCGTCTACATATCTGTAAAATGTGACACCATTAAAGCTCTTGTAACCATAGTTTCTACTCCATTATACATCATACTACATTCCATTTGTTCTAATTTCATCCATCATTCTATTTATCTCACAGAACTTGATTCATCACTGTACGTCCTTCCGCATTCTCTTTTCCATACTTGCTTTAAATAATGCAACAAGTTACGTTTGAAATGTAAAACGTACAACTAATATTAAAAATATAACATATTACTTCTTTAAAATATTTGGTATTCTTTTCCATCCAGCTAAAGTTTTTTTTTTTTTTTTATAAGTACTAATCAAACCTAGGACCGTACGATTTATTATTGTATTCTTGCACCGGAATATCTAGTCAATACAAAACACCACTACCTAATAACGAACGGTTACATTACAAAAAGTTTATTGCTATCAAGAACAATGTCTTAATAATTTGCCCATCCTAATTTACTTGTTAGCTATTTATATTAACTAAGTCGTTTTAAATGACGTAACTTAGAATGTAAAAACACCAATGAAGTAATAATCATCAATCATCTATTTTCATGTGTTTTAATGTACAATAAAGAGTTTAACAAACATACGTACCTACATACTTACAAATATTTTGACTATCATTACTAGGTATGATTTATTTTGCACGGATGTTTATAAATGTTCAATATAAAAACTGAAATTGCAGTTTTAAAGTATACGTTCTAATGCTGCGCTTAGGGCGCTACACCTCCTAGGTATTGTCTTAAACATTAAAATATAAACTTCAAATAGTTCAGGTTTTATGAAATCGTATTTTTTTTTTCTTTACGAAAATATCATTGTTAGGTTATTTAAAAATTTTTATATTTAACTTAATTGCTTGATCGAAACTAAATAGTGTAACCTGGACACTAATCTATAACTAGCTCGCATCAATCGCATGTTTATAGATAATAGAAAACATAGCAACTAAATACTCTTACAAAGGTTCAATGTAGTGGGAAGTAAACATCTGCCGCCCATGGATACCCGTAACACTAAGGATAACACTGATGCGTTTCCGGCCCCCTGAGAGATATATGAATAGACTAGTTTTCAGTTCTGTCGAATACCACTAGGTTTTATAACAGTTTGTTTAATAATTACTATACTAAACAGGACTTATCACGCAAAATAATATTTACCTCGACGTTTACTTATACCTACGACGTGTTAGAGTGAAAATCAAGAAAGTTTAAAACAGTTTGTTTAAGTTTGAAAGTGTTAGATAATTGTGCATGTAACTTCTAGCTTGTCGAGACATCTAATTGCCAGTTTTAATTGTCTCTAATCAAATCGATCAGTCAAAATCCGAAAAATTAAGAGTATACCTACACTAAATATTAGTTTTGTGAATAACAAGAAGGCTGAAATCTAGCGGGTTATTCCAGGAGTAAATGCACTCGATCTGCGATTGGTTAAAGTGCATTGTGCAAGCTAGACTGATTTACACTACGCGTTTTATTATTCATGAATATTTAGAAACATGGATGTTAACACAAATAAATTTTAGGTAATCCGTTAGGGATCAAGTTGTTAAGGCACTACGCCACTACTTTCAATGGTGACATGGTGACTGACTCAAACAACATACACACTGATCACTTGGGTAATTAATACAACAAGTACTCTCCCCCGACTATGCAACTCTAGATAAATTTAAAGTATTCCTCTCCCCCAACTAATAAAGTTTAAGCTAGCTTTACTTGCTCCACCAATAATATTACCCTAAAAACCAGACTTTATTGAAATCTTCCTGAGAATACCTATTTAAAGTTTCTCTAAACAGTTAAGTTTCCGTTTGAATACGTACCTATATGCCTGTTTCTGTAGTTCTGTAATATTGTTTAGTTAGAATCGTACATCAATCATTTAATTTTAATTGTTACTGTAACAGTTAGTTTGAACTAAACACATAGATTTAAGTTAACTTGAATCTATAACGTAAGTGAGGTAATGTTATTACCTAACACATATGTTAGAGCGAGAAAGGCAAACGGAACAATCTTCCCAGAATAATAAAGACATTGGTGCTTGTGGCACTTGTAAAACGCAAGGAACAAAACCCACCTTTTTTTTTCCTGCACAGGGGCAAACAGATTAGTTAAATACTTGAAACTAAGGGTAATATATTTTAAAACTATGATTAAGCGTTCAATGGACAAAAAAGATCACTTTTGTGTCACTAACTGAGAAGTTAACTATCCACTTGACACATGCTCCTGATTGCCTGAGCGTGCGAAACAATCTGTGCTATGATTTTTTTGTTCGTACAATAGAGATGTCCTTAAGACTACCTAAAAACCCGGCGCCATAACGTGAAAAAGTGCACGTTGTACAAAGACAAAGGACTGTTTTTTTATTATCTATCCTGTTTCGAAATAACTTTATTGCATTTGACCATAGGAAAGGTTTGTACTTCGATGAACAGAAATTTTAAAAGTAATATTAATTTGATAACGTTTTAAAATAATTGAAAGTACTAAGTACTGAATCACAACTATTTAGTTAGCGTACGTAATTATAACTTCATGGCAACAGCGTGATAGATATATTCGTATATACCAGACTCAAAGTGAATTAAATTAAGACATAAACCGAATGAAGTGAAAGTATCATCATCATCATCATCAGTGTGATCAAAACGCCATAACGCAAGGCGCTAAGGCTTTAGAGCGCCCTAGTTAAAAGTGAAATATAAAATAAACCAAGTGACTAAAAAGTATCATCATCATGATCATTTATTCAAACTCTACAACCAAGCTAATCTTGTTGATATACTAATGAATCAATCAGTGATCTTAACTGATTCTCGGTTTAATAAAAAGAATTCAAAATTAAATAATAGTTATTTGATATAAGAGAAACAACTGAAACCTACAATAATTAACGTATGCCTTATATTTAGTCTTAATTATTTATCTCCATATTCATAAATCTAACGAATAGTTAATTGACAACATTCCTTATCCACTTTCCGTTCTCACGACAACAAATTGACTGTAAAACAGTCATTAACTTAACTATACTTGTCCGACCATAACTTGTCATACCTAACCATTGACATATAAATTACCAATTGCTAGGGTTAAAACCTTAGTAGCCTATCATTTCGAACTATGCCCTATCAAGCAGAGAACCCACGGGTTCTAACCCGGACTCGCACCTCGAAGTCGTTCGGATACGAACACACTTGAAATCTACCATGAGCCTAACAGTGAACGAAAACATCGTGAGGAAGCCTGCACACACTTACGAAGCAAATGAACACAGGTCTCAGCAGTGAGACGCTGAAATGATGATAATAGATGTTTTTAGACTAAAACGAAGTTAGATAAACCCATATAGATCCTGGTCACGGTTTCATCAAATTATTGTACCGCTCTAACCAAGCTGGGGCCCCGTCCTCCGCCCCGGAGATAATCTCCCTGGCTATTTACCAGCAGCTGTGTCTCACGTACCATAGACCCTATGAGACTCCAACACAAAGACAGTAGAATTTACTTGTCATCAGTCGGTAAGTTAGGTATTAGTATAACAAAGGGAAAAGAGGGAACAAGAAATCAGGTTTTATAGTGTTACTAGATTTCTATTGGCCCTAAGCTGACCTTTCATATAGGTACAGGTGGTAAACTACTTTAATCTTTAATTATAACTTGGGTGTTTCTTTGTACGTTTTGTTACTTATAATAGTAGATTGTTCAACAAGGGACTAAAACAAGCCATAATGACACGAGATATTTAGCCACCCGAGCGATAGCGAGGGAGGCTATAATTCGAGTTGTCATTATGGTAGTTTAGTCTCGCGTTAAACACTCTACTTTTCACTTTGAATGCGAAGAAAAAAACGACGTTCAAAAGAACTTTTTTACAACTTACCTATGCTCAATACGAGCAATGGACATCTGTTCAAAATTCAAATAGCAAAAAAAAATTCCGTCTTTTCTTTTCTTTTATATTTTTTTGTAAAAAACGCTTTAAATGCTTGCATAATTAGCCAACAGATTCTAACTTAAAAGACTATGTTAAATTTAAATGGACTATGCATGTAAGAATGATAATTGTTCATTCATTAGAATCGGCAAATAAATTAACCTAATTGATCTAACTAAGTTCACACACAAAATATATTGTTAACTGAAACACTTACCCGTGAATAAAGAAACGACATTTTAAGTTTTTTTTCTATATGCCAATTCTTTGTTAAATTATATCTAATTATACTTTCTATTTACTATTAAATGCAACTGACATCGCATTATTTTTATATATCGCATTAACTTTCAAACGTAACTGCTCTATCTACCGTACACTCTAGCACTGCTTTGCCGACAGTGCGGATTGCTATTTTATCGACAGAGCAGGGAACGGCTTTGCCGACAGCGCTTTTAAAAACACAAATTAAAAAACACCTAAGCTAAAGGAAATCTTTCTTTACATGCAGAATAAAATTAATTCATCTTTAATATTTTATAATTAAATAGATTAATATTCGTAATTATTCAGTGTGTTTCAAGAAATTATTATTTTTTAAATATTTTTTATACAGTTGTCATTTTGAGGTTATTTTCACGACCTAAAGGCTTCCACAGACCGAAGCGCAGGGCGCTACGGAGCGTCCGCAGCGCGCTTCGGCCTGTGGAAAGCTTTAAAATTGTCTATACCTAGTCACTGAAAATGGCGATAATCCTCCATTCACAAACACCGTGATTGGCAGTTTAGGGGTTTCCATAGTCAATTAAAAAAATTTTACTTTAATCCCTAGAGATCAAAAAAGAGCTTTAGTCCCGATATGCAGAGACTAAAGTAACATTTTAAGAGCATGAGAAGTGAAAAATGTTTAAATCAATCCCTGATTTCTAATTTAATGGGACCTAAATAATACAAAATATTTACACCCAATAAAAGTCAAATGAAACGTCAAGTAATAAAGTATCAATAATCTCTTATAATAGGTATTTCAATAACACTAGTACTAATGTCAGTCAATGATTCAGTAACCTGTCAATAGCTGAGACACTGATATTGGAAATAAAGTAAAATCCAACCCAGAAACTAAACAATTTCTATTAAATAAATGCAGTTTTAGTTAATCCTCCCTTTGTTAGGTAAAGACAACTACGGATCGCTATTGTCGTCTCCTAATTTAATTATCTGGGAATTAATTAGTACACATTTGCTAATAATAATCAATCTCAGCGAATGACAGTTTCCGAATCTTAATAGGAACAATTTATGGTTTAATATAGTTAGTAAAATGACCCTCCTTTAAGTGAAAATCGGGCAGTTAGATTATTTTTCCAACAAATATCTAAATTAAAGTTTAGCTTTAAGTTAAAACAATAGCGAATATTTACGACGAGTAAACCCTATCAAACGGCCTATCAAATCCTAAATTTCTAGCTAATCTAGACTATTCTAATACATATACCAATCTTACCTTGAGGCGAACCTCACAGTTTTCCGAAGTGCAATGGAAAACTCCTAGACTAACCTGAGGGATCGAGGCGGCAACCTCTGTCTAACTAAATTACCTAACCTAGGCCACCCTAAGAATCTCACTCGCTGAAGTCAGGGATGCTTATGAGATTCAGCAGAGACATACGAGGGGGGAATATATAAATATGTAAATAGGGGACCAGCGCCACCAGTCTCACACGCACTGACCCAGCAGATACGTGAAGTCTGGGTACACGCTAGGAGGAAGTAGCTCGACTGCCAATTGCTTAAGGCAAAGGAAGTCGAACGCCAGGTCGATCCTCAACGCCTGATCCCGTCCTTTCGGACGTTAAATCTCCAAATCGTCGTTGACACCGTTAGGATCCGGACTTGGAGACCGAGTACCTCGACTCGTAGGGTCCCTACTTTAAGCAGATAAAAACCTAACAATGTAGCGTATTCTATAGTCACAAATTCAGGATTAATTATTGGCAACAGGAAAAAGGATAGACACTGGAGAGTCGCCCCGAGCTGCCTAGGTAGGATTGGTTCCAAAGAGTAGCCTCGGCAAACCAAAGGTTAAAGGTAACAGGTAAGGATAGACACCGGAGAGTCGCCCCGAGCTGCCTAGAAAGGATTGGTTCCGAAGAGTAGCCTCGGCAAACCAAAGGTTAAAAAGGGGAAAATCAGGTGAATTTATGAGCACAGAACACTAAATAATCTACCACTGTTTTCAAAGTTACTACAGAGTTAATTGATTAATTCACAATGACTAAATAAACTGTGAGCCGGTCTCACTTAATTTACACCAAACTTCTGCTTAAAGAACCCGCGTATTCGAGTGATCGAGAACGACTGACCTCTGTCCCTATGCCTCCTGCCCTATTCTCAAATCCCACGCTACGATTCCCGAAATCCAATCCTTCAAAGCAATTCTTGAAACCTTAAACTAACGCAATCCATCACAGTAATTATCCGAGATAGACAATAAGCCAATTGTTTGAAACGAAACAGTAAAAGGCACCGCATGAGATTAGTTTACACTTACAAACGCATAAAATATGTTGATTTATTTGTATGTTAGTAACAAGGTTTTGCCCGTGACTTCGTCCGTGCTGAATTAAATCAAATCATATGAGTTAATCAATTTATAGAAATATAATTATATTCATATTTAATTTATTTCATATTTAAAGTATAATTATATTTGTGAATTTGACCAATGTCAAGGCTTGACTTGGTACAGCCCCGAGAGTTGATGTGAATGATTACACACACAGCTACATGAAGTATTGATTGCAAAAAAGTAGTGAATGAATGAACTGAGTGAGTGAATGAAAATGTGAGTTATATGATCTTATGATAAAACTAGCTGGTGCTGGTGACTTCGTCCGCGCAGTAAAGCCGTTCGTAGTAGGTGCGTTTAGTAGTTTCGGAGATTAACGTGTAAGTACATACAGACCGATAGACGCATGATTTCTAGGTACTGTTTCATTATATGTGTAGATAGCTACGCAATATTATGCATATTTTAACTTTTCTTTTTTCATATACTTAACCTATTTTTGAAATAAAGCAATTTGAAACTGATAAGAAATATTCGCAACAAAAAAAATCGGTCTTTAATAAATAGCGAAAAAATATGCTTATCTGATTTAAATAAAATAGATCAAAATATTTTAATTTCTGTTTTGTTTCAACTAGATTTATTTTACTAAATAATTCTTAACAAAATTGGTTGAAGACGTTTTTAGTTAATTTTGCAATTCACTGTTGAGTCTGTTGAACTTGCTATCGGTACGAATAAATGTCAAAATCCCGCTGTCTTTACATGACATGTTGTTGTGTGCATATGACCTCAACTCTAGTGGCGATATCTATGCTCGCTACTCGGTACCTGAACCGTTGAAAACAGTTTAATGATAAGAATAGTACTAATAGGGAGTAAAACCACAGATTACTTAATAGTTACTTCGTAACAGATACTGCATCCCGTACAAAATCTTGGTACTTACCGCGATTGTAGCCACAGATTATACTACTCCGTCTCCTTAAGAATGTGTGCGTGCCGACAGTGACAAGGGCTGGCAGTTTGGATTATTTTTTTTTTTCTACATGAAGTTTTACCATTTTGTCGGGATAATTGCTATATGCAAACTTTCTAGCATTAATATTCCCTAAGCTAAGCCACGGACGGACAAAGGGACAGACGGTCCTGGCGAAACTATAAGGGTTCCGTTTTTGCCATTTTAGCTCTGGAATCCTAACAAAAAAGGATATTTATTGTAATGCGCAGAACACATTGCCATGCTCACAGTAACCTAGCGTTATACTAAATACGAAGGTCAACTTTCGAACTTCGCATCGTACCATCCCGCTCACGCTTATAGCTTTTTATAGAAGAGTAAGAGGGACGGCACGATACGAACTTCCAAATTGTTATATTAGCTATTAATTCTAGCATAGTCATATTAAAATTTGCCCCCTGTTTCACCATTCACTTATAAAAGTCCAGGCGGCAAATTTTTCCGTGGAACACGAATGAACGTGCGTCGGCGCGCGCTTGTGACAACCTACTGGAATTTCGATCTTAGCAGATCGTCCCCGCGGTAGGTAAATATCGCGCGTAAGTACATGGCATGCATGAGGCCTGGTAAAACAATAGATAGAGTCATATTTCCACGTGTGGTTGCTTGCTGTGTCGGTAGCTTTTCCCATACCGTATGTATTATTACTACGGACAATACCAAAGCCACGCATGTATCTTTATTACCCTACTACTACTTTTACAGATCACCGTGCTTCACCGGATAAAGTAATTAGAGTCATGTAGAGCTCAACAATAATGAGAAGCAATTAAATGAGGGCTTTAACTTCTACGCAATTGGGGATGTCTATTTTTTTGGAAAGTATAGTAATTCGAAAACCATTTCGAGACAAATGCTTTTTAACTCGTTTTCTGTAGTTATTTAATTTTAATATTATGTAATGAATATATCATATAAAAAATAAGCAATGACCTTCATTTGACATTGGTGTAAATTGCGTGACCGGTTCAAGCGTACTTTATTCTGTGTACCTAGTTAGAATTCTTCACAATTTACACGTGGATTATAATACTACGGAGTTTGACTTGGACCCGCTGTCTGACATCTAGCACTTTGACAGCGCCAGTAAAGTGACACTAGTTACAGTGTAGAGGTAACGCCACCAGAGTTGAGGCCACGCACACAACCACATCTCATGTAATGACAGCGGGATTTTGACGTTGTGTTGACGTTTAACGACAACACAACGTCAAAATCCCGCTGTCATTACATGAGATGTGGTTGTGTGCATGGCCTCAACTCTGGTGGCGTTACCTATACCACTACGCAAAAAATAGTTAAAGGGGTTGCCTTATCGTACGCATTTAGATAGATTAAGAAATTTGGCAGTGTGGTAGCCCTCAATTATAATCTGACGTCATCAACCAAAATAGTTTCAATAATCAATTTTGAAAAAAGTAGTGAACTAAATGACAAAATATTGAAATTAGATTCTTATAATTGACTTTTCTATACAAAAAAAATATTCGGCCGTTTATCTCGCCACGCTTGCCTCAACGACATAATCCGTCGGGCTCTTGCCAGCATCAACTTACCGTCTACATTGGAACCGGTTGGGCTATAGGTAACGCCACCAGAGTTGAGGCCACGCACACAACCACATCTCATGTAATGACAGCGGGATTTTACCTATAGCACGTGATGACGGCAAGAGACCTGACGGAATGACGTTAGTACCTTGGCAAATGGGACGGCCGCTTATTTGGGACGCCACTTGTATGGACACTTTGGCACCGTCCCACTTAGCTACTACGTCATTGAGGGCGGGCGCGGCGGCTGCAACGGCCGAAACAGCAAAACGCCGCAAATACGCAAATTTAGCTGACACCTACATATTTGCGGCTTTTGCTGTTGAGACTCTGGGGCCGTGGGAATCCGAAGCACAAAAATTTAAAAATTTTTAAAATGTAAACTAGTCCGATCCACAAGTGACCATAAGGCTGGCTCTTTCCTCGGTCAACGTATTGGCGTTGCCATACAACGAGGATAAACGATGCCAGCATTATGGGCATCCTGCCCATTAGCAACGATCTGGGAGACATTTGTAAATACAGGTTTTTAGGTTTAGATTAAGTTAATTTAAGTTTTTTTATTTTTGTGTTTTAAAATATGTTTCTGTAAATTTGTATATTTTGTTTAAAGAATGATTATACATGTTTAAAACTACTGGTAATTTTTTTTAGACATTCCCAATTTTATTGTCAAATTTTTCTCAAAAGTGTAGGTATTTTCACAAAAAATCTCTTTCAAACATTTTTTACTGTTAGTCGATAAATTTGTCTGTAATATCTGGGCACCTGACTTATTAGATCAGATTAGGTACCTTTGTTCGCGTAGTAGCCGAACCAGCGCAAGAGCGTATAATGAGCGTTGAATGAGATTTGGTGTAAGTAGTATTAGTATTTGCGATCTTCCGTTTTCTGTGAGATTAAGGAAAAACTGTACAGATATTTCCGACAAGTTAGTTTCAGGTCATGTGGCATTTAAACTAAAGTATTGTACGAGTATAACATGCATACTTGCGAGTGCGTGAAACCGTAGAACGAAACGAGGTAACAATACTGGGAACGAGCGAGGAGGTGAATAAAGAACACAGGCAAATTATTTCATCATTTTATTCATTTCTGGATACCTTTGCAAGGTATGTATGTGTTACACAGAACGGACACTACAATCTCAATGCTGCGGGAAATTTCCAAGACAGAGTTTATTTAAAATATACAGCTCAACTGTTTTTGTAGGACGGAAATATGTCCTTGAAGAATTAGGAATAGTGTTCAGAAAATCTTTCTTAATTTTATAATTTCAAAATATTTTGAAGTAGGTACTAAGGTTGACATTATTATAGATAGGTAAGTAATTAGAAAGTAGGAAAGCCATTAGCATGATTTCGTGTTGATGACTGATTTTAATTTCATAGAAGGAGCTGCCACATGGTATTCTTAACAACTCGACGGAGCACTTTAGCTAATTTGATATTAAATTAGAGCTTCAACCCTTTGGGTAGCTTAAATCCATTTTCAAACTTGGCAAAATATTGTCTGTTATGAACTAAAGCTCTAATAATGTTTATCTAAGCTTCACTCAACTTACAAGAATCTCTGTCGAGTTATTAAGACTACGATCTGACTGCCCCTGATCAGTTGCCAATATTGTTATTTTATTTTATATATTGGCAACTAATTAATGTGAATATTGCATAGATGATCACACAGTGAAGAGAATGTTCATCATGTTGTTCATTGTCGAATCCGTTTCAGATAGATTAAATAATTGGAATCAAACATCAATTTGGCTTTGTATACATTTTGATTTTTTATAATTATTTAAATAACTGTGGAAGCTCCTCGTTCTTGAGCAAAACTTGAATTTTGTCACTCGCTTTCCGGCCAATTACTTACGTTTTAAACCAATATTCTATCCACCTAACAAATAAATACTCAAGTACCTATAAAAATCTGCCATAATATTTAATTTGAATTTCGTAGCATTTAAACTCGTAAATCATGAAACTCTTTACATCTTGTTTGAATTTCTTGTTTACTTTCATTAAAATATACATAAATTTTTACTACTACACTTTCTTTGGTTATTGAGTAAGTTTTTCCCGAATAACATTGCAATTTTATTTTAGTGCCAGTGCAGTGTCAGTGTCAGAGAATAAAAGAAAAAACTGGGACAGAAATTGTTTTTTTTTTTCAGTTGCGTTACTTATTCTTTATTACAAATAATCTCGTAATTTGCAAAACGATCCTATACACAGCTGTTATGCCTTGCCACTAAATGTTGGTATAAGTTAGGAAGACCATTCAATCTTTAATAATAAGGTCCATTCTAATAAAAATAATTAACATAGGCTTAATAAATTAATTTAAATAGTATCACACGACAGCCACCGTTATAAAAATTATAAATCGATGATTATTCATTAAATATTCGGCCCTATCTCACCAACTAAGGACAGGCTACTGCAATTATAGTTCTAAATACAATCGCTCAGTAGAGCCAACATAAAGATTTATAGTACTTAATTCGTTACGTTGGCGCTCCAGCGTTCTCCAGTAACCTTCCCTACTATAATATAAATAGCAAACTTTACCAATACATAGGTCGAAATAGTTGTACATTCCCGTATTAAAATACTAGGTACCTATCTACGTTTCGTATCAAATTTTAAATGTTTTTCTCATAACCAACAATGATTTGGAACAGAGAGGCTACTTGCAACGGACATCCTTTCTAAGGGAGATCAAATAATTCTTAGTTCAAATTATAAATAAGTAAGTAATACACAAGCATAATCCCTTCGAATGCACTCTGCTGAGATCCTTTGATTATTCATTTCAATCATACCTACTTAGTAACTAAGAGTGTTAAGATCGCTTCTTGAATATTAATTCAAATTTCAAATTCAAATTCAAATGTTTTATTTCGGACCATTACAAATCCATAGTGTTAATTACAAGTTACTTAAAAATCTAGGGTTAGTGTTACTGTTATACAATTGCAATTAAAATTATCATAAAAATAAAATAAAAATAAAATGAGGTAGGTACAACTAGAAGCGCCGGGGTAGGGGCGAGTCCCAGCGCCGAGCGAGCACGATCAGGATGCTGTTCGGGCTAGAGCGAAGGCGATTAAACAATGATGCGCTTCTTTTTCACATTATTGTGAAAAAGCAATCTGTTTGCGCTTCGGCAAATATTGCCGAAGCGCTATAGTATCGCCGCAGCCCGAACAACATTCTGAACGCGTCATTATATTGGCCGCGCAGCGCCCCATACGCGCGCTGCGTGAAGCTAGCCCACAGTCCGCACGTGTAAAAGGTCTGACAGTAAGTTTTGAACAATGTGACTTTGACTCCATTGCTACAACGTGCGAATCTACGGGCCAACATGTTACAACGCACGCACAGCGCCCGTCGCTCTCTTTCAATGTCTGGAACATCAGACATGTTCTCAGTGACCCAGGTACTTAAACTTGTCTACTCTTTTTAAAGGAGTACCGCAAAGCGTGATTGGGTGCATTATGTAGCTTTTACTACCCGCTTTAAATTGCAAGAGCTCAAATTTTGACGTGTTATACCTGAGTCCATGGGCCCCAGCATATGTTTCACAAACTTTTAGTAGTACTGACTGAGGGGCTGAGCAGCACCATATCATCAGCATAACTAATATTGTTGACACATTTGTCTTCTATATGGCATCCGACATTAATGTAGGCTATTTGGTATAGAGAAGGCACCGCTCCTACTTATTTAATAAGAAGCTATCTTAACACCCTCTCTAGTTAACTACTACTCCGCCGACACAGCGTTACAAAATTAACTTAATATAAAATTATCAACACAGTCCACGCCAACTGATCGTTCACATTCGGTTCATCTGTCGTCATTAACATGATCAGTAATGAGTGCTATGAAAATTTAAAATTTTCGAATGAATTGTGCAATCAGGGGTGCAATTACGGCAACCTTTCTTTCTCATGTATTCCCTTAAGTACGTTTACACTAACGTTTTATCACACAGATCATAACGGGTCCCAAAAAACCATGAGACAGAATAGTTCCGCTCGGTCAACGACAGGCAATGAAGCGTTCGCCTAAATGCTAACCATGTCAAGATACTGTAATCTTTCGTGTTGAACGCTGAGTATACAAGCGTAAGGATAGAAGTCTTGACACGTTAGAATGATTTGTAGTGCGATCAGGTAACTATATGGCGCCAGAGATCGCAGTTGGCGGCTACGGCTCTCAGCTGCGCCGAACAAGCCTAAAGTATCTACGTATCAAATGGGCTTTGCAAATGGGGGATGGGGAGCCATTCGTTGTCATAGCAAACTGGTCAAGCATGAGGTGCCGGAGCCAAAGACGGTCCGAGATAAAATGGGGTGAGCAGTCCAACCACCGCGTCTTATTTCTTTTAGACTTGTTATGACGCTCGCTTCAGCATTAAGATCTCCACCGACTAAAACGGGATTATTTCTTCCAGATACATTCTTTGTTTTAATTCTGTGAGTTGTCACTCATTGCTATAGGTGCGCCGGGTCTAATGCGGTCCGGTTATGTATCAGAGTAGTAGGTGGAGACTTTTTTCGTGACGCATCTCTAGTGCGGTTCATAAAGCGAAGAATCGCGAATATCGTACGCAGACGGAGAGCTCTAGCCGCTCCAATCTTAAAGCTACTACTAAAATTCTCTAAGCGATCAAAGATCGCAAGCTAAATTTGATTTCAAAAGTCTTAAAAAAATAAAATCTGCTAATGATCAACTTTTGTCCGCTAGCGGGGGCGGAGGACGGCGCGCACCGTCCTGAAACGTTTCTCGAAGCCGAGCTTGCAGTACAGGGAGCGGGACGCGTCGTTCTCCGGACGAATCACCACGAAGGGCTTGTAGCCGCGCGAGGCCACCTCCTTCGTGAGACGCCTGGCTAGATATATGCCGAAGCCTTTCCTGGAAATAGAAAAAAAATGTATTATAAAAACTATCTAAGTACATATTTATTCCTCATTTATGTACATAGACAAATCTTATAGTACATACAAAAATACTAAACTAAAACATTTTGTTATCAAACGGAGCTCCGGCTCCAACATAATTCTGAAGATGCTCTGTCACGCGTAGTTCAGCAAATTATTTGTCCGAGAATGGTGCCAACTTTTCGGTCCCCAGTGAGACGCTATAGGAATCAGGGGAGGCTAAACAAAGCTTCTGGGTAATTTTCTTAAAAAGCGTCAAAGTGGATCCCAAGGAATTAACAAGCATGCATGCCCGCAGAAAACACTGAGTGCTTGCGTGTTTCACAGTTGTCGTCCACAATGTGTTTTGCAAAATGCTAAAAACTGAAGTTCGCCGTTCAAATCCTAGCAATACTCCTTTTCAGGCATCATCACCACTTGTGACAACCTAAGAATAGTCCAGATGAAACTTCCTTGTTTCTAAACGTGATGTAGAAAAAATTGCAAAGCCTGGATGCCTTAAAAGGAGTGGTTTCTTCATAAGGACGTGGCATCGTTATATTTCGATAAAAAAAAATATACATATCTGCAAATTTTATTTTTCTCACCTACGGAACTCGGGCCGCGTTTGCATCGAGAACATGGCGCCGTAATACGACTGCACCATCCAGGCGGCCAGCTGTCCTTCCACGAAGATGCCGTAAGCTGGCAGTTCAGCTACAAGCTTCTCGAAGATCTCGCGGCATTCGATGTCGCTGGCTGGATAGAGGTCGTATACATCCTTCATGTGCTCAGGCTGAAGGCGGACTAACTCCACGTCCGGTGGCAGCCTGTGAATAAAAAATGAGCTTGAGGAGGGGAGAACGCTTTTTGAAATTAAAAGGCTTTACCAGCGATAGGTGAAGAACCAATGGGGGGATTTGGAATTGACGAAGAGAGAACAATGCGGGATGATAGAAACAAGGATGCTCGTGTGGCATTTTCTAGTTTACAATCCTATTCGATGAGCTCAGAGTAATTTGACTTCCTTGATGAGAGTGAGATGAGAGATGGGTGACCGTGATATGATCATGAAGTGATCCATTAAAGTTAGAACGGAAACTGAAAGCAGAGAAGCAGGAAGAGGCCTTGGGTAGAGTACTTGATAGGTATGGATAGCTGAAATCTAATTATAGCGTTGAAAATGATACAGGTATCTACCTCTAACAATGGCTGATTGAGACAACTCACAACTTCATGTATTGGGAATCTTATACTTAAGGATATTTATCATAAGTATCCAAGCAAAAACAAAACACTATCTTACTCCTCGGCAGTGATGTCGACCGGAGGCGTATCACAGGAGTACACATCGCCAGTGATCTTGTCATGAGCCTCGTAGACCCGTTCAAAACGGTTAACGATGGCCTCGTGAGTGAAGTTCAGGTACAGTGGCTGCGTCAAGTCCAGGAGTATGTCGTCGGATGTGAGTAAGTCCACTAGCTCCGCGCGCTCCGACGGGCAGAAGACCGTCACGCTTTCAAATATTTCCTTATTTGGCTGAAAGGATGCAGTAATGACATGTTTTAGTAGAGACAATTATCTGGTATACTCATAAATTCATAATACAGTCGCGTAAAACCGCATCTACTTATTGGAGCAATTACAAGTGCCTTGCCGATATCTTTTGGTTGAGCGTCTATTACAATATGGTGCCTATATGTATAAACGGACAAGTGTATTGAACTGAGTGACATCAGTCGACAGGGATCAACTCAACGTCTGGTTTTATGGACGATCGCATATGATTAAAGGAGAGGTTAGGTGATCTGATCAGACTTAAGCCGTATATGGCGTTTCAAAAAATATAATAAACGTTCTAGGTAGTTTCTATGGTGCTGTTTTAAGGTAGTAAAACGGTAGGGTCAGGTCGCAGGAACGTTTTTCTAAAACTGCATCAGTATAAAATTATTTTGGAAGCTTTATATATCCTAATTACCCTAGGTACATTGTTATACGTTCATAAAAATCAATATCCCGCTAGATATGTTTACGGCAACGACGTTATCCTTAACAATAACTAGAGATTACGTAGCACGTGTATCTCGCCAATAACAACACATTACCCTATTAAAAACCTTCCTTGGCTTCCTTATGCTTAATTCTTCGGAGAAAAATCAAAGTGTAAACTTAAAAAGGTGAAATTCTCGGAAAAGCCGACACTTTCGCGAGTAACCTCTCGACAAAAGTCTCAGCTCTGAAAAGGCGTGATAACTTGCGGCTGTAGAGGATTACCTGTCAACGCCGTGTTTTGTTTTTATTACGTGGAAAAGAAATTTGATAAGCATAATGGTAAAATAACAAAATTTAAGCAATAGTATAAACAAAAGGTTAGCTTTGAATGCGTGAATATACTTAATTAAAGGGACGGTATTTTTTGTACGAGTAAATATAGATTAAATTTAATAAACGTTTATGTAAACATTCTGTGATAGTACTTTGTTTTAAACATGCGTGGTCCTTTGAACCGGATGTTTGTAAAAAATTAAATGCTTGATGGAAACCAAAAAAGGAATAAATAAATACATAGAAAGTACATAGAACAATTCATTATGATAGAGCAAAATTGAAGCGCTCCGACTTCATTTATGTGTGTCTACTCGTAAAAGTCTATTATGTTTACTACATGCGTCTTATTAGTTTATAATAAATATTCTTACCGTGCTAGTGCAGCCAGGGAAATGCAGACAAATCGGATCTTGGGGCCAATTCTTCGCTACATAAAAATGGAAGTCCCACACCTTGTTGTTTCGATATGTTTGAATCGTCTGATGAAACTATGGAAGAAAATATTATACACAAAAACAATCAGAAATAACTATAAATTAAAAAATTTAATAACCCCCAACGCAATTAAAGATAAGATCCCTCCCACAGCATACAAAAGAGCTGATAACTTTGAAACGGCTGGATCAATTTTTAAAAAAAACATGTCTAAGAACCATTGCCAAGAAACCTGCTTTCAAGTAAAAAAAAACCGCATCCAAATCGGTTCACCCATTTTAGAGTTATGATTCCACAGACAGACACACACACATAGCGGTCAAACTTATAACACCCCTCTTTTTGTGTCGGGGGTTAAAAAAGGTCAAAAGCGTAATAGGCTACACGCCATGTAGGATTCCGTAGAAATATGCGACAAGTATTCAATATTACGTTCGACTATAATTCGTTAAATTTCAACGCCTACATACCTATATCTAGGTCTGTGATAGATTACCTTTTATCTAAACTTAGCACTAGCAAAAATTAGCTCTTAGTAGTTACTAAGAGCCTATGCCTATGCCGCGGACAGACGGACGGACGGGCACGGCGAATCTACAAGGTGTTAATTAAAAAACTGAAAACACCAGTTTCATGCATATACTTATTTACAAAAACATTGATTATTAAAAAAAAATGGTATAGTTTGCCGAGTCAGTAAAGAAGATTTCAAACACTGCACTCGTGATTTACTTAATATTCAATTTAATTTTATTTGTATTATTTTGTAATCAATGAACTGAAACAATTACTTTGCTCACCCGCGATCAAAGCGACCTCCGCAAAGTAACGCCTGATTCAATAAATTATTGTGTAATCGATTCTACTCTCGTTTCCGTACAAACTACTTCCAGATTTTCAGTTAGGTATTTAATAAACGCTTGTATGACATTACTCTAACTCTTATTATAATCATCTCAATACAAGTTGTAAATAAGTTCAATTTAATTAATATAATAATACAAATTTAATACACACACACATGGCACACATTTTTTTTTATAATCATTATTCTAACTTTCTCATTTTAGCTACGGAACTAAACAGAATTATATTAAAAAGAACATTATTTCGCGTTCACTGTTATCCATTCTAATAGAAGTATATACGTCATTGATAATCGATAGCAGATTCCAGAGAACAGCCTGAATAATAAAGTGTGGTCTACCCACGTTATGTCTAGACAACTGAACACGACCTAGATAAATCAAGTCACTTGCAATGAGAGGAAACTTAGACTTAAGATGAAGTCAGAATTTAAATTATAATTTAAGGACTAAGTTTGCCTTTGTACTTAAATCTGTTTCTCTTGTTAACTGTTATGTTAATCTTATGTTTTCATGTACAATAAAGAGTTTTACATACATACATACGTAATTATTTCGCTCCCGTTCAGAACTAAGCCTTTGTTGTAGAACTTTGGATCTGATGGATTTTTTCGTCCTTTTTTATTTCTTAACCACATTTAAAGGGATCTCTGTGTCAAATTTCATCATTCTAAGACAAAGCGATGCCCAGTCAGTGGGACGTTCTCATCATCATCTCCAGCCTGGAGTTTAGGATGATGATGATAGAGAGCCTACATCATCATTTCAGCCGAAAGACGTCCACTGCTAAACGTAGGCCTCCCCCAAGGCTCGCCAAACAGATCAGTCTCGCGCCATCCGCATCCAACGCGATCTCGCAATCTTATCCAGATTTTTCCATCTTGTTGGAGGCCTACCAACATTGCGTCTTCGATATAGCTTTAAGAATCGCCAAACTCAAATAGCAGAGGGCAGGGCACATCGCTCGTAGAACTGATGGCCGATGGGGCAAAAAAGGTTCTCGAGTGACGTCCACGGACCGGAGAACCTACATACCTTGAGAGATTCAGGCATATACTGCACTAGAACATCGGCCACCGCAGGGAGCTCGTCTTCCGTTACCAATCGAAAGTGCTTCCCTTCAGGCACGATTTCCATCTCTGAAACAAACGTTTTCATTAACACTTTAGCTGGCACGAGCAACACCGTTTTTTTTTTTTTTTGAATGAGTCGCCAGAGGGGCTAAAGACGCGAAGTCTTTGCTTTAGAAGGGTGACTTGTGCTCGGGAAAAATCCCTTCGGACGAACTGGGAATGGAGGGCCCAGACAGTGTCCGACTTGCACGGACTAAAAAACCCGATCACAAGTCCCCTTCTCTAATGGTTATCAAAACAAAAAACGCGTGCTTTAAATTTTGAGGAGGGGAGGGGTAGGGACGGCGAGCATCACCGTTGGGCTCACGTAATCTTCTCTGTGTGGCCATGAGCATCACCGGTGGGATCAAAAGATCATTTTTCAGGGTATTCCGTTGGCTATTTTGCAGAGGTTACTCTAATTATTTACAAAAACTTAACTAAGTATTTCGAATTTTTTGATACCTAGCTAATTAATACTACCTAGCACCTCAGTAGTTGGGCGATGCTGAGAGCATCACCGGTGGGATCATTAAAGTATGGGGCGTGGGAGCAACACTTTAAGTGAAGTATGGTGGGCAGCCAACGTGTTATAACACATCTCATGCTATGTTTGCACGCTTGCCAAGCTTCAACAACCTTTCACAAACACAAGTGTATGAACAGGGTTGTTTGGCTTGGCTTATGTGAGCTTGCAAGAGCTTGTCGCCGATCCGGGCCAGTTTCGGTTTTTGAACACATATTAAAGAAAGCTAAGTATAACGGAACAATAACGCTCTTGCAAGCGTGTAATCACTAATCATTTAAACACTTGCTTGCATAATTTAAGCGTTTCTATAGGATTGGAGCTTGTAGCATAGGAATAAATAATAACAGTTATTATTTATTCTTATGCTTGTAGACGATTGCCAAGTCTGCGCAAGCGTGCAAATGAAGGATTATAAATGTAAATCATCATCATCATCATCCCAGCCTATATATGTCCCACTGCAGGGCACAGGCCTCCTCTCAGAATGAGAGGGCTTGGGCCGTAGTTCACACGCGGGTCCAGTGCAGTTTGGGAACTTCACACACACCATTGAATTTATTCGCAGGTGTATAGGTAACGCCACCAGAGTTGAGGCCACGCACACAACCACATCTCATGTAATGACAGCGGGATTTTGACGTTGTGTTGTCGTTAAACGTCATCTCTGGTGGCGTTACCTATATGAAGGTTTCCTCACGTTGTTTTTCTTCACCGCACCCTTCATGGTAAATTTCAAATGTAATTTCACACATAAATTCCGAAAAACTCAGAGGTGTGAGCCAGGATTTGAACCCACGATCCTCTGCTTGAGAGGCCATATGTCAAACAAACCGCTAGGCCACCACAGCTTTTTTAAGTAAATCATCATTACATTAAAATGTGGATTATACAGGGTGTTCAGCAGGTTGTGCACTAAATGACTTAGAGCGGGTAAATAGGGACGGATACTTGAGACACATTTTAGGATATTTAACACTCATCCCGCCCAGGGTTCTTTTAAATATTTTTTTGGGCTATTTATTAATTGTTTTGGCTCACCATAATTGACATACTCGTACAAAACCTTTTTACCGGCTTAAGTACTAAGTACTAGTCATCATTCCAATTTGCATAATTGGAACGTAATAACGGCTGCCAACGTAGTCTTAATGAGTTAATAAAGATAGCGTCAACGCTAATGCCTCTCACGTGTAACGTTGCCACGTGTCTTGCTGGTGTCCCGCTAGTGTCCCATTGTGTCCCCCTAGTGTACTGCAAATACTCCGTAGAGTATTTTTATACAAGGAAAATAACTTTAAATTACTGTCCATATGTATTTGTCAGACACTTTCTAATCTTAATGTGTAAGTAGCGTTTGTCAAGCGACTCGTGTCCCTTGAATAAGGCGGCATTTTCAAAAATCTTTTTTATGTCAACACTAAATACGCTGAAAACTATGAATGATACTTGAATTTTTGAAGGTGTAGGACTACTTACTGCTTCTCAAACTCTAATTGATGCTTCAAAACATCCGTATAAACGACCTTGCATGCACCAAAAGCTGTACGTGTTTGTAAAGTGTTGGAGGTACACGTTAAAACTGCTGCAAGCATGTGTTGTAGCCCAAGTGCATTGCGTTTGCATGCGGCAAACTGCAACCTTGGCCTAGCGCATGCATCGAATACACTAACACCGTAACACGTAGATGTGATAATAGTCCAGATAAGTGTAATTTATTCCCTCTGGCTACTAAATTATTTTAAGCACGATATAGTAAGTACATTGGGATATTGCGATTAAATTTTAATCCTATAAGTGTAACAGTTTTAATTAAAGTTGGCAATATTAAATGCGGGGCGGTTCAACGAAGCGGACGCCTTTTCAGTGTTGCCAGTTGCCAGGTGTCGGATATTTACCCTGAAACTTCGGTATTTTAATGTCTTGCCCCGGAATAAAGGTATACATATATAAAATCGGCCTTAGGAGCATCTGGTATTAGAGTTTAAACAAAGATAATACCCGCGCCCGCTATCCTGCAAAATATTCTAGCCTATTGGCAATTTAAGACCTCAGAGCCCCGTAGTGTATATTTTTTCGAAGAAAATATCTGGAAGGCGTTTAAGTATCAAAACTATGTGAACAGCTTGTCGTTGATATGGCTCTAAAGCTTAATATTAAGGGGTTTACTTATACGTTTTGTGAATGTATTGAAGATTAATAAGGTAAAAGACCAATAATAAAAGGTCCGCCAAAAAGTAACAGATACAGATACGGATCTTTCTTTTCCGTCGGACATCCGCGGATACGGATACGGATACCCAGTACCTCACAACACGAGACACTATACGTTAAAATGTTAAAAATGTGGACTTAACCCTAGGCAGCCAGCAACAGAGCAAACAGGCTTAAAGGACGAGGTTTACGCGCAAAAGTATTGTTTAAATTCCATTTATCATCTTGTCTCAAGGCGGACTGATTTATTTTAATTGCAGAGAATAACAAAAGATATTTTGTTTTCCTTCGCTAAGGTTCGTTAGTCCTTCCAAGAAGCTATTCAATGGATGGATTGCAGATTAGTGGTGCAAATATCTTTCCATTAGAGTTGGATTTGGAATTGATTATTTAAGTGTTTGTCTGAAGAGTTTAGGAGCCGATAATTATGTACCTACGATTGATAAACTTTGCTTAAACATAAGTCTTAATTAGGTATGCTTGTTTTTGTAACTTTTAGATTCACTATCGCACAGAGTTGTGACTTAAATTGGACATGTCGTGATGAATCATAGTGATAGGTACCTAGAGCAAAGAAAAAATCGTGAAGCAGCTGGAACAGAAGCAGGGCCAGTTATTGCGGTTACCTAGTACTAAGAGATATTTAGTTGCTGGTTCAATTATAGTGTTACTTGAAGGCTTTATCTTTGCGTTGTCATTGTTTTAGTAACTAGACATTTATAGCAAACTAATTTTTAACAACACTACTTATTTTTGGATGGATGTAGCTATACCACATGGCGGACACGACGCATAAAATACGCGTTCTTGAATCTACATAAGCACGACGACGTCTGTACACGCGTCAATGTGTGCGTAAGATGCACAGGGCTGACTATCGTAAAAAGGTATAGAAAGAGATAGCTGCGGAAAGTGAATGCCGCGCCGTTCGTTGAGCGCGAGCAACGTTGTAATGTAAAATAAAATGAGTAGGTAATCTAATTATCGTAGTACTTATAATAAACTTATCGTTTGTCTAAATTAAGTGTTTAAAAATAAGTGAATGAGTTTATACCTAATTCATTTCGTAAAGACAATTAGAGAATGTAATTGTAGATATTGATCTATTGATAGGAAATAATTAACAAATTAATTTTACAAATACCTACTAATATAAGACGTCTATTTATACATCATAGGTAACAAACTTTTAAACCTAATTACCTATACTGTTCATGTTGCTAATTAAAGTTGGTTATCTAACTTCTTTCGTCCTTCGGAAATCGAAAAAACTCCTTTCCTTATCTTTGGCTGTTGCCAAACACCCATACAATGCACAATAATTAAATTACCATTTCGCAAAAGTTTAGTGCCGTGCGGCCGATATGCATCGCGTTGCGCACCCGATTGGTGAACAGCGGCGTCAAGCAATCGGCGCCTTGGGGGGTGGGGTAACTCGAATCGGTGCGGGGCGGAGCGAGTCCATTCTGTACGTTAGTACTATTATATATTCTGTGGCTATACTTAGTACTTTTCGTTGTATGTGTACCTTCCTAATTACTTATTAATGTTGTGTAGAGAAGCTTGTGGCAGAAGATTTTTTTTATAAAAGTAATTACACTATAACTTAATTTAAGTTATAACAAAGACATGTATTTAACGATAGTAAAAATTAACAATCTAGGAATAGTATATGAGATTATATTGCGAAATAAAAAATATTTTTGATTATTTTTTAATTTGAATATTACAAATAGGTAAGTAAACATTCTTTACTTGCGTATAGGTGGAATATCTGTAACTAATGAACGGATACCATTTTTTGAAATACCTACTTTATCCTCTTAATTTTAGTATTCATTGTTGTTTACTGGAACAAAGTACCACTTGCTAAAGCCTGGCTGTACTACATCAAACTATTTTTTCCTAAAAGGTAAAATTCCTACCTAAACTTACTAAACACGCCACTATATTAAAGTAACTTTGGCGTTTGCGTACTACTTCCGACGTCCTACATCCGGTAACTATTTAACAAGAGCTTAAGCTGGCTATTCGAGGTCACTCGAAAAGCTTAGCCAGAATAAAGCCTTCAATTCGGCACCGATTGATAATAATTACGTAATATACGACCCTAGTTGTAAAGGGAAAGAGTATGTAGTTGTATAGTCCACCAAGAAATTCCTTTACCACCAGGGGCATAGCTACCGCCGTATCAGCCGTATCAATAATACGGGCCCCCCCGGGCTACAGAGGCCCCTAACGTGTGTAAGTAAAAAATAGTACAATGTTATCAACAATGTCACCTTAATATCGTGCTTCCCGGGAAAGCCTCCCAACTAATTTTGATACAGGGCCCCTCCAAGGCAAGCTACGCCACTGTTTACCACCCCAAAGTTCTACGGTTTATCACATTAAAGACTATTGTCAGATGTCAGACTAAGAAGTTGTTATGACAATCAGCCTTATTGTTTTATTGCTGATGAAGAAACTGTCAGAAAAAATGGTAAAGCACTTACTTAGTCGACTATACTGTCTTAATCATAACGTGTTACATCTTTGCTGCAACTGTAAACTATCTAGAATTATTATGAAAACACACGTAACCTATCATTTTTTGGCTTCAAGTAGTTATGTCAGAAGTTTTTCTTTTAGGCGAAAAATATGACAAGCAACAACCAAAATAGTCATGGGAAATATTTGGTTGTATAAAAAATAAAATAAAATGAAATAAAATAAACTTTATTAGCATTTAACAGAGGTTGTTATTTTTACAAGGGATTTTATGGATGTTACGTAACTAAGAATATAATAAGGTTGAAACCTCCCATTAAGTCGTAACTTGTGTTAGGAGGCCTCGCTCTTCCAAAACTTAAACATTTTGAGTAGGTAGGTAATTTATTTATGAAGGTAAGTTATAATAAAGTTCATTACTAACACTATAACTAAACATTACTTAACTTTAAATGTATGTGTTTCTGATTTGTGTCAGAGAATAACTAATATTTGTGTCGATTTTGTTTTGGTAGAGTCGCTGTCAAAATGTGATAAATATATGAATTCGACAGTATTAACGCGTGAATGCTTGTGTGTTCAGATATTTTTAAGCATACTGACAGTTTTGATGTTTATGATAACAACTATATTAGCCGGGTGCGGTTAATATACGACCGAGAACCTATTTGTCAACCCAGAAAGTGCGATCTGATAATTAATGTCCTAAACATACATAAAATCACGCCTTTATTCCCAAAGGGAGTAAGCAGAGCACACGAAACGTTACATTTACGTTTCGAGGCCACTTTTAGCAATTTAAGGTTTAAAAGTAAAAGTGGTATAATAGTGACAGGTTGCTAGCCTATCGCCTACAATATACCTTAACCTAAGTCCTTAGTCGCTTCTTACGACATCCACGGAAGAAATGTGGAGGCGTAATTCTAAACCTGATACCACACGGCATAATTAATGTCCTCCTTAGAGTAATTTGTTATAAGGGCACGAATTATCAGGTCGTACATACATGGTTATCGTTCATTCCGGGTTGACAATTACAGGCCATACAGTAAAGTAGCCGCGAATTCCTGGTCGTGAACCATTAGATCTTTGTGTTTTGAAATTACCATGTGGGTCCCTAAAAATTATATCATTGTTTTCGTTTTCATCATAAAAAATGAAGAACATCAGCGGAAAATTTCAATGTTCTTGTCCTAGCAGTTGATACTTTGTAATTTTACATGTGTAGTGTACATTCCGATCCTGTGGGAATGTCGGGAAAAATTAGCTTATGTATTACTCCAGAGATCCAGCTGTTTACATACTAAATTTATTTCAAACACACGAACACGCTTAAAATCTTTTTTACTTATAAATATTAGTAGAGTTACGTCAAAAGCGCCATTATAACGCTCAATCAAAACCCAACTCTATTTGATATACACAAGGTCGACTTCAACATGTCGTATCACGCATAGCCAACCTTATGTCTCGCTTACCGTTTATTGAATCAACTCGACGTATATCGAAGCAGTAGTAGTGCAATCATATCGATTTGCTAATGAATGCCATGGCCATGCGCGTTGTCACATTAAGGCCATTACAGACGGACTGCTTTTCAACTGCACTGTAACTGCCATAGGCAGAAAACTTCCCAAAATGCGTAATTTTTCGATTAGGGCATTTTTTGAAATGCACAATTTATGCACAATACATGCAGTATTTTGTAGTGGTAGAGCCATGTTGTAGCTAGCCGCTGCATCACGAATGGGCCGGCTCATCCGGGGCAGTACCACCCTCTTACAGAACACCGGCGTGAATCAGCAGTACTCCTGCTGCATTTTGTAAGGTCAGTGAGAGCGCCGGGCCCTCCCCTCCCCTTCCCTTATTCCCTCTCCTTTTTTAAAGGCTGGCAACAGATCAGTCGAGGTCTCTTTGAGTCGTTGATATTTATGGGCGGTGGTGATCATTTTCCATCAGATGACCCACTTGCTCGTTTGCCTCCCTCTCATAATAAAAAAAACATGCACTTGTCCGTTCATTAAGTGCATTTTCTAAAATGCACACATCCTCAAAATGTCCATGTTTGTGAGACGGCCGTTTATATAATATGCACAAATACGGCTCTTTGGACAAACGTACCTACCTTCTAATCTGAGAAAATGCACATTTAGAAAAAGTGCACAGTTCGGGAAAGTGAGCTTTACGAGTCTAATAATCCCTGTCAACTGCCGACTGCCCGTACATTTTGCAATGCAGTCGGATAAACTGCACACAAACTGCACGCTAGCTGCAATCGAAATGTATGGACAGGCGGCAGTTATAGTTACATTGCAGTTGGAAATGTTGGAATGCAGTCCATATGTAACAGCCCTAAGCGGGCGGGATAAATATGCGGAATGTGAATGTGCCAAATAAGTTAGAGAAGCAAGGTAATAAATATTGTACGTGGTTTGCCCGTGAATATGATTAGCCTAGTTTTTGTAAGATCGGTTAGGGTTGCCACACATTACTTTTAAAAAACTTAAAAAAATACGACCGGATAGCCAGATAGGATAGGGGTTGGAAAACTTGAGACGAAGCTAGAAGTCCTGGGATCGAATGGGGTACAGCGTACGTAAAATACAAATGTTGTACTTGAGTCTTAAATGTTTAGTGTGTATTTATGTATGTCTATCCGTTGCCGAAGGCCGTGAAAACTAGCAATTACTTATGTGTTCACTTTGTTTTCACCCGTCACGTTTGATAACAAAATTAACAATGTAATTGTTAGTTTTCATGGCTTTTTGTTATTTTGATTACGTATATTATTTAGAGATAAATGGACCTAATCAGTAACCCTTTCGATCTGCATTATAAAATACGGTATTTTATTTTTGTCGCATTTGACCTGGTTCGAGTCCCGACTAAGACAAGCTATTTTTCAAAAATCTATGAATGCAGTGTTATTTGTTTTAAAAAATGAAGGAATATCTCGTTTGTATAGAATGCCCTATTTCCAATATTTAAAGTAGTTCCCCTCCATGTGGCGTTCGATCTATCCACCCTGTATATTTATAACCCTGTCTATACTGTAAGAATTGTCTTACACTGTAAGAATTGCTGGTTAGTAAACTTTTACTCGTATGCAGATTTACATGAAAAGAGTTGTTTTTCGATGATTCCTGTGACAAGTATGTAAGATTTATAGAAAAAATATCAAAGTTACAGATAAAGACAAAATAATGTTAATTTAGCATAAGCTTAACAAATTTTTTTGGCATGATATTTTCGTAAGCTTTCGTCGTAAGAAAAATCGATCCTAAACTTAGCACACACAAAAACCAATACAATTTTAAAACTATAATAAATAATAATAAATAAATAAATATTACGGGACAATCTCACACAAATCGACTATAAAAGTAAACTCCATATCGCGTGCCATGTCCACTTGGCAACAACAAAATCAAGAACTATGCGTGACTCGAAGCAGGAAGTTTAGCCCAACACTATTATCGAAAAAAAAAGTAAATTTACCTATTAATTTCATATCTCCACGCGCTGAGAGGCCAGCTCTACACGTTCGATATCGAGATTTTGCCTTTGGTTTCGCGATCTGTAAAAAAGAAAAGTATCTTTGATACTCGGCATTGCTATGCCTGGAAGCGAAAACCCATGCAAATATTGTTTAAATCATACAATATGGGCAAGCATGCTTAATACTCTTCTCAATACCTGTAAACGGATGATTTCCCGTTTTACAAACGAAACACCCAAATAAATACTTAAAATAAATATTCGTTTGAATTTTCACGATTATCTATACCTACCTAGCAGCCTAACTCGGCTTGACACGGGGATGGAACTTTAAAAAAAGAGATGAAAAAATTCTTTAGTACCTTCTGGTAACCAAAATTTCGTAAGGAACTACCCAGTACACCAGCTGTGGTGTAGCCAGTTACGAAATGTTGGTTACCAAACGGTAAGTATGTTGCCTATTAATCTTATTAGTACCGTTAATATTTACATACTTGCACAATGAGAAGGTAATAGTTATTTGTGATACAAGGTTGGTAAGATGGTTTTACAAATGAGTTGACGAGTGATAAACCCGAGCCGCACGGCGAGGGTTTTCATCGTCTCGAGTTTGTAAAACCTTACCAACCGTGTATCATACGACGTTTTACAATACATTTGTGAGAAAATAGGCAATTAATAACACAAAATTGTAAAATAAAAACAAATTTCTCGAGATACTTATTGGTAGCAAAAGATTATTTTGCGCGGTTTGCGCCTTGCTTTAAATATCGGGCGGAATTAATTCCATGTCATTGTCGACTTCATCACTTGAACATCATTAATTTTGTTTGGTTTTTGTACATATACTATAATCAACAACTCAAAACAACGCAAAGTTTTACAAAAATGGCGCATCCGTAATGCGCATGAGTAAGTTTTGTTTTTAATTAGGTTAAAGTAACTAAAATTATCAGGCAAAGGTTCGACGCGTTCAGTCACTGCGATTTTTTCGAATAAATAAAAGGTGAAAATCATTAAAATCTGCGGTAATTAGGTAAATTACAGTTTATAATAATAACAATCAATTTTGCAAATTCATTACTTAGTTTTGTATGATTATAAATTTTTCTACGTATAAATCGATATTTTTTTATTTTTGTCACTTAAAACTCTTTGCTTGTAAACTTTTAAAATGGAGAATTAAAAAAAACTGTAAAAAAATCGCACTAGTGCGGTAAAATGAACTTACGATATATTTAACCTAGCTTGATGCCACTGAGCTGAGTGTCCGAAAACTAGCATTATTTGATTAAAGAAATCACATAAAAAGTTAGATTAAGTAGTATAAGTGTTACCTAACTCGAATAAAAGGCAACCCCTAAAACTAGCTACTTGCAAGTGCCAGCAAGAATTTATATTTATAACGTTTTGTGTTAAATAATCAGAGACGACAATACACATAAAATAGATATTATACCCGTAGACACTGGATACTATACTCTCTATTGGTAGACATTCAAGGCCTATGAGGTACTGGCACGAAGAAAGTCAAGAAAGAGACTTCCTTACGCCTGATCAAAACGATTGGCGATCAGCTATTTCCGCCCACAATTGAGTCAAGCCATTCAATGTGGAAACGCTGCCTGCCTCCTGGGAACTATGCCAGTACAGTGCAGTGTAAATTATATTATTTTTGTGAACTTTTAGTGTTAACTTTAATTGTCTTTTCTATTATACCATTTATATGCTATTTAATGAAATTAATAAAGCTATACTGGTTCTTATGATCAAATAAACGCTAATTGACATCTTTGAGTAATGGGAAAAACTAATAAAGTGTAGAATGACCCCCTCTATGAACGAACTATAAATATTAGATTAACTCATATGACATTAAACGGTATTATCAAGGATAATATAAACCTCAGTATCATAGTGAACGAATCAATTGCGTGACAAAGTAACGTTAGGGAAGGGATTGGTGAATAATATAGACGCAGATTGACTCGGGCGTGGTCACTTGACAAGTTTAGGCCGATAGTTTCACTACAGGTGTTTAAATACTTTGTAATTTTTTATAGCTTAGTGAATTGACCTTATGGTCTCTCAGAGAATCTTGGCTTCCAACGCGGCTCGTATAGATAAATTACCGGGAGAGTGGAATTGCATATGTAGTGGTATTGTGTGTTTATAGGCATTCCACTTCAGTGAGAGAGAGACAACAATATAGAGATCTCTCTCTCCAATACCTATAAACAGACAATACAACTATATATGCTATTCCACGCTCTCGGTAATTTTTCTATACCTCTGAGTTTTTCGGAATTTAAGCCTGACCAGATGCGCCAACGTTGTGGAATTTATTGGAACTAATTTCTGGGTTTGAATTTGAAGCCCTGTGGACACCGAATTTGGATTCCAATTTTGATTACGGTGAATAAAAGTAGCTAAGTACCTATGTCAAAATAACAACTCTTGCCAATCAATTTATCTCGCTCTAAGGCTAGGGATAGCGGTACAAAGAGGTAATGCGGCCAGCGTTCTGGGGTCGATGCCTATGACGTCTTTCGACGACGTATCCACATTATTCAGACTATACAGAAATTATCACACATAATATGAAAATAGTAGCGCCCTCTTGACCATGATCATAATATTTCTGGTCAGGCTTTATGTGCGAAATTAAGTATATTTCAAATCTGCCATGAGCTTTTCTGCAAAGGAACACATACTGAGAAGCGGTTGAAGCGATCGAATAATACTACTTATTTACTTCATTGATTGATTCAAGTAAACACCGCGGAGCTCCATATCAATGCTACAAAATTTGTATCGGAGAAGCAAGGTAGATAATAATGTTGTATTTAATAACCGATCCACCGACACGAGCCACACGAGCGTAATTTTGTGAGTCGTGAGCGGCAGAATTTCGGTTCGCGCCATACAATATGCGGGCCATCACGTGACACTTACGTGACACAATGTATGGCGCAACCGAAATTCTGCCGCTCACAACTCACAAAATTACGCTCGTGTGGCCTCAACCTAACTATCCCCAAGAAATCGCGTTGAAATCAAGTCTGTGGAAGCAATGCAAACGGTCGAGGAATTTGTACGGGAGATTTGTTACTTTAATTTATTTACCTCGATTACTGACTAATGAAATGAAATTTAAAGCAAATTAAATTGACATTAAGAATAGTAATTGGACTAATTGGTATCAAAGATGGTAAAATATAACCTTGGTAAAGTTTATACTAAAATTGCGAAGACTTTAACAATCGAATTTCAAAATGTCATAAATAAATGAAATATTAATATTACGCCTAATTTCTAAAACAGTTAATGAATTGTCTGACCTTAACCGTTGTTACCCGTGTAAAACTTTAAGATGAAAACTTAATTCGCGTAGAACTTTAAACAAGGTTTTTTAAGGTATCTTTAAATGAGTTGTACAACATTTAGTTGAAGCTTTAAATTGATTTGGTTTTTTTATTATAAGAAGGGTAATGTCACCATGAAACAATAATTGTAAGATGCAGGCGATGCGGCTCTAGTTAAAAAAAATACACTTTATTTTAGCCCTAAAAACTAGATTATTTTTCAATTAACTGTGAAATTTGATTTTTAGCCGTTTTAAAACAAATAAATAGTTATAACCATTTTTTTAAAGTAATAATGTATATATTATTTTCTGATATCTATATCTAATCCAATAAAAAGTTATAGTAAGTACTTTGCGAGCTCTACCCTACAAAAAGATGAATAGACATGTTCTTTCCGTGTATATGTTAATAACATGCAGAACCCGAACGCCCGCCCGTTTAGGTTCATTTCGTCCACATTCCCACTTCGTCAGCAATCCCATTTCGTCCACAATCAATTCCCAGTTCGTCCACATTCCCATTTCGTCCACATTCCTACTTCGTCAACATTCCCATCTCGTCCACATACCCTTTTCGTAACAAAATAGTATCGAAATTGGTAATGTATCTGAATAGTATTGACCCGCACCGCGCTTAGCATAGCAAGCAATTTTTCTTAACATGAATACCTATGTAAATCACAAAATAAAATCTTCCCTGAGAATTAAGCTAAGTGATAGCGAAAACCGCATTAAAATCGGCTAGGAATGTTGACTAAGTGGGAATATGGATGAAATGGGAATGAGGACGAAATGGGAATGTTGACTAAGTGGGAATGGGGACGGCGTGGGAAAAAGATAAAATAGGAATGTGGACGAAATGAACCTAAACGAACCCGCCTTCTCTCCTTGATAAAACAATAAATTATGTCATACATGCCCAACTATCACAAACACCGCGTAAAATGCTGACGCGTTTCAAACTCTCTATATAACATCCTCAAAGCTACAAACACCCGAGCACACATCCGTTGTCAATCATTTTCTCTTTTATTCTTTTTTTCCTTCTTTTATGCTGCCGTTGCGGTGAGCGGAATATTCAAACCTACCTGGATAATACCAATCCGTGTATGACATACTAACGTAGAAATCAATACAGGAAATGGTTGTGTATTCATAAGCTTCATAGCCAAGAAGTAAACATAAACCGAATAGACTATTTTCATGGTTTCAATGTTATGGGGTATTTATGGAAATATCATGGATTTGTAATAAGGAACGTTGTATAAGTAATGCATGTTGTGTATACGTTGGTTTACAGTTTGGAATAAGTCGTACCGGAACAAATAAGCTAGATATATTGTTATGTGATTTTCTACATAAAACAAACTCCGATGTTTTCAAATTATATAAATAAAATATATTTATTTTTTTACAATGGCATTACCTCTATTTCACTTGGTGAAAAGTCAACCCCAAATCTAATGTATAAAAATCTCGTGTCACGGTGTTTGTTATCGAACTCCTCCGAAACGGCTTGACCGATTTTTTGTCCATATTTGGTAGGTCTGAGAACAGGTTGTAGGCTATTTTTTATACCCCTATTATTCGCAGACGGAGCCGCAGGCAACAGCTAGTCTATAAATAATATGTACATTCTTAGGTGAAATGCTTGTGACCTTAATTTGACCGACTGATCATTCAAATTGCAAATGCAATGACGCCAATGAGAGACGGCAATTGCTACGCGCCCCTACGCGGCTACGAACTCGTAGAACTCGTAGACACGCTACGAATAATGAGAAGAGTCGTAGCGGTAAATTACGGTAGCAATATAAAACGGGTAAAGGTATTCTTTGTAACTTTCGTAGAAGCCATCTGAGGTAAGATATTGTCGAGTTTTTTTTCTTTAGTACGACCTTTATCAGATCGTCGGTCCATCTTGTTGGAGCCTTTCCACACCACGTTTTCCGTTTCGCGGCCACCACACTAGAAGCCTATTGCCCCGTCGGCCATCGCTTCTACGAGCATCGGGCCCTGCCCACTGCCACTTGAGTTTGGCAACTCTCCGAGCTATGTCAGTAACTTACATTTCTGATTCAACTTAGACTACGAGCTTTCTTATTTCCCACTAGCTTTTGCCCGCGACTCCGTCCGCGTGGAATTAGTAATTTGGGCAGCTTATTTTTTTTATCCAATTTCATCAATTATGGCTCTTCTTAGTTCCTCGGTATAAAAAAATACCCCCCCCCCCGCACCCCCCCCCACCGAACCCCCCTCCGCACACCCACGTTCACATTCACCACCGTACTCCCAGCGTGATGATATATAGCCTATAGCCTTCCTCGATAAATGGGCTATCTAACACTGAAAGTATCGTATCTTTCTTATTTGTCAACCGATTCAAATGAAACAAACACTACATGTTAATCCAAGAAAATACCAACATATCAGTGAAAACCGCATCCTTCTAGGTTAAGCCGTTTCTGAGATTAGCGCGCACAAACAAACAGATAAACAGACAATAATTCTAAAAATCATTGTTTTGGGTTCTATTGCGCTAATAAATAGCCCTAGTGACAGTTTTTCTTAAATATCTTCAATGTACAATCACCGACTTGTTACAGATTTATTATATGTATAGATATAGATAGATTGTAAGCGACTATGTCTCAGTTCCGTATGCCATCACTAGCAACATACACTGGTCAAAGACTTTTGTCTTGAGGCACTGCGGTATATTGGACGTGGACACGATATATTGCGTAACTTCTCGAACTTTGCCAAGCGAAGCCGAATTCGCCGAGAGACATCATTTTCGATGTGCACCTACCTAACTGTTTCGAAATAGCTGGACACAATATGAGACGAATCTCGAAAGATTATCACACTAAAAAGTTAGTTTTAGTAGCCCGAGTACACAGAAAAATCTACACTATCTGTGAATGATGCACGTCATTAACCCTTTATAAGGCCCTATTTATTGGAGCATACTACCACAGAATCAAAAGCAGCTATCGAATGCGAACCTGACAAAGGATATTTTTAAAGCTAGTCGTATTTTCAATAATTACAGTGACAATATTGTGACGTACTATAGTGAAAACAATAAGGTTCAAATTCCAACTCAATGCATGTGGTCGCTAAATCGCCTCTACCTTATAAAGGGTTAACCGATGGTCCAAGACGGTCCCAGTTTATTGAAAGTGAGCATAAAAAATCGTATATAAATAGAATAAGTATCTTTTAAAATTTAGGTGCCTAACCATATTTTAAAGTAAAAATCGTGTTATTAGATTTGCATACCTAAATCAACAGTTTGGTTTTTACACGGTTAATTTACATAAAACATATTTTCTATGAAATATAGGCCGCAATAAGTTTCACTGAGCTCCGTGCATCTCATCGTATGGTAAATATTTAGTCGGAAATATGTATTTTGTTTGTAGGTAGGCCTCCAACAAGATGGAGCGACGACCTGGTTAAGATTGCGGGTTCGCGCTGGATGCGGAGGGCACGGGACCGATCTGTTTGGCGAGCCTTGGGGTAGGCTTATGTTCAGCAGTGGACGTCTTTCGGCTAGAATGATGAGGATGATGATGGTATTTTGTTGACATAGTTAGGTACTTACTTAGTTTTAGTTAGTTAGTTTTAGCTAGCAACCAGACATATAATTTTCGTAATGTCCAAACGAAAAACAAATGGAGAAATGAGTCAGTAAATTAGTCGGGAATATGTATTTTCTTGACATAAGTAGTTATTTACTTAGTTTTATAACCGAAACCTTTTAAATCTCGAAAGCTTATCTGGCTGCCAATGCCATTGCTAAATTTAAAAAAAAACGCCAAACTCAGACATACGTGATTCGTTCACGTACGTACCGTATTGCGTGTGATCGGTTGCCAAGCGCCCGGCGGTCTAGCTGCCACTGCAGTGCCATCGATCGTCAAACATCGCGGCTGGTTGGACTAAGGTTTAGTTTAGCACGTTTATTGCCCGCAACACATTATTAGGGCCATACACAGCGTTAGAAACAAAAGCTGTCTCCACTGTGGACATAAAATTAGGGACTCCGAGTCAGCAAACTTAAGATTCTTTTAAATGGACCGAAAGTCGGCCAGGCGTCTCACACGGCGATGTAGATTTGACTTAAAAATGTTGGCTATGGACCCTTAACTTTTGCCATGTCTACAGGAGAGACGCGAACTGAATGTGTATGACCCATTATACAGGCTGATTCTGGACATGAGATCGAGATCAACTCTATACAACGCACTAAATGTATAAGTACAAGTCGTTTATACTATAACCTATTCGCGTTACACATTCACACTTTTGTTTTTATGGTTCCGTACTCAAAGGGTGCTAACGAGACTCTATTATAATGAAACTAGCAGTTGCCTGCGACTCCATCTGCGAATAATATAGCCTACGACCTATTCTCAGACCTAACGAATACAGGGAAAAAAATTGATAAAATTCGGTCCAGCCGTCTCGGAGGAGTTCGATAACAAACACCGTGACACGAGATTTTTATATAGGTAATAGAAGATAATACGGATTACTAAAGTATCAAAACGAGTTTAACTTGACATGTTTCGGGGTAATTGTTTCGAACGCCATCCTGGGCGTTATTGAGGTTATACCTATAAAATTCACTGTCGCCGGGGGGGCATTTTGGGTCAGTTTGCCTCTTAACAGTCGAAGTGTACCTACTAACAAGCTCTATGGATTTTTTAATAGTCCGAAATAAACAATTTTTATTTTATTTTATTTATTTATTTAATCCGTAGCCCTTCTTCGCGGAGGACCGCGCTACGGCTGCTGCTAAACCGACCGTCCGTCCACCTGTCTGCCACTCTCTTGAACCATAAAAGCTAGACACTTGAAATTTTTACCGACTATGTATTACTGTAGCTGATATAACAACAAATACTAAAAATAAAATAAAGTTAAAAATTAAAGGGGGTCGTCATACAAGAAACGTGTTTTTTTCAGCGTGCTTAAATCAATCTCGATAGGTTTTTTAGTGACTTATTTTTAAAACACTGTACAGAGGTACGGAAACGGAACCCTTCATGAACAAGTACGACTCGTACTTGACCGGATTTATAATCACACAACGAAAAAACTCAAAATAAAAGAACACTAGGTATCACTAATTAGTAATTACTTCCGGAACGCTAACCTATAATAATTAATTGAGTTATTTAGGGCTATTCCAAACGTTCCAACATTACTGAAAAGTATCTGCCAAGTGCCCATACATTTAATACATACTTTAATTGCAGTCGCCCAAACTGCAAGTTAGCTGCGATGGAAATGTATGGGCAGCCGGCAGTTGCAGCTATATTGCAGTTAAAATGCAGTCCGTCTATAATAGTATAGGTAAGCTTTAGAAGCCTTAGAGTCTCTCCAAATCTATCGACGCTGAATCGGCGGAAAAACCTTTATGCCAACGCAATAAGAGCGAAAAAGGCGTCGATCGGCTCGGCTACGCGGGCCGAATGGAGCCGAGCTGATCGATGTCTTTTTCGCTCTTATTGCGTTGACATAAAGGTTTTTCCGATAGGCTAAAGCCGATTCAGCGTCGATAGATTTGGGGAGACCCTAATATTGCTGCCCTAGTGGACCTACTCAATTTCAGCGTCAATCTCAGTATGTAAGCACTGTGGCATTTCCTTAGTAGCTTAATATTTACACCAAGTGTTTTTCGTATAAGTAGGTACCGTACATAAAATACACCACGAATTAACTACTATCGAAGCTTTGGTCTCTTTCGCGACCACTCATTTAAAAAAGGAAAACTAATCGACGTACGAGCAACTTCGTGTTCGTGCGGTGCTATTCGTGAATACTTTAGTCAAGCGTTGAAAAGAGACTCGTTAAACATTCCAGGTTACTGGCTGTGTAGAATTTGAGCTCGATTTACTCTTTAATCTTTAAAAAGAAAAAGGCATGCCAGTGATTCATAAATGCTGTCGTACACTTGGCTGATTCGAATATTTTTGACAGTCTATATTTATGATGTTGACGAGAAAAGCGTGTAGAAAAAAGGGAGGTAAAGGTAAACCAAAAATATATGACCATTGTCAAGAGGGCGCTATTGTTCTTATTTATATGGCAATAGTTCAGTATTGTCGGAACAATGACGTCAAGACTTGTCTACAACGAAAACCTGTTAGCTCTGATGTTAATTTGGAAAGGATCTGTAGCGAAATAGTTTCATTCCCCAAGCGTTTTTTTTTCAGTAGTTTATTATAAACATTATTTACAATGATCCGTTGTTGACTACGAATCTTTTTGGGCATTTTTTGTTATTGTTTAAAGAAGCCGCCACTCACAGTGACATTGACAATCATTAAAATTATTGCCAGTGTAAGAAATTAGTTCCAATGAAATTCCGCAACATGGCGAATAGTCATATATTTTTGGTCAGGCTTTACCTAATTTAAATGTCGTAGAAAAAATGTGAATGTTTTAAGGCGTGATGTTTTTTTATCATGTTTTAAGTTGTGTTTTACTTTTTGTTTTGATTTGAGTTCTAAGTGTTATTACAAAAATCATGAGATCCGTTGAGCCCGCGGGCTGAGTGGTGTGTGGGCCGAGTTGCCCCCGGAGGGATTAAAATGTCTATTTAGGTATACGTTTTATTTACGAAATGTACTAGTTCTATGATTGATACTTAATTTATAAGTATGACATCGACGACTTGCTTTGTTGTATAATATCCGCTAGCGGCCAGACTTTTCCTAAAGTCTTGAAAAGAAAAACAAATGGAGAACAGTAAATAAGTAATTATGCCAGTTGTAAAATAACATTAATTTAAGCAACTTCAAACATTTGATGTTTGTAACAATTACATTAATAACTCTTGACTGAGTGACGCAAACTTTCAATTGAAATTTTAAGACTGCAACCATTGCTATCTTTAGTATACCAACCTTCAAAAGGTTCCTTATTTTCCTGGTTCTATATATAAAAGACGCCGTACGTCATTAGCGGTTTGTAAAGTTGGCAACAAGCAAAGTTTTTCCTCACGGTTGGTAGGTAGAATGCGATTCATTACTGGCCAGCAACACTTCGAATAGGACATTCCTGTTTACAAACTCTATGCTCCGTTAATGACTGTTTTACTTCTCTAATGAGATGGAATTAAATAAATTGCAGTTTTAAATGGAGTTCCTGAACGGTCGCTCTAGTAATAAACTATGGTACCAAATTTTACATCCAACTGTGATCTAATTAAGTACTTACACCTTGATACAGTCATATTGTACTTGGACGATGAGTTTTCCCAGAAATAAGACCAAACTAGATCGCCCCCGAAAACTCCCACATAGCTTTGTCAGAAATCATTAGTGTCCTTACCGAGATCCCTGAAATATGTATACAAGAATTCGTCATTTAAAGGTATTAAGTAGATTTGTTTTTGTATTATCCATTAGTAATTTGTTAATTAACCTAGTTTCTATTTGTCTTTGCTTGTTAGCGCTTATACAATATTTTATTTTCAGGCGCGGATCAGACAATAGCTAACCTTGAACTCGTCTCATTCATAAATAAGGTCTCGCGAAAAAATAAAACGAACCATAAATCCATGTTAACCTAGAAGCGCTTCTAACTGTTGTTAATGCGATTTAGAAATAGATCCCGCGAGACCTAGATTTTTTTGCAGATCTTTCTGGAAACCTTTTCATGTGTAGTTGGCAGGCGAGAAAAAGTTTGTTTTTTATTTATTGTGTTTGTATGAGGGTTGACTTCTTCAGAAATAATACTGGCTGTTTTGCCTATTTGTTCGGGGATTAATTAAGGACTCTGAAAATTAAATAATATATCTAACACAAAATACTCATTTTTGGCTGTCTTCTTTCTTGTTTTATTGCTTTTTCGTCAGTTTTTTTAAATATTTAATCCAAAAACCAAGATTGGGTCGTTTTAAAATAACATTGTACATAATTGACGGTCTAATGAAAACAAAATTACGATCGCATCCTTTATGTAACGAAAGTTAGTCATATAAACTTAGGGGTAACTTTCGTTGCACAAAGGAAACAATTAAGTTTTGTTTTAAATAAATCCCTTAATTATGTATTTTTTGAAAATTACTATAATCTATAGTTAGGTAAACCTAATAATATCTTGGCAATTATTTTTTAGTGTACCTGCATGTATTTCATGTTTATGAATTGCTTAAATAAATGTAAATATTGTAATAGTTATTTTATGATTAAGCATACACAATTGCGTTTCAGATGTAAACCCAGAAAAGAGGCAATTAGTTATATAGCGCTGAAATTGACACTGAAACGAGCAAACATTTTAAGACTTCTTTCATATCTCAGTGAAAGCGCCATGTTAGTAATGGATAAAGACAAATATTTTGACAAAGAACACATTCCACAATAATTTCATTGTTCAATACGAATGTTTGTTTGATGAATAAATGAATAGCAACAAAAATAGACTTTTTAGTTAGACTCCCGGGAACGTATCAAAATATATAAAGTTTAAAACGAATACGTATACGAATACGTTTTTTTAATATTTTTTTTTTTAATAATGGACGAAATACATAATGGTCATTGTTTAGGATTGTACCCTTATTTTCTTAATGATTTCGCCTGGCAACATTTCATATCGAATTTGAATTAAAAAAAATCGCTTGTCATTCTCTCGTTTCGAAGTTTAAACTGTCGTGTCGTTTGTCGGCGTCTTACCGCGCAAATTATTTCGAAAATAAATTTTCGTATTGTTTCTCGCCTAGATTATATCCATTTTTTACGTCAACTGCGTGTAAAAGTGTGAGGAAGGCTGATCCACTGGAGGAAGCACTGTCCTAGCTGTATCCTAGTAGTTGTGCTGGTTAACGGTAACCTTGTCAGAGGTAAGTTCGGACGAGCCAAAGATCGAGGAAACCTGCGCCAGCCACTACGGCTAGGATCTGCACCACCATCTGCAGACGTCGAGGTGAGTGCTTCCAACCACAAGTCTCAGCCTTTATCCCAAATCAGTTGCCGTATATATCTTATACTTATTTGTTAGTTATCATTTCTCGTCTACAGTCCACTAAAAACCCCAAACAGTCATAATATTTACTAAAATTTTCTATGAAAATATTGATTAAACGAATTTTTTTAATCGTGTAATCTACAGATTGTTTTAGGTTAGGTTAGGTTTATTTTATGAAAATCCTGTAAAGTTGAAAATTTCCAAGAAAATTGCATTATATCAAATGAAATGATGATGATGATGTATTTCGTCCATTATTATTTTTAAACTTTATATATTTTGATACGTACCCTAGACTCCCACTTACTACTACAAAACAAAATAAAAAGCGGATGAAAAAGATATACCACCAAAAACATTTTCATGCAAAATGCTGCCAAGACGAGACCATATTTTTGCACTGTCGTCAAAAAGTTAACAGATCTCATATAGAGCCAAGCTTCCTAACTCTACACCTAACTTCACAAACGATACACCTTAGTCAGCAGTGGCAGTGGCCGTTTCCTAACCCCCATTTTTAACCCCTACTTAAACATCAACCAAAAATCACCTGGCGTAATAAAAAAACCCTTCAATCCTGTTATTTACGGCTTACACAGACCTGACTTCCTGACCTTTATCTTTTTATAGCTCTTTAAATCTAAATAAATATAGCGTCAGCGCATAAAGTTATTAAGCAATCTGATATCACATAATAAAAATAGTCTTTCTATTTATGCCCCAATGGCGCCATCTTATATCGGAACTATACCATCAAATGGACTTGCCAAATACTTGGATAGGTCGTCAATGAAATAATAGGCTGAACGGTCCGAAAAGTTTTTTTTTTCAAGTTTCATTTTGAATAAACTGACCTGACTGTTCTTTTTGTTGATTGTACTTCTATTGTCGGCTGATTTCCATATATGTACGAAATTTCCTGTTAAACCTATCTCATTAAGTACTTTGACCTAACGGAGCGAAACTTAATTAAAAGTCAAAATTTATATAATTTTTAGGCCAGGTGGGCCACTCATAGAAGCTTGGCGGGCCGCAGATTGAAGCTGGTTTATTTCCCCATAGAGCCGCATTGTCTGTGCCATTCATGTCACACATGTTAATTTGTAGTTTTAGTGTACTACCTAAAATGATAACTTGCATTTCGTAATTAATTAAGTTTTTTTTTGTGGATTTTCTTGTTTTATATTTCCTTGTAAATAATCCTCTTTAATGTAGGCTTTAGATTCTGGTGGATTTGGAAGCCAAAGCTCTATAAAAAAACTAACAGCTTGTCAGTTGGCCACAAACAATAGATTATTAAAGTTTCTATTTTTTATAAATGTTACTTAACTCTTAAATTGGAAAAATTTCTAAAAGTTGGGTATTCAAACCCTGTCTGAAACTAGAAGTCCTGAAAATTCTATATTTAAAAAAGTACAAAAAGATGGTATTAAATAATGTGACTTGTGTGGTACATTGCCAAATTAAGGGTAAAGAAAATCTGGGATCATTTTGCCGATGTTACACGTTTAACATAAACGTCACTAAATTTGCGTGACTCGGTGACTCCGCAAGCGATGGCCACGATTGCCAGACACCAAACAACCCAAGTTTTATTACGTCACCAAGCACACGCTAACCGTTTACACTTTCAAGCGATTCTGTTGCATTTTTGTCATAAATAAAGCGGCAATTGAATTTGAACTGGCACGCGGTGTAAAGATTGAACTGAATGGAGAGATTGAGAATGAGAATCTATATCAGAAAAGTTCAAGTATAAATAAGTATTTGGATTAATTTAATTAAGTTCTTGTTTGAGTTGAAAATATTTAAGAATTTGAATTTAAATCTAATACTTTCTTATGTTTACCTATTATATAGTTTATTGTAATTGTTGCACAGTTTTTAGAGGATCGGGGTCTCCTGTCACAGGTATCTCGCATACCTACTAGGAGGTCCCTAACCTACTGTTTTGAATTTTTATGAGCTATAAATATATTTTCATTTTTTTTTTTTTTTTTTTTCATTTATACTACTACTGGAGCCTACTGGAGCCGGGCAGCCTGGTCCTCGGTGGAATGACACATGACCTTCGAAGTCCAAGGTCATGTGTCATTCCATCTGGGACCGGGCTGCCCGGCTGCCCACGTCTGCCAGGTGGACACATTTTATCACTCTGTGGATGGCCCAAGATGGCTATCAGCGCCGCGGCAGGCCAAGACGGAGATGACGGAATGATCTAGACGCGATCTAGAGCGACTGGACGGACAGACATAAGCGCAGATAGCGCGAGTTGCGATCCCAGGGAGACTTTGCCCAGCTGTGGGACACTTATAGACCACAAAATAACACTGTTAAATGCTAATGTTTATGAATATGAAAATTATGAAGGATTTACTTCAAATACCAAAGCAAATACAAAATGAAAGAGCTTATACTTTTCTTTGTTCATGCAGACCCATTGTGTAAACAAAACAATTACTCCTGTCCCCAAATAATATAAAAGGAACACGAAAATAATAATAAGTGTAAATTTCGTTATTCTCCAAGCTTAGGACGCGTTGTTTCCGTAAAACGTGAGGGGAAAATTTTGATTTTTATACCGGAAATTTAATAAATAATCATGTAAAGATATTTTTGGAACCGTGAAGAATTATATACGGTGTGGGACGAAACTTATCTTTTCTATAATCATTTCTTAGATGTTGAACTGTAAATAAAATTAATTTGGTTCGAGATTGTGTCTTCAAACTTATCTAGTAGACTATTTCAGCATAATATTGTACAGTTGCATGTTGTTACCTCTTTTGTTCTGTACTTTATAAATGCAAATTCACTAACAATCAACTTAAATACAGACAAGCATGCACCTTTTGTTTCATGCAAGGAAACATATTTAGCTATTAGCTGAAAAAACAACAGGCACTAAAATAATTTATTAAAGTTGTACAGTGTGTTTTATTACGTGGGCTGAATTACAGCTGGAATCGTGACTCGTAATCTAAATAATGAATTATTTTGTGTAAAGATACTCTTTTATCGTAGATACACTATCTGGGATATGAAATATGTACTTACATATTTAATTAATTTTCAAATAATTATACATTCATTATAATCATCATTTCGGCCATAGGTCGTCCACTGCTGGATATAGGCCTCCTTCATTGATACCCAGTAAATTACGGTTGGAAGCTTGCATCCACCTTGAACCTGCGGCGCCTTTACCACATTCTCCGTCCCACGTCCCACGCTGCGCTAGCCCGTCCGTGGTCTCCCCATTCAAGAACTTTTCGGCCCCACCGGCTATCTGTTTTGCGTGCTATATGGCCTACCCATTGCCATTTCAACGAGCTAATCCGTTTGGCTAGGGTGCGGTTCGAATGATTTCCTTCAAAATGTAATAAATAAACATATGTTTTTTATGACAATTTTTCCGGGATAAAAACTATCCGCAATCACCTCTTGCTCCTTTCAACGGTGTCATACCTACTTACTATCTCCATACCAAAACTTTATTTTAATCGGTTTAGTGGTTTTAGCGTGAAAGTTAACAGATAGACAGGCAGAGTTAATCTCACATTTATAATAATTAGCAAGGAGGATTGCGAATGATCAAAGTGACCAAAAGCTTTTGCTTTCCTTCCGTTCTGCTGACTGAACATAATAAATAACATACATTTGTATGAGTAATTTAAACTCACACCAGCCCTCAGCCCTTCTGTTGGGTTAAAAATTCTTAAAGACAGAGTTGTAAACGAGTCTTTTAGAACGACAAAAAGCATGCACGTTCTAGAATTCTCGGGTGTATTCTCTTTTAAAAGTTTAAAAACGCTTCTTGGAGTGACAGCTCGAGAGCTTGAAGAAACTTGAGGTTAAATGCTTAACTGAATCAAGATATTGCAGTGTCAGTGTGTCCAGTCAATGTTCAAAATAAAAGGCAAGCGATGCTACAGGGGGTTATTTACACAAACTATTTTGTGTGCCTTTTTATAGATATTTTAACCTTTTAGCCTGCGCTGTTCACTCGTCCGTCTGTCACGGGGTTGTATCTTTTGAACCTTAAACACACACTTTAATACTATGGCGGCCGTAATAAATAATAACAGAAACAAACAAAGTTGTAGGACCCCATATGTGAGGTGTGCAAATCCGACTCGCACTTTTTTACATTTTCGCGCATGTTTTCGGAATAAGTAGGTAGATAAACTAATGGCAGTAAGAAGTATAATTTTTGGATACTACAAAAATAAAATATTTAAAAAAAAAAAAAAACCATATTTACCAGTAGTTACAATTATTTTAGTTATTTATCATCATTCATCAGTTATTCTCCTCATGGTGCTTAAAGACTAAATACCTATCTTCTGATCATGGTGTTTCATTTGACCTCAAAGTTACATACAATTTGTTTGAGACGTATTTTCTGATAAGTTTTAATAAGTTAGCGCTTGATATTAGTTAAATTAACTAATTGCTTAGATGCTTAGAACATGCTTAATTGCTATATTACAAAGCCTTCACCAATTACATACGCTATGAAAGGCGTATAACAAAAGCTTATAACTGAGAGTTAAAAGGCACGTTAAGAACATGTACAACCCCTTTGTGAAGTTTCCCGCCTTTGAAGTTAATAGGGTAAGATCTCACCGTTATATTTTACACGTATCTGTTATTTGATCGGAATATGACTTAAAATTATATACCTACCTAAGGTACGCCGCACGCCGTACTAGTACGGCTAACGCTGCAGTGGTACCTAGAGAAGCCTTATCAGAAAATCCCACGGGATACGGAAAAACGGGATTTATATTAAATTCAATGGGACCCTATCTCTGTATTATCTCTATAGCCATTCCTTTAGGATAATAGAGGTTTAGTAAAAAGGAATTATCGGAATTTCCTACGGGATAGAGATTGGGTGTTTATCATAAATTTTATTTGTGCGCGGACGAAGTCGCGGGCAAAAGCTAGTAATTTGTAAGCCTTTGGGTTCCGTGGGATAGTCAATTGAAGCAGAGCTAGACCGTACAGTGAACAAAACCGAGGTCTGCCCAGTTTCAAAACAAATTTGCTTGCAGCCGTTGAAGTTGCCTAACCCCGCCTAAGCGGACAGATGTCTAGCCACTGCAAGCAAAATGGACATTTAAGGTGTCAAGGCGACCTTTTTGTCGATCGTACATGGCTGGATGACCTGTACCTCTACCATGAGTTACACTAGTTTACAATGACCGTACTCGCTAGCGACGGCGTAAATGATTTGTATGGAGAATTGTGTACAGCGCCTCTAGCGGTCACTTACGGAAGTACAATTCTCCATACAAATCATTTACGCCGTCGCTAGCGAGTACGGTCACTGCAAACTAGTGTAACTCATGGTAGAGGTACTGAAGCTATATAGTCTAACGCGCGGCCGAGCGCGATAGCCTTTACCTTTTCTTTCAGCTTTTATCCTATACCGTGTGACTGAAAGAAGTGATGAAAACGATTGTGATTCTGAGTGTATTTTATACTAAATACAAACTCAAACATAGATGCATTGAAAAAACCCCAGATAAAAGACCAGTGCTTGGGAATCGAACCCAGGTCCTCAGCATTCCGTGCCGCATGCCATACCCCTACACCACCACTGGTCAGGAGTTTAGACACAAATTTATCCCATACATCGCACATCTCAGTTCGTTAACTAATCACATTTAAGCCGTGATACAGCGCCATCTATGTCACACCCTCATCGAGAGACGTTAACACTCCTTCGGAACTACCCGCTCACTCGGACAAGAGATGTCGGTACTAAGCCCACTTTTAACAAAGTTTACTGTTTTAAACTTTCGTGATTTTCACTCATAATTACTAAACTAAACGGGACTTATCATGCAATAAATATTTATTGCGTTTAACTAGTTTGCTTGCTATGAAGTATCTTTTTGTATTTTTTTTTTATTTTTCAACTACATTTTTTTTACTTTCACGGTCATTCCGTGAATTCCATATATTATATATTTTGAGTGTGTAAGCCAATAAGGCTCCTGGATGCAGACTAAATCGAGTGGCTGGAGCAGGATCTTTTATTTTTAGCATTAGCCACAGTATGTATACTGGTAAAAATTTCAGGTGTCTAGCTATTACCGTTCAAGAGATAGAGCTCTGTGACAGAGGGATTTAAATTGAATTTCTTTGCAGGTGTGTGCAGCTTTTCCTTAGGATGTTTTCTTTCCCCATAAAGCTCATGTTAAATTTCAAATGTGATTTTGCACGTCAATTCTGAAAAACTCAGAGGTGCGAGCCCGGGCTCAAACCCACGACCCTCCGCTTGTGAGGCCATAGGTTAAATAACTAGGCTACGATGGTTTTTTTCTATGATGTGTATCATAATCTGTGTCAATACAGCTTTCATGGCCTAGGACATCAATCAAATTAGGATCGTCAAGTGAACCTGAATGGCATCCGTCCGTCTCTATCGGTTAACGATGATGTGAGCGAGACAGCGTTAATGAGGCTTTAAGACGTAAATAACCTCAATGGAGATCTAGGCTACTATACATAAGTATATAAGGTTGGTTGGGTGTAATGTGAGAGCTCTAAGTTGCCAATTGTAGTTTAGAAATCACCAGCAAAAGGAAAAAGTTGTAAAGGTCTTGCTTGGTTGACGTTGCGCTTAAATGATATTCAGATAAATTGTTTATGACGGCAGAAACGTGTTTTCAACCAAACTGCAATGGGAGGGTTTTGATATGTTTGTAATTGTCAATGATACTACCAAAGACAAGATACTGCCTTATAGATAGACCTTTTCGCACAACTCGCCATTTCCTGTATTTAGGATTGGGAGCACGGTAGTGCCCGCGCCAAATGTAGCGCATGCAAAACTGCCGTAGGTACAATACTTTTTTTGGAGCATTTCGGTGTATTTTCAGCCCTTCTCTAGCAACACTATAGTCCAAAGCTGATATCCTACTAATTTAATGAGCTACGGGTACAGTCAGCTGCAGAAAAAGGTGGGGTACGGTACCTGTAACGGCAATAACCACAATGGGGGAGTACCTTTTCTCTGCAGCTGACCGTACTTAAAAGATTATTACAATACTTTACTTATCAGGTTTATAGCTTCTTTAAAGGTGTAAAGTTACACAAACTTGAAAGTGACTGATTAAGGATCATCAATAGAAAATTGGTAAGACAAATTACCTAGTATTAGACAAACATCTAATAGATGACACTCTGCCCTGCCGTCCTCTATTATAAATGACAAAAGAATAAAGATGGAAACTACGGGGATTCGACGTCTACACCTTACTTCCAAAATATTTAAAGAGCCCTTATTCTAGCCAAAATACCTTAAAATATGCAATATCGAATCACAAATATGTATCTTTCGGTATTTCCATACATTTAAGCAGAACAAACAGACAAGGAAAGGCCAGACCTGCGAGCCCGCGACAGAGGCAAACGTACACGGCCTCAAATATTGACCGAGCCACAGGCTTCATAGTCAAACAAAGTAATAAATAATGCCTTGAATTCTACAAGGTGATTATTTAATAACTATGCAAATTTTGACATGGGCTATTACAACCAAACTGCAACGTGACTGCCGACTGCCCACAAATTTCATTGCAGTTGCATTAAAAAAGTAAGTTATCGTTTATTTCAAGTTCGTGGCTCATAACCAATAACCAATAAAACTTAAAAACTATGTAAGTAACAATTTTAGAACATTTCACTGTTACTGGGCTTGTGAAGTCCTCAACTGAACAGTGCATAATGTATGGACAGTTCATCCTGTCCTCAGTTATAGTTACGTGGTGTAGGTAAAGCTCGTGGGTCGCAAACTGCTCGCCAGCTGCGATCGTAATGACTGCATGGGCAGTCGGCAAATTACGGTTACGTTGCAGTCGGCCAATTACGGTTACTTTGCAGTCGGAGTGCAGTCCGTCTGTAATAGCTAGATGTAATTCGATCGATAAAAGAACATGATTGTATTTTTCACTGAACAAATAACATTTAGAATTTTTACTTGTCTTTAGTAATTCGTAAAAATGGCATGCTGTTGACGATACTGAATAACATCGAAATTTAGATGGTGAGTATAATTACCTTATAGTCTTACTAAGAAACAATATCTAAATGTTTGTTGAAAAGGTATTCTTGAAAGTTTTGAATCATTACTTTATAAAGACTTTTACCTATTAAGACTGCAGTCGACAGTTACCTTAAAAGCAACGTTAGAGAAAAAGTTCTTTGAAAGAACTTATAAATTTACAAGCACCCCTTTTGTTCGTGTCTTGCCTCGTAACTTTAATGACTATATTAACTTTTAACTCCTTACTGGAGATGTGATATTTAAGACTTGATGTTCGAAAATAAGCAAACATAAAACAGGACCGACTACAAAAAACATAAAAAAATACTTTTGAGTGACATTCATCTATTATTTAAAGGCCCAACTAATTTTCTAGATAAAAATACTTAAAGCTCATCTAGATATTCAAAATAACATGACTGATTATTTAGTTATCTCAAATAACAAATAATTTAGTTATCTGCTTCCTGGTTATTCGTCAATAGATAACATTTGCCCAACTCTGTGCAGAGGTCAAATGTCGTACAGAATGATACAAAGACCTCCCTATAGCAAAAGCGGCTTATTTTTTTAAACGAATGGGGCATTGTGCACACATTGGCTTGGCAGCCATCTTCATTTTAATCGTCCTTGGTATCTCTCATAGAGTTGAGTGGCAAGTAAGTTAGAACTATTATTCTTTTCTCAAGTAATACAGTATTTGAAACTTCGACGGCAACGGATGAAACTGTAGACGCTAACGCTCGAAAATGAATTCACGGCAAACATTGACTCCCAAGCAATATCTAGTTCAGAATTAGTTTACTAAGTTTTGAGTAAAGACAGCCGCTATGTTGAAACTGTGCTAAATATAAGTACTGTAAGATATAATAGAATAGAATATTATGTCAGTTGACAATGATCTATCAATTTATTTATTTATTTATTTGTTGGTAAAATAAAGTTTTAAAAAAATTATGTTAGTTCGATAAGAAAAGTTATCTTCTAATATATAAAAATCTCGTGTCACGGTGTTTGTTACCGAACTCCTCCGAAACGATTTTTATGAAACTTTTTTCTCTACACTCGGTAGGTCTGAGAATAGGTCGTAGGCTATTTTTTATCCCCCCACCCATTCTTCGCGGACGGAGTCGCGGGCAACAGCTAGTATCATATATGAATAGAGATTTGCTTGCGTGCGCATCTCAACTCGCTAAAATTTAATTGCAATTGAGTGGATGGCATAGAAAGTATTTAGCCTAAACAACCCTTTGGTGGCATACAAATCCCCACTTTGCAAAATTTCACCCCAATATAGTACAAATGGTACATACATAGGAAAAACGAAAGAAATCAGCATTTAAGTTTGAAATGGAAGCCCAGTTTCCAGTCGCCAATCAGTGAACAGCTATACAAATCATCTTTCATTTGATTGGTCGATGCGAAACTTCGATGGAAACGATCCGATTCACGCAAATGGGACATTTCTACGAAGTTATGATGTCGATTGTTCACGAGAAAGTTACAATTTCTGTTGCATTTTTAAAGAGATACCCTCATGTGGGACGCTCAAGTCTCCATCTTGTCATAAAATATAGCGACGAAAATAGAAAGTAAAGTATGAAATAAAATAGCATAAAAGGTTTAAGCTTCGCTTGTCCGTTTTAGTTCAAGTCATTGAAGTTTCTGTTGTTTGTTTGTATCTAGAATAGTTAATACGAGCGAGATTGCCATCATAAATATTCATAATGTTTTATTAATTAACGTACATAAATAATACATGTTAGAGCGATAATGGGGATAGATTAACCCTTTACGGTTATTTCTCTTTTACAAGCTCTTATTTAACTTGAAATGTTCGTATGTAAAATGTTGTGTTCAAATCTTGCAAGTCGAAATTCATTCACTTCCAGTAATTGGCTTGACTTTAATTTTGGTACGGATATGTCTAGATAGGATGACAACGTAAGTAGAGTCAACAAAAATACCAATAAGCAGAAAAGCCTGTGTTAAAAAATGGCATTTTTGACAAAAAGTTATTAGGACTTTAAGTATATTAGGCACGGGAGGGAGTCGAAACTCAATTACAAGATTTGCAGCAAACAAAGAAATACCAGCTTAGAGATGTCCCACTGCAGGGCAGAGTGCGGATTGGGAATTTCACAAACACCATTGAATTTCTTCAAACAAAGCAAATCAAAGTAATACACAAAATTAACTAAAAGCTTGTACAGTCGCGAACCGAGATTGTTGAGCCACTTGCCATAGTTCGCAATTTAGCTGTGTAATCAATGACCGATGTTACGGACTAGCTGACAGCTATTCGATTTGCATTACACGGCTAAGTTACGAACATAGGTAAGTGGCTCAACAATCCCGGTTCGCGACTGTACTTATAGTCAACCAAGTAAGTGCTTTACTTAGACTATTTATACACTAGATAGAGCTTCGGCGGCATGAAAACGTCCCGAAAAATATAAGCCAACTTGGCTTATATGTCATTTGCTACTAACTTTAGCTAACTAAGCTTACTTTGTGACTAGGTCAATTGGTGTGAATTGTCCCGTGATATTTATTTATTTTTATTTTATTTGCCTCCCTTCAGTTTGAATGACGTAACGCGATCGTAATATGAAGCTGTCAAAAGAAATTTGTGGACGTTTTGTATCGCAATATTTGCTACTGACACTCTATCTAGTGCATAAATAATCTAAGGTGCTTTACCATTTTTTATGACATTTTCAACACCAGAAGAAAAAAAAGGCTTTTATTGAATCAGGCGTTACTTTGCGGAGGTCCATATTAATGAACTAAAACAATTACTTTGCTGAAAACGTCCCGAAAAATATAAGCCAACTTGGCTTATATGTCATTTGCTACTAACTTTAGCTAACTAAGCTTACTTTGTGACTAGGTCAATTGGTGTGAATTGTCCCGTGATATTTATTTATTTTTATTTTATTTGCCTCCCTTCAGTTTGAATGACGTAACGCGATCGTAATATGAAGCTGTCAAAAGAAATTTGTGGACGTTTTGTATCGCAATGTTTGCTACTGACACTCTATCTAGTGCATAAATAATCTAAGGTGCTTTACCATTTTTTATGACATTTTCAACACCAGAAGAAAAAAAAGGCTTTTATTGAATTAGGCGTTACTTTGCGGAGGTCCATATTAATGAACTAAAACAATTACTTTGCTCACCCGCGACCTCAACCAACTCAACCAGAGCTCCTCTGGTTGAGTTCGAAACGCGTCAGTGTAGCTTGGTGGTGGTGATAGTTGTGTTTATGTGATTTGTGTGTGTTCGTACAGTGTGGAGGTGGAGGAACTGCATGAACACACATTTCTTGCATAAACGTAACTATTGTAAGGTCGCGGGTGAGCAAAGTAATTGTTTTAGTTCAAAAAAAAGGCTGACTGTCACATTGACTGGCGACTGAAAGTTTTGGTTGTACAACTGACATTAAGCCTTAGAGTGGTAAATGAATTTCTTCGTCGACAATACAAAGAATGCCGTGTATTATAAAATCAAAATAACAACGGGATTCGAGAGTACCGCTAGCACAACAGTACTTATAATATAATATAAATGATTAAATATAATCATAAAAGTCAATCTTTGATATCTTCATAAATGCAGACACTTATTGATAATAGAATTAATAGATTTACAGAGTATCCTATGCATATTTGGACTCTATTCTCGGTAAATGTTGTCATTTGTTTTATAAAAAATATTAATATCATATCTGACAAATCTGTCACTAATTCACATCATTTTCGCGTTACCAAATTGCCCTAGCTGTTAAAAAATACGTATGTATAAAATATGAATCGTAGTAAAGTATTAAACGGTCGGTGCCGAGAAATTATCTGCAATGTACTAACATATTTCAATAAAGAAAAAGATAACGAAGGTTTTTCTGAAAACTTTGATGGCCATTTTAAGCAATTATTTACAACATTTGTATTTTATTTAAGTAAATATATATAATTTGATGTTTTTTTTCCCTTGCTTTAGAACTTCAATGTATGTACTAAAATAACAATTTCATTTGGCTGCACACTCTACCACTGAAAATGTCATATTATTATCATGCATTAGTTCAAAAATTACATATGAGCTCAATCCCTTTCTAAACGCGCTTTGATAATAGTTACATCACAATGCCGTGAACTTGATACTGCAGTTCTTAATGCGGTAGATACGAAATGCAGTAGCACAGCCTCATAAATTACCGTCCAATACAAAGTAACAAACACAGTAAATAACTGAGACGCATTGGCCGAAAGGCTTGGCTGTTGGCCGAGCGGATTCGGCCTTCGGCGCGAGCCAAATTACTAGGTGCTGCGGCCAATCAGGGGATGAGGGGTTCCGCTGAGGGGTTTAAACCTTAATAGCACGCGATGAAACCTGCTGCATAAGATCGTTAACTAGCTGGCCTCTGTCAAAGTCACCAGTAAGCTTTGATCAATTATAACTGAAGATACACATTGCCGAACAAAATCCCCTTCAAAAAGTGTCCGAACTTTTTTATTTGTTTGCATAACAATTAAAATCATCACCTACACAGAAATTTGAACCTAGTCTTTACTTCATTACAGTCGAATTTCGGTTGACACTTGACAATTTCACGCAACGTACTGAGAAAAAAGAAGGCCACTATTATCAAAGTGGCGCTCATTTGGCTCGGACATTTTCGGGCGCGCGACTGTGGATCTACAGTTATAATTGATCAAAGCCAGTAAGTAAATAAATATTACGGCACAATTTACGTCAATCGACCTAATCCCAAACTAAGCAAATCTTGAACTATACAGGGGCTAAATTCAGGAACGGCCCAATACAGTTTGCGAGCGGTAATTCTATCGTCTGGGAGAGAATAGGAATGGGTTGAGTTTGGGATGAGCCTTATTTTCCTGTTAATAATCTCGTGTCACGGTGTTTGTTACCGAACTCCTCCGAGACGGCATGACCGATTTTTATGAAACTTTTTTCTCTGTATTCGGTAGGTCTGAGAATAGGTCGTAGGCTATTTCTTATACCCGTAATATGGCAAAACAACGTTTGCCGGGTCAGTTAGTAAATAAATAAATAAATAAACAAATAAATAAGGCTCATCTCAAACTCAGGCCAAACCCCTCGCAAACCAGTGATTTTTGGCGTTCCTGAATAGCATTTCAAACCAAACCCAACCCAAACGATTGAATTACCGCTACAAGGATTTCGTATGTGTACGGAATCTTCCAAGTTAGGTATCGTCAATACTTTGAAAAAAGCTCGTATCTCAAAATCGTTAATCTGGCAAAGTGAACTTTATTACGCGCATATCAAGGTTCAGTTTTGTTTACATGCTGATTTGAGATACGAGTTTTTCAAAGTAGTGACGGTATGTTTAATACCTTAGGCTACTATTTACTCTTAAAATACAAATAATTCCCAAGCAATCTTAGCCGCTATAATTTTCCTTGTAAATTTAATATATTTACTACCATTTTGAATTTTTTCAAATTTTTCCACCCAACAGTTTAGATTTTAGAGGGAGGGGGGGGGGGGGGACGGTCGATTTTAATGAAAATTTTCACTTTAAAGTTGAATATTTCGCAAACAAATCACTGAATACAAAAATCATGTAAGCAACTCCCCAATGGTTTTAAAAGACCTATCCAACGATAGGTACCCCACACTATAGGGTTAGTCGAGAAAAAAAAATCACCCCCACTTTACGTCTATGGGAGGTACCCAAAAAAAAAAAATTAGTTTTTTTTATTTAACCACTTTGTCGGTGTGACTAATCTATACATATAAAATCTTTTGTCCTGACTGACGGATCAACGCACAGCCTAAACCGCTGATCGTAGAGACCTGAAACTTGGAGGGTGTGTCCTTTGTATGACGTAGGCATCCGATAAGAAAGGATTTTTCGTAGTTCTACTCCTAAGGGGGTAAAAAAGGGGGGCAAAGTTTGTATGGGACAACGTGATTCCTTGGTCCAATCTACATCAAATTTTGCATAAACATTCTTTAACAGAATTGATGGAAGACGTGTTTCGTATTTTATTGAAATTCATCCCTTGACGGGGTTAAAAAGGAGTAGAAAGTTATTTTGGGGGTGATTTGCTTCGAAGTTGATATCAATACTCCTTAGTGCTTTTGATTTAAATTACATTTTATTTTGACACATGTTTGAATACTCGATCCGAAGACACGGCTTCATAGGAACGTAGAGTTCGAAATTTGAAATGGTAAGGTGAATACTCGATCCGAAGACACGGCTTCATAGGAACGTAGAGTTCGAAATTTGAAATGGTAAGGACTAGACATCTTGGTTAAGCCGCGTTTTCACTTAGTGTTCTAAACAAACATTTGTTTAGAGCAAATATGATTGCGGTTTTGCCGATGTTCGCTCAAAATAGAAAATGTCCGTTTTCATTCAATGAGGAAAGAGAACAGTTGTTTATAACAAAATCGTAAACAAAGATCGGAGACCCACCGAACACGTATAATGTCGAGCGAATGCAAGTACGCTTAGTATAAGTTTTACTTCACCAAAATACTTCTCGATCGCGTTTACGTAAAAAAATCAATTACTAGGGAAACATGTGCAGCGCCTCCGCGGCCGCGCGTCCATGTTTCCATAGAATTGAAATTTTTACGTAAACGCGATCGAGAAGTATTTTGGTGAAGTAAAACTTATACTAAGCGTACAGTATGCTTAGTATAAGTTTTCCTTCACTTCAATACTTCTCGATCGCGTTTACGTAAAAATTTAAATTCTATGGAAACATAGACGCGCGCGCGCGGAGGCGCTGTCCATGTTTCCCTAGTAATTGAATTTTTTACGTAAACGCGATCGAGAAGTATTGAAGTGAAGGAAAACTTATACTAAGCGTACAGTACGCTTAGTATAAGTTTTACTTCACCAAAATACTTCTCGATCGCGTTTACGTAAAAATTTCAATTCTATGGAAACATGGACGCGTGCGCGCGGAGGCGCTGTCCATGTTTCCCTAGTAATTGATTTTTTTACGAAAACGCGATCGAGAAGTATTTTGGTGAAGTTAAACTTATACTAAGCGTACAGTATGCTTAGTATAAGTTTTTACTTCACCAAAATACTTCTCGATCGCGTTTACGTAAAAAATTCAATTACTAGGGAAAGATGGACAGCGTCTCCGCGCGCGCACTTCCATGTTTCCATAGAATTTGGTTGCTCCCAATCATTAGATTGGGCGTCAATGAGGGAGGCCTTTGTCCAGCAGTGGACGTCCTACGGCTGAAATGATGATGATGATGATGCTTTTATGTGAGTTCAACCTTTTTCGAATAAAATCGAATTGAGTATTCAAACATCATTGTTGAACTCGCATAAAAGCTTGGTGCAATGCAAATACATATAAAATGCTTTGTCCTGAAGTACTAAATGACTGACTGGCGGATTAACGCACAGCCTAAACCGCTGTATGTAGAGACCTGAAACTTGGAGGATGTGGTCTTTGTATGACGTAGGCATCCGATAAGAAAGAATTTTCCGGAATTCCCACGGGATAAGGAATATACGGGATGTATATATTTCATCAGTCGAGAGTGACCCTATCCCCATAACGAAGATTACTAAACTGTTCAAATTGAGCATGCAAGTAGACTATTAGAATAGGTATAAAGCTAATTTCAATAATTTTGAAAATTCCCACGGGATAAGGATAAATCAGATTTTATTTACTCAAATCAACTGGATCCTATGTCCGTAACTACAATTACTAAACTTTTCAAATTCAGTATAAACGTAAATAGTCATACATAACAGCAAAAAAACTTATTGCGGGATTTTTGGAAATTCCTGTGGGATAGATAATGTACGAAACTTCCGAGCCGATTAAAAAAAAATCTTTTGCCAGTAAAAAGTTACACTATCCTTTATTGACATAGGCTACTTTTTTCCGGAAAAATACAAAATTCCCAACGGATAGAAAAAAAAATTCAACTTAGGAGCTCATTTTAAAATGTCTTTCACCAATAGAAAAGATACACTGTCCTTGATTAACATAGGATGCTATTTTCCGGATAAATGCAAAATTCGCGCGGTATAGAGAAAATCACGAGAAAATAGTAAATTTCACTTCGGGGCTGAGTTTAAAAAAAATACCAAAAGAAAGCTACACTATCCTTTATTGGTATAGGCTAGGCTACCTACTAATTATTCGGTAAAATGCAATATTCCCGTGGGATAGAAAGAAGTGAATATCACTTGAGGGCTGATTTGTAAATTTCTTTCACCAGTAGGAAGCTACACCAACTATTATTTACATAGACTACTTTTCTCCGTGAAAAAGCAAAATTCCCACGGGAAAAAAATAAGTGAATTCAACTACGGGGCTGATTTGAAAACTTCTTTTACCGGTAGAAAGCTACACCTTTAAGGACATAGGCCACTTTTTCTCGGGGAAAATGCAAAATTCCCGCGGGATAAAAATAAGCGAAAATTTGCATAGAATAAGGACAAATTTGTTGAAATTCCCACGGGATAGAGAATAAACGGGATTTATAATATTCACTAACTGATACTGATGATGATGAAATGATAATAATGATGGATGTTGCCGTTGCCGGATTTTTGTTTTATACAATGAAAGAGATGAATAAGCTTTACCACAAATTGGAATTCTACGCGGACGAAGTCGCGGGCAAAAGCTAGTATAATATATATTCATGCCAAATTACAGTTTTCTAGTACTAACAGTCTCTGTGCTTAGCCACGGACAGACAGACAGACAGACGGACAGACATGGCGAAACTATAAGGGTTCCTAGTTGACTACGGAACCCTAAAAATGAGCTTACTCTAATACAAATAAATCGGAATATTTTCGTTAAATATTTTACATCTTAAACCTTCCATAATTTCTCAAGTGAAATAAATCATGAAGACACGAAACGGGTTAAATTATTCAAACCATTCAATCCGATTTAAAAACTTTAGCTCTTTTAAACTTTTGAAAGAACCGACTTATTGTGGTATTAAAGAAAAGGGAGCCATTTAGAATTTAGACTTGGACTTGTTAAGACTTTTTTATTTTTTTTTTGATCACTATATTGTGGATTGTGGTTCGCCTTCGTCTCTTGAATTAAAAAAAATAGCTGCTCTCTGATTCTATAAACGAACTTTGTCTGTGGTCCGTGTCCGTGTCCGAACCGAAAATATTATACGGAGTCGGGTGTCTTGTTTGTTGGTCAAACTTACGTCCACCACAAACCGGGAGCGCGGGGCGCCGACGGAGCGTGCCCAGCGTGCTCTATAACACTGAATCAAATATACGGTGACACACCGGCAATTCGGCACACCGTAATTGATTTAGTGTTACTGACTGCGCTGAGCACGCTCCGTCGGCGCTCCGCGCTCCCGGTTTGTTCCTTTAACGCGACTATTTTTTGTCACCTAAAAATGGGACAACGACTTTTTAAAGTGATTTTTGGCACAAACAAACTTTATTTACAAATACAAACATTTTGACCCACATTATTTTAATTAACTAATTTTGTATTTTCATGCGGTAATTGATTTTCTTTTAGTACTGCATTAGGCATTAGATGATTTCAGAAATATGCAAAAGTCTTAGAAAGATTTTTGAAATATGTTTTTCTTTTTAAAGTACGGAGACCATTGATTGCGTTTTATTTTGAAGGTCAACTTGCGTCAACAGCTTGTTTATCAAAGAAAATACACATTTTGACTAATTGGCATTGATCACTTTTTTACAATGTGATCTAATTCCAAAACCATTTCGAGGAATAGGTTTATTAAATCATTTTATAACATTGTAGTAAAAAAATATTAAATGATCGTGTGTATTTTTGCAAAATAATGTTTGACCTTTGTTTGACCTTTCTGTGGGCATTAACTTTGAAATTCTTTGCAACAAGAAAAAAAAAGCCGTCCGTCTAGTTTCTCTATACTATTCTCTGTCACTTCGATTTTCACGTCCTTGAGTTGTTTTCTGTCTGACGAAAAAATCCGAAAATCGTTAATTTGATGTTCCATCATAAAAAATGCTTTTAATCTTAAAATAAACCAACGAACTCTTTTCAATACAAGTTTGTACGGAACCCTCGGTGCGCGAGTGTGAGTCGCACTTGACCAGTACTTATTAGGTACATTTTTGAATATCAATCAAATGTATCAGTTATAAGTTCTCCTATAAAATATCAAAAGAATATTCGGTCTTCCGCAATCTGTGGCTTAAATTATATCCCGGAATAATTTTCGTTATAACTTTTGTTGAAGATAAGATTCGATTTTGTAAGTATTATCATCATCTCTCAAGAAGCTTTGTAACAAGATTTGGAAGTGAAGATTGTGTAGAAAATGTAATTAGGTACGTTGTGACATAGAAGTTCCGTCCCCGTTGTTCCTTCATTAGTCAAACACACAGAATTATTCTACTTCATGATAACAATTTTGTGGTTTAGGTACCTAAACAAATAACGTGGATTTAATTCGTTGAACATAATTGTACAAATTGTTTCATAAACGACAAACCGTCAAGACTAATTATTGAGTTAAAAAATTTAAAACGACATAACATCCTAATATTATAAATGTTTAAGTTTGTGAATATGAGCGTGCGTTCGTGTGTGTCTTTGTGCCAGTCCATAGGCACCGGTAGGATTTTGGGGGGGGGGGGGGGGGGGCATTGCATCCATACCTAAGGGGTGCCTAGTTCTTCATACTTATAGGGTTTACCTCCTTGCACCCCTCTTTTATTCCAATATTCTTAAAGGTTCGGGATAAAACTCCGAAATTTCAACCTCCAGGTTTAGGAACATGAAATTTGGCAGGGTGTTTTTCATGTACCTAACGTAAATGAAGACTCGATGTAATATTTGGGAATTCCCATGGGAATTTAGTGAAATACCGGAATTACAATTCGACTGGCACATCTAAATACGATTTACGCGAGCGAAACCGCAGATAAAGGCTAGTTTATCATTAAAGAAGTGTCTTTGGAAGGAGCAAGGGGCTACTAAGAAATTCGAAGTTCGAATCATGCTGTACCTACCTTTCACTCTTCTGTTTAACACTATTAGCGTGATCGTGACGGTACGATACGAAATTCGAAACTGGCTATTTTCAAACGAGTTAAATATTTTACGACGGCTCATTTTTAAAAATAACAAGGTATTTTTTTATGCGAATTACTCTCGCACCGTTTAATAATTTTATTAGTAGGTACGTTTCATGAGCACGAAAAAATGGTTTGAATATTTTTTATAACCAGTCAGGCGATTCCTTAATTTGAACGCTGAATTTGACTGATGAGATTACGGTATAAAATGAAGTTGAACAAAATTACTTAGTATTAAATTGCCTAAAGTTGATATTTATTTGATTACCGGATAGCCCAATAAGTACCTAGTTAGCGAAATTGACTACGAAGCTTGAGGTGGTTCTATTCTTGGTCGGGGCAGTACCTATTGCGTATGAAAAATGCGAATGTTTCTTCTCGAGTCTTGACTGTTTACTACTTATTTAAGCATGTTAGGTATATTATTTATTGAAGTATGCTTATCCGTAATTACCCAGTACCCGTAACACAAGCTTGGCTTACTTTGGGACTAGGTCAATTGGTGTTAAGTATCCTGTGATTTTTTTATTGTTAAGTAACACTTGTATCTGCAAATTTATCCAATTATTTATTTATTTTCGTCCGTTTTTGTCGTGCAGCCCGGTCATATTGTTAATTTCAGTTAATTTGACCAATCCACTTGGCTTGGCTTTCGCGACTCTTCACGATATTGAACCTTACCTCATAAAGCTTTACGCCGTTAATTGTATACTACGTATGTATTTTTTCTCAAACATGCTATGAAATATTGACGTTATGTTCCTTATAATACGCCACGAAGTGTCACGTTGCAGGTGCAGGTGCAGCCGGTGGTGGGGGACCGCCTAGACGAGAGGTCAATAATGGAATTTCATACAACTTTGCTGGCCGAGGCCAGCAAAGTGATCGTCTATTGTTTCATACCATGACGTTTATAGGTCTATGGCATCATAGCATTTAGCCATTAAAAAAAAACTATAAGCAATATTTGCGTTTTGGTTCATTAAGACATTCTGCCACTACGCTTATTTAAGGTAAGGTAAGATGATGATGATGATGATGATGGTGTGATGATGATGGTGATGATGATGATGATGATGATGATGATGGTGATGATGATGATGATGGTGATGATGATGATGATGGCGATGATGATGATGATGATGGTGATGATGAGATGATGATGATGATGATGATGATGGTGATGATGAGATGGTGATGATGATGTTGATGATGATGGTGATGATGAGATGATGATGATGATGTTGATGATGATGATGATGATGATGATGATTATGATGATGATGGTGATGGTGATGACGATGATGTTGATGATGATCATGATGGTGATGATGATGATGGTGGTGATGGTGATGCATGTTTGAGAAAAACTCTATACAAGCCTTGGCCACGAACAGGGATTGCCGGCCTCGTATCTCTAGATGGCCTCGTTAACACTCGGCCATCTATAACTACTCGGCCCGCAATCCCCTATTTCGCGGCCGCTGCAGTAATGTACTAATATTAAGGGCAGTCAGAGCCGATTGTTAAATAGGCAGGGGTGTCCAAATCCCTCGATATCTTATAGCAGTGCTTTTCAAACTTTTCTAAACCGCCTCCCCTAGTAGATTGTTCAACGAGGAAGTGTGAACTTCAAACGAGATCTTTTGGCGCCCAAACAAAGCAAAAATGCAGATATGAACGTAAGAGAGTTCGCACTGCTTATTGTTTCGACACGAAGGACAGTAAAAAATAAAATGTGTACATTGACTTATGGCATTTTTTAATTAAAAGAGGCCAAGGTTGCTAAACATGGAGATATTGCTCCAGCAAACCAGTAAGTGCTAGCAAAAGTAAGGTAACAAATATTTTTTAAGCACGTTTTATCAGTTTTGAAAAAAAATAAAAAATTCATGTCACTTAGTTGAGCGATAATAGTTTTTTTTAAATATCTAATACTAACACGACCGAGTTATGGAACCAGCTTCCTAGGACAGCATTCCCGAAGCAATACAGTTTGGAGATCTTTAAAAAACAAGCCTATCTATCTCTCAAAGGGCCGGCAACGCACCTGTGGCACCCTTAGTGTTGCGGGTGTCTATGGGCAGCAGGGCAGCAGGGACTGCTTCCCATCAGGTAACCCGCAAGCGCGTAAAATTAAATAAAATTAACTCTATTACGTGAGTCTTTTATCGCTTCACTATGTGACATGCATTGCATGCACCTCTCACCTGGTGCCAGATTGTCATGGAGTTTTGGGATATCCTGTATTATTACTACCAATTTTTGAGCTTGATATGAATTAAATTAATTGCTATTTATCACATAAAATATTTAGCGAACCTATTCTGTTATGTTCCGCGACCCCTTGGGGGTCTGTGTCCTAAACTTTGAAAACACTGTCTTAATAATACTAATATTTTAACGGTGCTCGCATTGAATGTCGCTTGTGCAGCGTGAGACAAAAGAATTAGAGGGTAATGAAGTCTTTGTTAGAGCAACCTTGCACTTGTGGTCGATACCAACTGCAGAATTAGGTACTTGAAGACGCAACCCTAATTAAAAAACCGGCAAAGTGCGTGTCGGACTCGCGCACGAAGGGTTCCGTACCATTATCTATAAAAAAAACCGGCCAAGAGCGTGTCGGACACGCCCAAGATAGGGTTCCGTAGCCATTACGAAAAAATCAAGTAATATTTTTCAAAGGATTTCGTATGTGTACGGAATCTTCCAAGTTTAGGTATGTTTTATACCTTAGGCTACTATTTACTCTTAAACTACAAATAATTCCCAAGCAATCTTAGCCGCTATAATTTTCCTTGTAAATTTAATATATTTACTACCATTCTGAATTTTTTCAAATTTTTCCACCCAACAGTTTAGATTTTAGAGGGGGGGGGGGGGGACGGTCGATTTTAATGAAAATTTTCACTTTAAAGTTGAATATTTCGCAAACAGATCACTGAATAGAAAAATCATGTTAGCAACCCCCTAATGGTTTTAAAAGACCTATTTAACGATACCCCGCACTATAGGATTAGTCGAGAAAAAAAAATCACCCCCACTATACGTCTACGGGAGGTACCCTAAAAAAAATATTTATAATTTTTTTATTTTACCACTTTGTTGGCGTAACTGATATGTATATTCATGCCAAATTACAGCTTTTTAGTACTAACAGTCTCTGAGCTTAGCCGCGGACAGACAGACAGACAGACAGACAAACAGACGGACAAACATGGCGAAACTATAAGGGTTCCTAGTTGTCTACGGAACCCTAAAAACGGCAAAAAACACGTTTGTTGTAAGGGAGCCCCCTTAAATATTTATTTTATTTTAATTTAATTATTTGTTTTTAAAGTGAATATATAACTAAATATTCTGTGAATATTTCAAGCGTCTACCTGTTGTCATTATCAATATCGAGCAAAAACGAGCAAAAAAAATCACGTTTGTTTTATGGGAGCCCCCCTTAAATATTTATTTTATTCTGTTTTTTAGTATTTTTTTTTATAGCGGCAACCGATATACATCATCTGTGAAAACTTCAACTCTCTAGCTATCACGGTTCGTGAGTTACAGCCTGGTGACAGACGGGCAGACGGACGGACAGCGAAGTCTCAGTAATAGGGTCCCGTTTTAACCCGTATTTACATAGATTACATTTTGGGATCGGGGGTTTGTAAAGCCTACTAAGCTGTGATAGTTTTCCTTTTAAATTCGTTATCTATACAAAACTATTGTGATATTTGTTCGGATTTTTCAAGCTTATAATAATTTAGCTCGTAGAGTGGGACAATTGAATCTTAACAGAAATAATTAAAAATGGTCTTAGCAAATCTATAACCTTTGTAAAAGACCTATCCAATGATATCAATATCACACACCATAAGTTTAGACGGTATCACTACTTTTCATGTAGGGGAAGAAATTGGGGCAACTTTGATAGTTTTAAAATCGCTATAAAGTCGACATTGTCTAATTGTCCATATGAGGTAAATGGTTGACATGTAGACAAAAAGAAGATCGATGAAAACATCGACAAGGAATAGCAAATGCTAACAAAATACGTGAGTTGGTCAGCAAAGTACTTTTTAAAGTCGCCCCGCAGTTCAAAGTCACCCCGGTTTACAGTAGAGCTTGTCTAATTTAAAATGACGCGCCCAACCACCGCATTTACGCACAGGATTTGAAACTCAATTTAAGCTACAATAGAGAAATATTTCTCTTGGCAGATGTGCGTAAATGCGGTGGTTGGGCGCGCGTCATTTTAAATTAGACAAGCTCTACCTACCATAACAAAATATTTTTTTTCAAGATTGGCATAAAGTCTCTAAGCTAAGCCACGGAAGGATAGACGGACAGACAGACATGGCGAAACTATAAGGGTTCCCTTGTAGGACTACGGAACCCTAGAAATAAAATCGGAGTCAAGCAAGACACTACACTCTTTTACAAGTAAATCAGATTACTTTACGATTTATTTAGATTAAATGTTTACTTGGTTTGAATTAATAACGTCAGTCGAATCGAGAAATAAGTAGGTATGTAAAGTAAGCATAGGTAAGGTACTGAAAATTCATAAAAAGTTTGTCAATTGACTGCTTGATTGTCTGTTGGGTGGAGCAAACTACCCTAATCAGGTAGTCAAATATTAGATTATCTAATCCAAATTGGAAGATCTGGGGCTAAATCCAGGAACTGCCTAACACGGTTTGGGAGCGGTACCTAATTCAATCGTTTGCGAGAGGATGGGATGAACTGCTATTCAGGAACGCCAAAAATCACTGGTTTGCGAGGGGTTTGGGCCAGGGGGGGCACACTTACATATATCATCACTTTTCATGCGACTACAGCGATCTCTGTTGTTTGCCGAAGAACTAAATTAGCGGCCATCTTGGTTGACTTGTCAAACTTGTCAGTTGTCATTCATCGGCCATGGCCATGGCGTACCAAATTGTACGGTCAAGGACTTTAATTGATAGGCCACTTGCCAATGTTCGTATTTTAGCCGTATAATGCAAATCGGGTTTAGCCGCTTATACTTCGTATATGCTGATTTGAATTAGACGGCTAAAATACGAATAGTGGCAATTAGCCTATCAATTAAAATCCTTGACTATACATTGCTATAGGTACGCGTATCTATAGCTGTACATCACTACCAACATATAGATATAGATAGGTATACATCTATAGAAACGTCACATTAGTTCTTGAGCAGCCGTAGGGCGGCAGCACCTTCCATACATGCATATTTGACCATAGACTTGCCACTCTTGTTCATATAATATTACAATACTCTTTGGTTTGGGCTGAGATTGGGATAAGCCTTATTTATTTATTTTTATATTTATTAATTAATTTATTAACAAAGCGAAAAAACAGGAAAATAAGGCTCATCCCAAGCTCAGCCCATTCTTATCCTCTCGCAAACGATTGAATTACCGCTCGCAAACCGTGTTGGGCCGTTCCTGAACTTAGCCCCAGGTCCACCTTTTGTATATCTTTAGGGTTCCGTAGCCACAGTGGCAAAAATGGAACCATAGAACTTCCCTTTTATTTTACTTATTTTGTGGACAGATCGCGGCTTAGCTCAGAGACTCCTAGTACTACGAATCTTTTATTTGGCATGAGTGTAAATAATAATCACATAGGCAAAATGTTAAAAAACCTGGGGTACATATACGTAAAATGGGGAAGATTTTTTTTTCTAACCAACCCCATGGTATTCGGACTCTGGGTAGTTCTCCCTTTCGACTAAATGGTTGTTTTTGTATACATAAAAAAACACGGCCGTAGTGTATTATTAGGACCTATAGCGAATTAAAAAAACTATCACAGCTAATTAAAAAAAATATAAGCGTAAGCTAAGGGTAACTTCAGTCATTAGTACTTCGTGCATTATGCAAACAAATAAATAATACTTTTAGGGGTTTCATTTTGTACACGATCACTCTATTAGGAGCAACTAAAATTCATAAATTCAAGAATAAGACGACTATCTAGAAATCAAACGCATAATCAAAAGTGATAAATGAAGACTAAGGAATGATAAATTAACAGATGCTTTCGTCCATATCTTGGGAAAAACACTAACATTTACTCTATCTGTGGCACTGGATATGAATTGGCATTGATCACTTTTTTACAATGTGGTCTAATTCCAAAACCATTTCGAGGAATAGGTTTATTAAATCATTTTATAACATTGTAGTAAAAAAATATTAAATGATCGTGTGTATTTTTGCAAAATAATGTTTGACCTTTGTTTGACCTTTCTGTGGGCATTAACTTTGAAATTCTTTGCAACAAGAAAAAAAAAGCCGTCCGTCTAGTTTCTCTATACTATTCTCTGTCACTTCGACGTAGTTATCATCTGTCAGTTTAAGGATACTATTTTGAAAAACATTCTTCGCGTTTTTCATATTTTAATAATGGATTTATACAGGAAATGTTTCATTCCTACTCGTGGAAATGATTCTGTCAATAGCCCAAACAAATTAATTGTTCGCATTAGAGAAGATTTATAAGAGAAGTGGTGCCGCAAAGTTAATTCAAAGTTTACAAGATGTACTTATTGTTGCGAGGATCATTTTAATGTAAGTATGGATTAAATCTGCCAAAGAACTTTCAGGGGAACACTTCTGACCATTTTATTTTATACCTACAAAAAATACTATAGCCGTAAATCGTTGTTTTTACCTATTCTCTTGGAAGAATCGGCAACTTTAGTGTTATTGTTATTGTAATGTAGTGACATTGTCAGATGACAACTAACCATCGATTGTGATACATTTTTTTTGTCATTATGTCTGTGGTTTATACATAGATTCAGCCGCGGCATGTAATTTACGAGAAGTCGTATCTCAAATTTTCAATAAATTATAAAAAAATATTGGAGTGATGAATTGCTGAAATATTCAAATTAGTTTCTTAAAATTCTCTATATTTTCGATAAAAAAAATAAAAAGGGGGGGTTAGAAAAAAATGAACAATCCCAATTACCTTTTAAGGCTGGTAGCCAAAGCTCAATAAAAAAAAACCAAAACCAACAATTCATATTTGGAAAGGCTAGCTTACCCTCGTAACCTTATAGACCGGAGACTGCTACCCTGGTTTTTATCGAGGTTTAGCGAAATTGTGCTTGTCAAGGGCAGACAGAGACGTTCGAGTTATGGCTCTGTTAGATAACTGGCTGATAGGTTCGTATATCTTTTATTTCTCAAAATAAGAGCAGGGCGTTCTAAATTTGATCCAGTTTAAATAAAATATAAAAAAAATTATGGCCTGGATGCTAAGTCCAACCCTATTCCATTTGTTAAGTCTTAATTTGAAAAAAAATATATCGTCAAAAATAGGAAGTCTTATTGCCAATTAATAAAGTTAAGAATGTAGAGAGTATGTATTATATTATAAATGTTAAAGTGAAGAGAAGATATTGGAAACTGCGCAATTTATCTCATCAAGTGTTATTTAATTCGTTGCACTATCGTGTACTTAAAAAATTTTATACAGCTACTTGACAAAAACACAACGGGAGTTGTAGAAGTTAATATAGAGCAGAGACATTTCGTTCAACAGCGGCATACGAAAAAAAAAAAACTTTCCTACTACGTCGTGAGTGACAGAAAAATTACGTTAATGCAGTCGAAATGTATATAAAAGACTGTAATTAATTACTAAAATGAATAATGGATACAAAAAGATGTTACGTAAGTATTTGTTGAATGGAAAGAACAGAGTCATTGTTACTAGCATGTTGTGTTCCGAGCAAGACCAAAAATAAGGGTAAACATTTTATATTTTTGCAATAATTATGTATTAGACTAACACGTAAAATAAAGCTGTTGTATATTAAAACTTTTATCTCCTGTCTGTGACTGCGTAAAATAAAAAAATGCTATGGCATAGTAACAGTATTTCTAGTAGAAAAAATGTGTCAGCTAACATTATGTCCAATTGAAATAGGAAGCCGTAATGAGGTAAGGTCAAACGCAACCTACTCATCAGTCAGCGGATTATGCGCAAAGGTTTTTAGATTATCATAATTTTAAAATTAAAAGTTTTTTTTTTAATTTTTGATACAATATAGTCATGATCAATCAGTCAATGTAGAGTTCAGATAAAAATAGTATTAAAAAGTTACTAACTTGATGCAATAAAGTTGAAAATTCCATTAACTCTTTTGTCCATCCACCGACGAAAGTAAAATATAACTAACTGCCTTAACTTCAACGGGAGTAGAGTTAACATATTTTATATTTTTACTTAAGTTCTTTAACGTACATCGTGTTGAAATTACGATGAATTATAATATAATTAAAAACATAATTAAATCGAATAATACAATACAATTTTGCGATATTATAAACTGTCGCATGTGACGTTACGGCGTTATTGTAAACTTAGCACTGTTTTAATGTAATAGACTAATAGTACATTACTGACGAGTGCAGTATGGCACTTATTGGTCGTAGCTTTTGTAGTGCTTTTCTCAAAAGGTTAACAAAAAAACTACAACTACTGAATTTCTTTTTTAAGTACAATGAGATAACTACACGTTTAATGTGCAACCTTTTTTCACTATAAAAGAATATGACATATTTTACATGGAATTTTAAGCTCCAATTATAAAGCATGTTATCTATCGTACTTCAATTTTCGTCAATTTGTGTCGTTGTTCTTTTCATTCCGAATTCAAAACCTCTACGTACCGGAGACTTTTGATCATTGTCTGGTCTGGTATTCTTAACTTGCCAGTGACTTTCTAAGATGTAATGGGGATTTTTAGGAAAGTATTTTACTTACCTTTCGACGGGGTGTTCTGGTGCAAACGCCGTGCCCCTCAGCTGTGTAAAGGGTTGGATTGGCTCAGCCGCTGGGGGCCGGCGTTTGCGACGTGCGGCGTAGTGTCGGGGTGCCGGCGGAGTGGCCCGGGTGACAGCCGGTGCGCGCGCCTGCGGCAGGCGCCTGCGCGGTCCGCTCCTCTGTGCCGCAAGCGATTAGTTGCCGGTGTGGCTGGCTGGCGGCCTTCGCGACAGCTTTGAGCTTTTTGACACCCTTGTAATTAACTCACGCATTTGTAAGTAATAAAATAATGTGTGAAATCTAGGAATTCGATTTTAGTTTACTTCTAATGATCCGATATTGACTTGATGTTCTTGTATAGAGCACTGATAAGAATTTGCAATTTAACAACTTGCAATGTTTTTAGCTTGGTCTATATAGTGCATGTATATAGGTAGGTAGTCTTCAAAGTATATAAGCCGAATTTCACCCTTTTCTAAAATTTTATACGCATACTAGCTGTTGCCCGCCACTCCGTCTGCGGAGAATAGGGGTAGGTATACAAAAAATAGCCTACGACCACCTATTCTCAGATCTACCGAATGTGGAGAAAAAAGTTTCATAAAAATCGGTCAAGCCGTTTCGGAGGAGTTCGATAACAAACACCGCGGCATGAGATTTTTATATTATACTAGCTTTTGCCCGCGATTCCGTCTGCGAATAATGTAGCCTACGACCTAATCTCAGACCTACCGAGTATGGAGAAAAAAGAATTATAAAAATCGGTTGAGCCGTTGCGGAGGAGTCTGATAACAAACACCGTGACACGAGATTTTTATATATTAGATTTAGATGTAGATTGAATGGCAATGCAAGTAGAGTCGACTGAAAGCTTAGTTTAGTTAGCGTTAGCATAAAAACTTCTTTTAAAAATGAATTTTTAACAATCTTATTAAGTAATCAATATTTGATTTGGAATTTATTTTTTACCTACTTTTAACGATCCGATTTTTTTTATATAAGAGGGGGCAAACGAGGAGACGGGTCACCTGATGGAGAGCCATCACCGTCGCCCATGAACAGCCGCAACACGAGGGGAATCACAGGTGCGTTGCCAACCCTTTTAGGAATTGGTAGGCTCGTTTTTTCAAGATCCCTAAGTTGTAACGCTCCGGGAATATTGCCGCAGTAAGCTGATTCCAGATCTTCGTCGTGCGAGGAAAAAAGTTTCGCTTAAACCGCACGGTACTAGACTGCCAATCATCAAGATGGTGAGGATGGAAAGACAGGCGGTTACTCAAAGTGCGGTAGTGGAATTTAGCCGTAGGCAGCAATTCGAACAGTTCGTCAGAACACTCCCCATGATAAATACGGTATAATATGCAGAAAGACGCCACATCCCTCCGCAAAGCCAAAGGATCGAGTAGGCCAGAGAGTGCCGGATTACCGACAAATCGAGCAGCTCTACGTTGGATGCGGTCAATGGGAAGAATTTGGTACTTGCCCAGAGATGAGAACAGTACTCTGCCATGTGCGGCCTAACCTGCGCCTTATAGAGTTGTAAGCGTGGGCTGACGAGAAGTACTGTCCCGCTATATTAAGCACCCCCAATTTTTTTGAAGCTAACTTAGCTTAGCGATGATTTGAGCCAACAATAAAGATGTAGGCAATGAAAAAAAACTTATACTTTATTAAGTAGAAAATAGTAACGTTTCTATTCTACTAGCTTTATCGGACGTCTTGATGATAGGTAAGTACTCAACGAATAAGCCTCTTAGACTGTACCTTGTCTTTTAGTAGATCAGTTACGTTAGTCTTATACAAGTATGCCTAGATTATAATTTTACACAATATCTACTTACTTTTCCATTATTTTTCAAGTTAAATAATAGTAATAGTTAGTTAATTATGAGGAAAGCCAATGTATTCCCCGTGGGTTCAATAAACTGGCGATTTATTAATTTAGTATTTGGCAACCCCATTACACGTATACTAAAACCAGCCTAACTACAATACATGTGCTATATTGTTGTGCATTTGCATATATCGAGGTGAGCGGAGAATTTTATGATAAATTTCATTATATTTATTAACTTACATCAAATCCAACAACCATTATTATTTTGACTTACGACTTTTTCCCCTAATGTACCTACATGTTTGAGCATGAATTAAAACGTCTATTTTTTTTCTATGAGTGTACTTTTATTATTTATCATTATCATCAGGGTTAATTTTATTTCCTATTATTTCTTAGTTAAGTATCTTCTTGTAAAATATTTTTGCTATTTTTACCTGGTTTATACTTTTTCCTGTAGGCAGGTACATCATACGTGTAGTGGTTTTATTCTATTTAGAATCAGCTGTTCCATCGATTAGTTTCACTTTCACAGACTAGTTCTTTGTTTTGGCGCTGGTCCAAGCGCTTGTTACTAAGCACATAAGCGCTAAGCACTTAGTACTTAACGTGTCGTTTTACTATGAATATTTGGACAGTACAGTCTAACAGGACCGATACCTATTGTGAAGGTCGCTGGGTGAGATGCAGGTAGAATTTAATGAGTCTTGAGGTGACTTCATCCTCACCTCAAGGCTCGATATTTGTCACTGAAGCCCCGGTTTTATACCACGGAATTCGATTTTCGAACTTCGCATCGTGCCATTTCATTCACGCTATAATAGTACTAAACATAAGAGTGAAAGGAATGGCATGATACGAAGTTCAAAAATCTTATTTCGTAGTAGACCCCAGTTTATATTTGCAAGAAAAATCGTGCAAGTAGCATTACTTTGCGGCAGTCGATTGATCACTTCAAACTCGTTCGCCTAGGCCGCGCAGAACAGATGCGTGTGCGTGACGTGACACGCACCGTTGTAATAAATGAAACTGTACGAAAGATGGCGCACTAAATGCGTGTATAGTCTGGGTAAGAAAAGGTTCGTCACTTTTCGACTCTATGTCAACGAGCTAAGGTCGAAAAGTGACGAACCTTTTCTTACCCCGACTATACATAATGTGTCATTTTTCTTATAGTTGCATTCATTACAACTGGTCCGTGACACGCACATGCGTCTGGCCTGCGCCGGCCTTAGGCCTCGCAATGTAATGCAACTTGTACAATTTTCCTACAGGGCCCAATTGCATAACAAAGTACAACTTATATTACAAGCGGAACTCCCTTTCTAGTTAATATATTAAATAATAATATCGAGGGGTGAAAGGCTAATGGCGTTAAGCGACATTTTTGCAACTTTACAGGAGAGCGTTTTAAAGTTTTAAAAATTAGAAAAAAATTCGTAGTTTTTGAATTTCTTAACTGATTTTGATTATAAATACACAGTTTTTCTTAGAATTTAATACCGCTTCTGATGTTTAATATATTCATTTAATAAAACGAGAGGATAATGAAATAAGTGTCGCTTGAGTCAAAAATTCTTCTTCCTCTTATATTTTAGAGCAAGGAAAAACGACTTAAACGACGTTTTAAGTCTTTTTTGGAATACAACTAAATGAGTTAAGAAACAATGTATGTATGTATGTAAAACTCTTTATTGTACGTAAAACATGAAAAATAACAGTTAACAAGAAAAACAGATGTACAAAGGCGAACTTATCCCATAAAGGGATCTCTTCCAGTTAACCTTTGAACGATTGACAGGACATCAGAGACAAGAGTAGGCATACAATGCTGAGTAATAAAAAAGAGTCGAAATCAAAAGTAAACCCAAACCAATATACTTAACATAAACAATACACATACATACAAAGAATACACGCAACTACACACTAATATATTATATACTTAATGAATACAATAGACTAATACATATCATATCAACACAAATAGACTACCTACATAAAAACTACATACATTAATATACGCATATACACTAAACAGAGAACACAATAGAGGTTGTCTCTATTTAAGAGGAACTGTCAAGCCAGTACGCCCTTAAGCGACTCCGGAAGATAGCTACCGACTGCGACCGCCTGATTTCACTCGGCAACCGATTCCACAGACTAACAGCGAGCACGGAGAAGGATTTGGAATAGGATTTGGACTTAGTTACAGGAAAAGCTAACAAAAGATTACTACTTGACCGCAACCGGTTCCCAGAACCAGCAGCCATGTAATTAAATCTTTCGAAAAGGTAGGAAGGGGACTGTGGATTAAAAAGGACATTAAAAAGCAACGACAGGATGTGAACATTACGGCGCAGACGAATTGGGAGCCACTTCAGCTGAGCGCGAAAACAGGACACGTGGTCGTATTTTCGGAGACCGAATATAAAGCGTATGCAAACGTTTTGAAGACGCTCAAGCTTGTCAAGCAGTTGTTCAGAGAGATCGAGATAGGCAATATCACCGTAGTCGAGGAGAGGGAGAAGAAGGGATTGAGCCAAAGTAATCTTGGTATGAAGAGGGAGGAAACTTTGCAGGCGTCTGAGAGAATGTACCGAAGCAAAGAGTTTGCGGCTGACTTCCGAGACATGAGCCGACCAGGAAAGCGTCTGATCCATGATGACACCCAAATTTTTGACCGTGGGTGAGAAAGGGATAGAGGTACCGTCAAATATCAATACGGGCAACACCTGGTCAGACAGCCTTGAGAAAAAGTGAGGGCTTCCAATTACAATCGCCTGCGACTTCTTGGCGTTCACCCTCAAACCAAACTCATCCGCCCAAACCCGTATGGCCTCGAGATCAATGTTGACGCGGTTGATCAAGTCAGGGAAATCATCAAAATCTGCCGCAGCATAAATCTGAAGGTCATCAGCATAAGAATGACTAGGAAAATTAGCGCAAGGCTAAATGACTTAAGAGGGTTGTAACTGTAGTTTTCGTGTAAAGCTAGAAGGTTTAACTGCCTTGTTACGAGTGCAATAGATAACGGCTAATATGCTCAAAGTCCCATTCCATTAGTTTTTAAAAGCAGGAAAAGTAGCTTATGGAACGATCACTATTCTGGTCGTATTAACTTAAATCCCAGTAATTTAGAATTTTATTTGAGATTGGTGTTTAAAACCAATATAAAAACTATCAACATGAACATTGTAGAAAACAAAAAAGTAAGATAGAGAATAGATAGTGAAAAAATATTTTTTATTACCGACAATGATTACCTCAGTCAGCCAACTACAGCAAAACTTAACAAAAACACAATTATTAGTATTTTAGAAACTTATCATTTTGACGTACTAAAAGAGAATCTTGTAAAAGAATTAAGAGACTTAAACGAAATAAAACTTTAGGTTGAGACTGATTTTGTAAGATTTAGAGGCTATTCACTATCACCAAAAAATTTCCCTGACGATATGGGACCGATTGAAGCACCCCGCGCGAGCGCACATCTACTATTCGCGAGTAGGTTTTAGATTACAAAAACATTTTAAGTTGGTCTTAAACGACGTTGATCAAGTGCTGTTATAGTAAAAAATATTTGCTGAACGCACATTACTTACTCATTGTAGTGAAAGAAACCCGATTCAAGAACAAAAATGTTCTTTATGTCTTAATTTATGTGACAGCTTTCTTTTAAAATATACAGGAAATAATAATTTAAATAACCAGTTCACCTAATATTGGAGAAAGGCTAATTGCTTTAAGTAGCTCTGTTAAGGTAAAATAGACTTAAGGTCAAATAAATCAAACGACGTGTTTTGTTTATTTTTGTTGCAGGCTAATTGATTCAAGCGACAAGTTTCTTATATTTTTGTGGAAAGACATTTGCTTTAAGCGACTAGTTTCATACATTTCGGTCACAGGCTACTTACATTAAGCGACATCTATTTGTGCATTACGGAGCAAGCTAAGTAATTCAACCAACCATCAGCTTTTGAAATAGAAAATGGACAAAAGCATTAAAAACCATTTGGCTTCCATGACGAGAAAGGAAAAATAAAACCGACTTCAAAAAACACCCAAAAACTAAAACGCAAAAAATAAAATAAAAATTGAACCGACTACAAACAAAAAGCATAGAAATATCTTTCTTCTAACGGTGAAGCCACACGAGCTTAATTTTGTGAGTCGTGAGCGGCAGAATTTCGGTTCGCGCCATACAATATGCGGGCCATCACGTGACACTCACATGACACAATGTATGGCGCAATCGAAATTCTGCCGCTCACAACTCACAAAATTATGCTCGTGTGGCCTCACCCTAATCTGTTTGAAGTCGGTGCCTCAGCTCGAGCCAGCAGGAGTGGTAGAAAGAAACCCAATAGATAGTACGTACGTAAGGTCGATGGCTAGGTCCACTCCTGCTGGCTCGTGCTGAGTCACCGACTTCAAACAGATTAGGGTGAGGCCACACGAGCGTAATTTTGTGAGTTGTGAGCGGCAGAATTTTATTATTCTTTTTTTTATTCTTTGCTTTTTTATAATCTACAAATTATTTATTTACGCATGTAGTCTTATGTAGCTATTAGTGTGCAGTTTATTTATTTATTTATTTATCTATCTATACTTACAGCGATCCGGGTGTCACCAACGGTGCTGGCTGAAAATCAGCGCTGGGGTGCTATAAACGCCTCAGCATTATGCTGAGCCAGTGTCCGATTTGCAACCGCAATGACACATTCTATCTTTAGCTTTCGTGTTGTCTTTTGTTTTGTAAAATATTGATGATGTGTCTTGTGTTGTTGTAAATAAATGTATTTCTTTCTTTCTTTCTTTCTTATAAAATGCTCGTCAACACGAATCACACGAGCCCAAACATGACGGGGTTGTGTAGTTTTATTGTTGAGGCCTTTGGCCATCTTCCAGCTCCATCATCAGACCCTGGTTACCATCTGGGATCAAAGTGCTCGTCAAAACGAATCAAACGAGCCCAAACTCGACGGGGTTGTGTCGTTTTATTGTGAAGTGCCTTTGGCCATCTTTCAGCTCCATCGTCAGACCCTGGTTACCATCTGGGATCAAAGTGCTCGTCAAGACGAATCAAACGAGCCCGAACTCGATGGGATTGTGTCGTTTTATTGTGGAGTGCCATTGGCCATCATCCAGCTCCATCACCAGACCCTGGTTACCATCTGGGATAAAAGTGCTCGTCAAGACGAATCAAACGAGCCCAAACTCGACGTGGTTGTGTCGTTTTATTGTGAAGTGCCTTTGGCCATCTTCCAGCTCCATCATCAAACCCTGGTTACCATCTGGGATCAAAGTGCTCGTCAAGACGAATCAAACTAGCCCGAACTCGATGGGATTGTGTCGTTTTATAGTGGAGTGCCATTGGCCATCATCCAGCTCCATCACCAGACCCTGGTTACCATCTGGGATAAAAGTGCTCGTCAAGACGAATCAAACGAGCCCAAACTCGACGGGGTTGTGTCGTTTTATTGTGGAGTGCCTTTGGCCATCTTCCAGCTCCATCATCAGACCCTGGTTACCATCTGGGATCAAAGTGCTCGTCAAGACGAATCAAACGAGCCCAAACTCGACGGGGTTTGTGTCATTTTATTATAGAGTGCCTTTGGCCATCTTCCTGCTCCATCATCAGACCCTGGTTACCATCTGGGATCAAAGTGCTTGTCAAGACGAATAAAACGAGCCCAAACTCGACGGGATTGTGTCGTTTTACTTTGGAGTGCCTTTGGCCATCTTCCAGCTCCATCATCAGACCCTGGTTACCATCTGAGATCAAAGTGCTCGTCAAGACGAATGAAACAAGCCCAAACTCGACGGGGTTGCGTCGTTTTATTACAGAGTTCCTATGGCCACCATCCAGCTCCATCGTCAGACCAGCTCCATGTTGCAATAATATTGCATTGTCATCCAATGTACACAAGCATGCAAAATTTCAATTCAGAAACCGGGAAGTGGGTTAAATTCAACTTGCAAGATTTGACCCGTTGAGGAGTTCCGTTGGCCATCTGTGATCTTCTTCATCAGATCCAGTTTACCAAATGACATTTTCTGAATGAAAATGCTTGACTAGATGCTAAAAATTCTAAAATCGTCATAGTTGTGCCTATAAAATTTGAGGGTTTCCGTCGATTTACCCAAGATTCCATCATCAGATCTTGACTTGGTGCCAATGGGACTACCTCGGAAGTATGCTCTTTTAAACAAAAAAAGAATTTTGAAAATCGGCCTACAATTGGCGGAGATATCGATGACATACATAGAAAAAAAAAAAAAAAATATATAAACAGTGGAACATAGAACCTCCTCCTTTTTTTGAAGTCGGTTAAAAACGGTTTAAGTCATTGCCATGGTATTTTTATATAGCTCAAGTCAAATGTGTTAAGATAATAGCTAATTTTTGTGTCGCTTCAGTCAGCAGTGGAGTGAAAAACAGCGTCCAAATCTATTTGCATCAAGCGACAAAAAATAGCTCTGATTGACGTGAAACCCGGCTCAAACGACGCGGAAAAATTTGCTGATTCCGAATATGTATATAACTCAATATCGCCCATAGTGTCGCTTAACGCCATTAGCCTTTCACCCCTCGATATAGTCACGCAAAATCACAGCTTTCTAGTACAAACGATCTCTAAGCTAAGCCACGAAAGGATGGGCAGACAGACAGACAGACAGACCGACTGACTCACAAATAGACGGACTGATAGAAAGACAATACGAAATAGATGTCAGTTGCGGGACTTGCGGGTCCAAATCAAACTCCGCAGTCTAAATCCACGCGTAAATTATGAAAACTTCTAAATAATTCCTCACCGTATTAAGTACGACTTGGACCGTTTACGTCATAGTTTTCAAAGTCAAATGAAGGTTACTTATATGTATTGTAATAAATTACATAAATAATAATAATAATAAATAATAAATACTTAGAGATGGTTTGGTGCTGGTCCTGAAGAGGTATGACTCGTAGCTCTGGATCGCCGACTGGAACGGAGCTCGAAGCGCGATAATTTTAGTCAACGTCGTGGTAGACTTTCTTAGAGGGTTTTTTGAATACTTTGTTCGGTATAGAATGAAATAAATTATTCAATACAAACTTAGGTTTTTTATTTAACCTTTAGTTTTACAACTAGACGTTAACACTAGTAAGGCGGAGGATAGAATGGTCCTCTGGTTTTGTGCTTAACTATTTATACGCGGAGTCCGCCATTTTCCTGGTTTCAGTACTGGTGGGATGACAAGTACATGGAAAACTGCGTAGATAAGCAAGTCGTAAAATTGTGCTTTATCCATATTAATGGGTACCGGAACTTATTAGGCCGGCTACGCTTGTGACACGTATTTGTTAATTTATTGCTGAATCTAATGAGGATTCTATTGAAGATTACTACTTTTTAACTACTTTGTGATCATAAGTCATTTTCTAATGGGACAATTTTGATAAGTCGATATAATAAAATGAAATAAAGTTAATACTTTATGACTTTGTTTTTGATAAGGCTACAATGTCACGAGATTGCGTCAGCGAACCGCGTCCTGTTTCTTAAGGGCTAGCTTATAGTTATAGGGTTAAGGGTCATACATAACTACTTAGTGCTACATGCCGACAAGTCAAAAAAAGCCTCGCTTACCACTCAATTAAAGAATAATTCTTCATCAGCTTCAGATTTACCTGGTATCCATCAAATCCGTCGTAACAACCTCTCAAATTCTTTAAATTCTAAAATAAAATCAATAGAAAATAAACTTTCAGAAGGAAATGTGAGCGGAGCGGCCCGACTTTTGTTCTCTCGCGACGACTTGGCTGCGCACTGCGCCAAAACCTACGCTGCCTTGTTAGATAAACATCCCTCCCCTCCTGCCTCCTTGAAGTTGCCAGATCCACCCGCCTCTGACGACTCTGCAGTCACCGTTTCTGAGGATGCAGTCCAGCTGGCCATATCGTCGTTCCCCAATGGATCTGCTGGCGGATTAGATGGATTGTCTCCCCAGCACCTGAAAGACCTGACCATAGCGTCTCTGGGCGACACAAGATCTGCCCTTCTCAAAGAGCTAACAGCGCTTATAAATCTAATGCTTTCGGGTTGCGTGAACAAGGAGATAGTATCACTGCTGTACGGAGCCAACCTAGTAGCTCTCTCGAAGAAGGATGGTGGTATCCGCCCAATAGCTGTGGGCTGCACCTTTAGGCGCCTGGCTTCAAAACTTTGCTGCCGGAAAATTCATCAAAAACTAGCAAATAATTTTAAGCCCCAGCAGCTGGGATTTGGCGTCAAAGGTGGTTGTGAGGCGGCTGTCCACGCTGCGCGCACTTTCTTGAATCGTCCCGACTGTGAAGTTTTTGTCAAAATCGACGTCAAAAATGCTTTTAATTCGGTTGACCGTGGTGTTCTGTTAGCTGAAGTCAAAAAAGAGGTTCCAGAACTTTACCCTTATTTATGGCAATGCTACGGAGCACCTTCAAAATTACTTTTCGGTGACAAAATTATTTTATCGAACATGGGTTGTCAACAGGGAGATCCGCTTGGGCCCGCCATTTTTAGCTTAGCCATTCACCCCATCATCTCTAATCTAAATTCAAAATTTAATCTTTGGTATCTAGACGATGGTTCTCTGGGTGGAGACGCTTTAACTGTTTTACAAGATATCCACCAAATCATTTCAAAATTTTTCGATATTGGGCTCTCTTTAAACTTCACAAAATGCGAAATTTATTTACCGAGTCATCTTTCTTCAGAAAAGAAAATCGAGATTTTAACAAACTTTAATGCGGTTCTGCCTAATATTTCGGTCCATTCAAATTCATCTCTCACACTTTTAGGCTCACCCATTTTCGATGAATCAATCAATCCGGTCATAAACTGTAAGTTAAATTTATTCAATAGTACATCTGACCTGCTTTTTCAGATAAATCCTCACATGGCCCTTTTTATTATTCGGTTCTGCTTATTTACACCAAAATTCATGTATCTACTTCGCAGTTGCCCGATTTGGAAATTTCCGTCCATTCTCTCATCCATTGACGATTCTCTCCAGGCAACTCTATCCAAAATTCTTAACATTACATTCAATACTCTTTCGTGGTCTCAAGCGGTTCTCCCCATTCGTTTTGGTGGTTTAGGTGTTCGCTCATCATCCAGTGTGGCATTACCTGCTTTCCTGTCTTCCGCCTACAGCTCGCTGTCTCTCGTCAGTATTATTTTAAATAAACCACAAATACCTGTCGATGAGTTAGCCTGCCTGGCGGAGGCCGAGAAAGCTTGGTGTGACTCGTGCCCTGGTGTGGACACCCCCACCGTTAAAAAGATCCAGCGGGCCTGGGACACCCCTCGCCTTAACGCGACTCACGCTTCCCTTCTCGAAAACTGTCCGGACGATTCGGAACGCGCCCGTCTGTTAGCTGTTTCCACACCCGAGGCAGGCCATTGGCTGAACGCCTTGCCATCGAGGAATATTGGAACTATTCTGGACCCAAGTACTTTGCGGATAGCAATTTCCCTAAGACTTGGGGCCAGAATATGCATTCCTCACATCTGCGCTTGTGGCAAAAACGTGGATCAACTGGGACGACATGGGCTTTCATGTGTTAGGAGCGCCGACCGTATGTACCGTCATGGCACCATAAATGACTTAGTACGTCGGTCGCTTGCCACCGTGTCAGTGCCTTCGGCTTTAGAGCCGGCTGGCATGGCAAGGGACGATGGCAAGCGTCCAGACGGGGTCACACTGGTGCCGTGGAAGCTCGGTAGGGCTCTGGTGTGGGACGCTACATGCGTTGATACTTTCGCTCTGTCCCACATAAAGGCAACTAGCTCACAAGCCGGCGCTGCGGCTGATCAGGCCCAACTCCTCAAGCGCCGCAAATACTCATCTTTATTAAAGGATTACGAGTTTGCTGCGCTTGCTGTTGAGACCTTAGGGCCTTGGTCAGCCGACATGAAGTCCTTCATAAAGGCCCTTTCTTCCCGGTTGGTCGACACCTTTGGGGACCCAAGAGCTGGCGCATATTTATCCCAGCGGATCGCACTTGCGATCCAAAGGGGTAATTCGGCCAGCATCATGGGAACCCTGCCACAGACAGATCTTTTGGACGGGGTATTCTTTTTATAATTTCTATTTTTATAGTAACATGTACATATTTAGTTAATTTTTCTTAGGTAAGTTATCTTTATCTTCTTTATAGCTGTTAATTTCATGTGTTTATGTTTTTTTATTTTATTTAATATTCCATTATTATTGTAAGTAAATAAATAAATAATATTAGTTATAAATAATAAATGTATTTATTTAGGCATTTTTTTTTAGAACCCATACAATTTATAAAATAAAATAAAAATTAAAATTCATATTACAATCATTCAATAACACATTATCATTTCATTTCATTTAAAAGCATTACATTAAATTAAAATAATAATAATAAAGCCTTCAATTTCCTTAATAAAAACATCAATTTACATATATGTGCATGCTATTTATAACTATATTTATTTTCTTTATAATTAGTACCTAAATCAATTCATACAAAACAAATTAAATTCACATAATATATAAAATAATTTCAAGTACAATAAATCATAAATTCAACTAATAATTATTTCATTTATAAATTTATTAAGGACCTCTTTAGAGTAAAGGCCTCCTCCAATTTTCTCCATTTAGATCTATCACTTGCTTTTTCAATCCAATTTTTTCCCGTTACTTTTAGAATTTCGTCAAGCCATCTCTCTGCCGGTCTGCCACGATTTCTCTTGCCGCTAGGCCCCTTCCATAACGTTACCTTTCTTGCCCACCTGTTCACGTTCATTCGAGCAATGTGGCCGGTCCACTTCCATTTCAATCTTCTACAGTGTTCTAGAGCATCAATCAAATTTGTTGTTTTTCTTATATCTGTGCTTCTCTTTTTATGTTTTAATTTTAGATTAAGAATACTCCGTTCCATTGCTCTTTGGGTTGTTAGAATTTTATCTCTGGTTTTTTTGTTAAAAATCCATGTTTGGGATGCATATGTGAGAGATGGTAAAATACAAGAGTCTAATACAATTTTTTTCATCTTAACTGAAATATTTGATTTGTGTCCTGCAGTGGGACGTATACCTATAGGTTGGATGATGATGATGATCATGATGAAAATTAAATAACTGCAGGGAACACTTTAAAAAGCGTCTATATCGAAAAGTTTTCGATTTACCACACACTTAGATTATTTATACACTAGATAGAGCTTAGGGTATGAAAACGTTCCGAAAAATATAAGCCAACTGTTGGCTTATATAGTCGGGGTAAGAAAAGGTTCGTCACTTTTCGACCTTAACTCGTTGATATAGAGTCGAAAAGTGACGAACTTTTTCTTACCCCGACTATACATATGTCATTTACCCCTTCAGTCTGAATGACGTAACGCGATCGTAAGATGAAGCTGTCAAATGGGTTTTTGGACGTTTTGTATCGCAGTATTCGCAGTGTTTGCTACTGACACTCTATCTACTTAGTCTAGTGTATAAATAATCTAAGACCACACATTACAAAAAAATAGACAAGTTCAATTTTAAGCACGTCAGTCGAATTCCTTTAGTCTATATCGATACCTTTAGGTTCATTTGGCGTAAAGGACAAAATGGCACTTTTCAGGAGAGCCAAAAAACAAAATTTTTTTTAGAAAAACTTTTGTAACTTTTTTCTTTGTTGACCTATATTTTCGATGTATATGAGAAAATTGCTTAGAATTCTTGTCTCTATGTAGTTATTTGGTACCTATTACGTTAAATATGAAACTTAAAAAGTTAGTGTCCTTTACACCACGGTAAAAAGCGTTATAAAGTCACATACGACCACACCATTTTAAGAAATTTAAGATAGTTGATTGGTTGATTGGCCGTAAAGGACATTTTTGTAAAAAATAATGCAATTTTAGGGTGTATAGACCACCATAACTTACTAAATTTATATTGTTTTCCTTAGATTTATGTCATTACAGGAATGTATTATGCGAAAATATTCATCATTTGTCGTAATTATTCGTTACTTACCAATAATTTAGTAGTTGGTAGTAGCATAAAATATCATTAAATACATGCAATAAACGTTTTACGCCTTGAAAATATTAAAATTACATCCATGGAATTTTATTATTATTGTAATAAAACAGGTAGGTTAATCAAGGTATAAAATATAAATATAAATATCACGGGACAATTCACACCAATTGACCTAGTCCCAAAGTAAGCTAGGCAAGCTTGTGTTATGGGTACTAGGCAACAGATAAACATACTTATATAGATAGATACATACTTAAATACATATTAAACACCCAAGACCCGAGAACAAACATTCGTATTTTTCATACAAATATCTGCCCCGACACGGGAATCGAACCCGGGACCTCAAGCTTCGTAGTCAGGTTCTCTAACCACTAGGCCATCTGGTCGTCTGGTCGTATGCCGTGAATGAAAGGATGGAGTCATTAGTCTGTAAGAAATTGCTGTAAAGTCAACTTTGGTATTCGCTAAATGCACTTTACTAGAGAAACGCTACACAATATAGGTTCAATCACAAAATTACTTTACCTACTAGGAATTTAATAACGTCATTTTCTTCATGTAAGAACTAATTATCAGGTATGTTGTACCTACAGCTCTAACGTAACACAAAATCATCCAGTATAAATCAAAACAAATTCTTATAAACAAATCTCTCCGGATAAAACCGTACTAATTATTGTTTTGTAACTTGATATTAATAAACTGGTTCTCAGAAATGACTAACTAGCTTTAGGTAGACCTTAAATAAAAGATTTAGTATCAAGTAGGTAGTAAGAATAACGCAAAAATTCTTTAAAGCAACTCGTCAGAATTTTTTTATTTCGTCTACTGCAATGTCACTGTAGACGACTGCTGACGACTTGCCTCAAAAACACTACTCTATACTAATTCAATCGAACAGCGTTAGAAAATATTTCTATAATAATAACTGAACTAAACAAAACAATCATCTGATCTGCATGCGTATGCATCGGGGACTAGGTATAAGTCCGTACCGTCATCGACACATCACCTATCTTACTTTTAAGGCCACCACAAACTGCAGCGCGGGGCATGCGCACGACGCCGATGGAGCGTGCCTAGCGCGGTCTATAACACTAAACCATATATACGGTGACATACACCGGCAGTGTTGTGCAGCACGCTGGGCACGCTCCGTCAGCGTCGCGCGCACACCCTGCGCTGCGGTCTGTGTAGGACTTTACTACTGATAAAAAACAAAATTGCGAGGATGACAGAGACAACCGGCATGAGGAATTTTTTACCGCGCAAAACTGTCGCATATTTTGTTACGACGAAAACTGTTATTAGTAAGAAAAGTACAATTATAATGAAAATAGAAGAACATCGAATGTTTAAACAAACTAAACCTATTAAAACTTGATTTAATTACGTTATGACATCATTACAGGAATGGAAAACTCTTTTACGCCTTTAATTTTTTTCATCAAGTTCACCAATTTACAAAAAAAACAGTAGTAAAGCACTAAAAAGTCCTTTACGCTGCATCATAAATATACCTTGGCATTTATGTAAGTGCTTTAAACCACGTTGTATAATGCTAGGAAAAAAATATACGTCCTTTACGCCCATAGTTTAGCTACGTTATGAAGTAAATATAGTACGTAAATGAAGAACAGTAAAGGTCGTAAAGGACAGAATAATAAAAGAAAGCTCCAAATATAGGTCTTAAAGGGCAATGTGTATAAAATCAGGACTTTACGTCGTGGTCTATATTTCATAACGTCCTTTACATTCCAAGTGATTTTGAGTGTGATATTTACACCCACTAAATAAAGCAGTTTTGATGTTGAGCTCTGGAAAATTCTGGGGTGTAAAGGTCAAATTTTGCGAGATATCAAAATTCTAAGTATACAGATCGATAGAGCTTGAAATTCTGAACAAAACGGTATATATAACTCATTTTCGGCATTTTGTCCTTTACGCCAATTGAACCTAAAGGTATCGATATGGTACCGCAGAGCGGGTCAAGGCTTCAGAATCTGCAGTGTCCTGGGAGATACAGGGAGCTTTTTTCGGCAATGTTTATTACTGCAGCCACTGTCCAAGGCAATTTTAGTGGCTTAGTTTATGTGCAATGGATTTTAAAATGTTTTAACTGAAATTAGAAATTTTATATCATTACTAGCTGACCCCACAAACGTTGTTTGCCATATATCACCTAGGGGTATAAAAAATAGCGCCTACGACCTACCTACCTATATTCTAAGACCTACCAAGTATAGACAAAAAATTTGATAAAAATCGGTCAAGCCGTTTCGGAGGACTTCGATAACAAACACCGTGACCCGAGATTTTTATATATTAGATTAGCTGTTGTCCACGACTCCGTTCGCGAAGAATAGGAGTATAAATAACTATAAATAAAAAGCTCCGACGCAATTTGGTCACTTGGTCACACATATTTTGAAAATATAGTAAATGCCCATTTTGCGTCTAAGATCCCTTCCGCAGCTGACAAAAGAAATGATAACTTTGAAACGGCTGAAACAATTTTGATGAAACATATCTAAGAACCATCGCCAAGAAACCTGATTTCAAATAAAAAAAACCGCATACGAATCGGTATAAAATCGATAAAAATCTGACAAAAATCGAGAATCGAGTTCGATAACAAACACTGTGACACGAGAATATCAGATAATTTCATAATAAGATTTAGATTCAAAATTAAGCATTTTGCTGACGGTAGGTACTATTTTGCATTAATTATTAATAAATGGTCAAAAGTTAAGGAAGATTTGTTACATTTTGTTATTTTAGTCAAGGGTTTAGTTAAGGTGAAGCGATCGGAACAAAATCCCAAAATCTCAACCACTAAGTCTGAAGACATGAAATTTTGCATAGGTGTTCTTATTACAGCGCAAAATTTCGATGTATACGTTGACAAGCTCGTGCGTGGCGCTCGGCGGAACCCTGTCGCAGGGAGCCTCTGCTGTCCTTAACAAGATTGTTTTTAATAAGTGCGGCAAACGCTGACTGCGACAGGGTTCCGCGGAGGGTCGCACACGAGCTATACGATAGCTTGTCGGACTATAGTTTTGTTTTAAATGGAAATTTAGTATAAGAACCTCAATTAAACTGCCAGAACTAATGGTGTACTTACTCACTAATATTATAAACGCGAAAGTTTGTATGGATGGATGTGTGGATGTTTGTTAGTCTTTCACGCTAAAACAGTTTGACGGATCCTGATGAAATTTGGCACACAGATAGGATAGGTAGGTAGTTTATAAGTTTTATAACAGAATAACTTAGGAGCGACGATCTGGTTAACACTTTGATGGACAGTACTTTCAATTAGGAGTTGTTAAGCTAGGCGTAGTGTCCTGCAAAGTGTTAAGGTTGCGGGAACGCGTTGGATGCGGATGGCGCATGACCGGTATGTTTGGCGAACCTTGAGGGTGGTCTATGCTCAACAGTCACAGTAAAGTCATTCGGCTGAAATGATGATGATGATTAACTTAGGATACTTTTTATCCCGGAAAATTGCATAGCTCGATAAACGATAAACGAATTCTTCGCAGACAGAATCGCGGGCAACAGCTAGTCCATAATAAGTTAGAGACGTCTCTATTTGACCTTGCTATTGAATTGATGGTTATGTTTACGTAAATGTGTTTTTGGAGATAATGCCAAGCCAAGTTTGTAATTGAATTGATTTATGCAATAGGTAGGTGCTTTTGGGTAAATAATTTTGAATGAAACCAGACATCCTTCATAAATAAACCGACCAAGTGCGAGTCGCAATCGTGCACAAAGTGTTCCGCACAAATTTGTGGTGTTAGCAGAACCTTAGCACCTCTAAGTAAAATGTCCGCAGTGCGTGATCATTTTATATTGGTTCATTGGGAGCCCCCTTAATTTTTTTTTCACTCTTTGCTGAAATTGCTGAAGCGACAATATAGATGTGGATTTATTCATGAAAGAAAAAACATATACTTAAAGGTGTACATACAAGACTAAAACTACTATTAAATAAAAATAACTAAAACTAAACCTAATTAAAAAAGAGAGGTGGGCCTCTTGGCATGGTGCCCATCACGCAGGCAGCATTCCCGCGCTGAACTGCGATTGCGATTCTTTGCGAGAGAAAGCTGCCGGCGCGAGGGTTGCCTGTTGCCTCTCTTAACCTATTGCTGAGCTCCCTGTGTAGCTCCAGTACACCCTTACCCCAAGGACCTGGAGTCTCGACGCCGAAAGCAAAGAAATGATATTGGGCGCCGAGACAGCTATATTTTGTGACCTTGAGGCGTTCCCGGGCGTCTGCCGCCGCCCCCGCACGTTTGGTAGTTGCTGGTAGGTAGGACGCCGCCAGGGTGTCAACACACAGCGTCAGCGCACGGCCAGTCTTCTAGGGTATCAACGACATTCCATCAGGCGCTTGCCATCGCTCCGCACAATCTGGGTCTCCAGAGCAGCGGGAACGTTGAAACTAACGAGCGCCTTTCTGAGAATGTCGTTGAGAGCGGCGTGGCGGGACAGGCGGCCGGCGCCCGAGGAGCAGGAGAGGCCATGGTGGCCGAGTCGGTCCACTGGAGCCCCACAAGAAACACAGTTGTGACTTGCGCAGATCCCAACTCCCAGCCGGAGACCAGCAGCTATGCGTAGAGTATCTGGGTCGATAAAAGTTCCAGTGTTAGGCGAGGGGTATGCATGGAGCCAGTAACCAGATTCTGGCTTGGACACAGCTAACAGTCTGGCTCGGTCCCTGCCTATTGAAGGTTCTATTAATGTCTGATATAGATATAGAATAGATGTTATATATATAAATTTCAACTGACTATTTATTACGGCTCTAGAGACACCAACAGCCCTGTGAGGGCCGTACAGACTGACGGACGAACAGCGTAGCGACATTAAAGGCCACAACAAACCAACCGACGGAGCGTGCCCAGCGCGGTCAATAACACTGAAATAAATACGGTGTGCCGCGCTGCCGGTGTATGTCACCTATGTATACCTATTTGATTTAGTGTTATAGAGCGCGCTGGGCAAGCTCCGTCGCCGCCCCGCGCTCCCGGTTTGTGTTGGCCTTAAGCTATTAATTTGGATTCGTTTGTCGCACCCTTTGGGTATGGTACGCACCCGAAAAATTATTGAGGGTTCTCTTTAATATCTAAGGTCATTTGTCTAACAAATTCTGAATCGCAATTTAATTACCATTTCTTACATCAAACGAATGAATGAAGAAAGAATGAAGGTAGAAAATAAAAAGAGGTGGCGAATGCTATCGGACGCGTCCGTGCGTTAGACAATACGGCCTTTGACTCTGGTACAGTCGCCATCATAAGCATGTAAGCATGGGAGCTGGCTAGGTGCTCAAAAATGTATGAACACGTACTTACGCGATTTACAATAAGATCGTGTCCAGATATTTTTGAGCACCCAGACAGCTACGGTATTAAGAGTATTTGAAAAATAAATTTGTTTCAATTTCAGAGCGCTCTCTTGTGAAAAGTATCTATATAAATTTTTGTGTTCTACGTTATTCTAGGTAAATATGTAGCGAAATATAGGTTTTCTACTTCGTGCGTAATACGGAATCGATTTCAATATCGTTAGCATTGCTGTATTACCTAACAGTGTAGAAAAGAGGGCCCGAATATAGTTTTTTTTTTCAAAATAATGGAGCATTCGTTGCACCACAGGCATAAAAACTAACCGTACAAGCTCAAAACACAACACTTAAATACTATTTTTGTTCAATTTCTGTTCTATTTGCAGGTGGCGAGCACTATAAGCTGCGAGATGGCAAATTCATGTTAACAAAATAAGCATTTAGCAGTTTGAGAATTCGGTGGCTGAAAACATTGCCGGGAATTTGGAATAGACGATGCTCTTACAAAATTTTAAAGGTAAGATTCGATTAGAAAGAACAAAAGGAAAGAAATAATGAATTTCGGCGGCAGAATTATTTTGAATGTGAATACAGTGTCTCCAACTTAACCAAAAGTTGAAAAAGTGGTAGCGTGACTTCGACTTTAATTTATCAAAAAATTGATGTTGATGTTTGATAGTGATAGCTGTCAGTGTCAAAGTCAAGTTAATGAGCTTTCATCGTCAAATGTCATTTAATTATTTACGATAATCAATTTTAATAATTTTTGGAATTAAAGAAGAAAGACTTTCTTGCTACCAGTTTTAAGTAATTAATAATTTACAGAACATTACTTCGTATACGATATTTTAGCGTCTTGAATGAAAGGTAACTCCTGAATTTCAAGCATAGTTAATGTGGTATTTGTTTAGATTTGTGTTGTTGCTTCTGTAAAATATCATGAATTACTTTTGTATTCTGTACTAGTGCTACAATTGAAACAGGTAAGAGGAAAGGGGAGTTTTTATTCAGCATAGAGGTGCATAAGGACTACTTTAACCAAGGAAACTTTGTTTCAGAACACATAAAGCAGTTCAAAATGTCAAGATTCCGTCCAAGACGGCAGAACAATGGCTATTTCCAAGTACCGAGCGACGACAGCGGTTTCTCCGACGCCCAGTTCGACACACCGCCTCCCAAGATTCCTTGGAAAGCCATTAGTTTGGCAACGTTTTTGTTTGTTGTTGGAACTATACTATTATTAGTAGGTAGCTTGATTGTTACTGGACATATTGATACAAAATATTCAGACCGACTGTGGCCTATGATTGTATTAGGAGGCATAATGTTTCTACCAGGAATATATCACATTCGAATAGCGTATTATGCTTATAAGGAGTATCCAGGATACAGTTTTGCTGACATTCCTGAGTTTGATTGAAAAAATATTAGTTTATATGTGATGTTATGCCTTAGCTTAATAAATACTCAAACTAGTAACAGCAAATGGGTCAGTTTACAAGTCAATCAAATAAGCTGCTTGTGTTAATAATCAGCCTGTTCGTAGTCAGCCAAGTATTTGGCAGTTTAATTTTATAGAACAACTGAATAAAATATATATAAAAAATGAGTAAAAATATCACAAGATGACCCAATGTGTAGTCAAATTGGATCATGGGGTTAAACTTTTGTGCAACCTATGTTAAAATAAAAACGGAGGCATTCACATTTATATGACATGTTGTGTTGTGATGCAACTGAACAGCATCAATTTCATGCTTTTGACAAGCCTTCACAACACTCTGCATCACAGAAATATGAACGGAACCATATTAAATGTATGAAACCAATACTGTTCTGATGCCTCACAGCACAACACATCAGATAAATGTGAATCCAGCTTTACTGCCTTATGCCCCTACCTTTGTTCACCCAGAAAACTAAACAATTTAGCTACCTAGGGGATCATAATATTCTGCAGAGAAAACAAGCTATGCAAGTGGAATTGTCCTTCCATAATTGTTTCTAGGGGGAACGTCTCCTGCAAATGTAAGATTCTTGGAACAGGTTGTGTTGCATGGAAGTCTTGAGTTAAATTTGATGGACTGAACTATTAAAAAAAAATCTCGGACATAAAATGTTCCATATTGATGATAATGTTGTTTTAGTAAAAAGAAGGCCTTTTGTTAAAACTGTACAGTTATAATTTAAAGCTTAAACTACTGTAAATTGACCCTTAGCTATTGGTCAATGTCTAAGATATTATTGTGCACAAACTTGGTGTGGAGAATGTTTTACACGTCTTGTATGAATGCATGTTAGCTATTACATTTTATAAGAAAAAGTGTTTTAATTTTAAAAGGGCCAAAAAAATTGTTTTGAATATTCGATACCTCCTACGTATACTGGTATAACTGCATAATGGTGATTTTACAAAAAAAGACCATATCGTTAAACTATATGGTCTTTACTGTAAAATCACCATTATGCAGATATACCAGTATACGTAGGAGGTATCGATTGTTGTCAGAGACATGGATTTTATGTTAACTTACTTTTGTCCTAATACAAAATAAAACTATAAGTTGTATAGATTTTGGACCTAAAAGAAAAATTTGTTACATAAAAGTACAATGTAATATTTTAGAAGTATTAATGCAGCCCAGTGCCTCAAATAAAACAACTGTAAATTTTATGCATATTTTAATTTAATGACAGTGATCATAGTTTTAATTTAATAAATATGTAGATTGATAGTCACTTTTAGAGAGTTAAATAAATCACAATGATTTCCAATGCATTAATTATTAATACTTTCCATCCTATCTAAATTGATTGCACATTTATCTATTAGACCTCTTCCCTTTTTTAGTCTGAGTGAAACTAGTTTGCGGGAGGGGTACAGAGTGCCCCGTCTTTTTTAAGTGCTCAAACAATCTATTCTTAGACGGAAAGTCTGTTTCACAAACCGCGCACCGCAAATTGAGCGCTGTGCTCGAATCTTCAGTTTCCGTAGTTCTAGGCCGTACTGGTTTACGTTCCATTTGCTTTTTAGGCTTGACATTTCTTTGCATTTTGGGTAATGCAGGTTTGTCGTGAGGCAATGCCGCTTCTCCTAACGCGTCGTCCGTCGGCGTTGTGCTGGAGACTTCATAGAGATTCTCAGTGGATGTTTGCGATTGCGAACCTTTTTTGAGATTTGCCTCCTTCTTGGCCTGTATTTGGCTCTTGAGCATGTTGAATTTCTTAGCTTTCCGGCTGCGTGCGGGGCCTTCTATTTCGTTGAAGCTCATTTCGTCGTGGCTGTCGTTGCCCTCACTCTCTGGCATTGGTATGAAGGATTTCTTCTTGTTCTTCTTTTTCTTATGACTTTTTGGTAGAGCCTGTAAAGGAAAATACAAAATTATGAGGACCAGAACTAGTCCAATGTATAAAAAATATATTTTTTCTAGTAATTAGTAAACTTAAACAACATAAACACAACACTATTTATTTTACATCTACATTAAATTCTAGGAGCCCTTCAATTGCCGTATTAAATCTTTTTCGGAACATAATAATGTTAAAAGGATAAGTTTGTTTCTGTACATGTATCTCAATGTTTATCAATTGTGTTTGATTCTTTATTTTTGTAAAATAATGGGTTTATATACTGCACATTAGATATGTTACAAAAATTAGCAAACTGGTCATATTCCAAAGTGTGATCTCACAAATCCTACTAAGACACTTACCTGTACTTTATCGGAATCATCACTCAGCGTCTCTCTGATGTCATTGTCTTCAATGTCAGATGTGGAGTTCGGGTGGTCCCTCTCATCTTCCGTCAGTCCATTGACTTTGCCTTTCATGATTTCAGTAGCAGGTTCCATTTCAACAATATTTTCTTGCTCGTCATTGTCTGATATCACAACATCGTCCTCCAATACCATGTTGGAGACATTTTCTTTGTGCTTCTTACTGTTTTCATGGTTTTCGAATGACTTGACGTTTTTAAATAGTTTGTTGCATGCTGAGCAGTACAGGTTCTTGATACCCGCTTTTGATTTTGAAGATTTGGCAGTTGCTTTTGATGCTTCGCTGGCCTGTAAATTGATGAAGTTCTCACTAAATGACTTTTTGGTTTTCTATTGACAGATACAGAAAGTGATTTTTTTTTCTGATTAAAGCGTAGAGGTTTGACAAAAGCGAGATGTTCGAATTTTCATCAGTTTCTGTATTTGATAGATAATGTAGTAACTTTTTTATTTACATTAAGTTTTGAATTCATACTAAATTTTTTTTTCAATTAATTGACCTGTGATTGGCCCCTATCACACCTGATAAAAATGTGGATGGGGCAGGCGTAAAGCCCAGTTTAGACCCGTAAGACAAACCATGCAAGTTGCATTACATTGGGGCGCCCAGTGACTACTTCAATCTCGTTTGCTTTACTGCCTTGGAATGTAATGCAACATGCACATTTTTTCTTGCAGGTCTAAACTCAGCTTTACTCACTGGTTCTGTAACAGCCAATTCATTCAAGCCTTGAAAAGCGCTAGGTTCCATGCTCGGAAATACAGACTACGGGAGCAAATTCCATTCCTTAACAGTTACTTTTTATCTCATTTTTTCTTTTCCTTTTTCGCGATTTGAGCATTTATAAAATCTTATATTTTTAGTCTACATATTTCAAATGTAATGAATGGGAGGAGATGAAATCGTTAAGCCCTTTGGCGAATACCGATTAATCCCATCATTAAACACAATATCTACCCTCCTTTTCCTTACCAATCCAATCCAACTTTCTACGGTCTAACCGGGGGTAGAAAAACATTCCTTCATCTTCGTTTCATCACGGCGGCGCGTTGGGTCGAGCTCCTACTCCCTTCGACGTTTTCCCACAAAATACGTTACGAATTTCACTACAAATCACCCTGGGGTGGAAGAAACATAGAAGAGAATCAAGCGACCAACAAGATCCAGCACGCGAGGGAAAGAATATCGAACCAGGTTAGATTCCCTAAAATTCCTTCTACTTCGCCTCCCCACCACCCTTTTTTAAGAGTTTTTATGTAACTAACTTGCCAGTATGCTTGGGAATCTTGCAAGTCGAATTATACTCAATTAGCTCGGACTGAGTTTAAATTTGATATGCATAAATATGTAGACTGGGTGACATTGCAAGTAAGAGTACAGTTAAAAAAAATCCCTGAATTAAGCAAGTGTTTTCAACAAAAAAGTTGGGCTAAGGAGTTCACAAAATACATTGTTTTGTAAAACCCAACCCAACATGAGGGTTGATCATTGTTGCTCAATTGAATAACTAGATTGGATTGGATACCAGTGGAAGTGTGGATAAGATAAATAGAGACACACAAATTGACAACATTTCATATTTCTAAGACTATAATTTGATTTGTTCTCTGTATACTGTTTTGAAAGAGAAAGACGCTGATAGTTTTAAATTTTCACTAGGATTATTATTTTATTTATTATTTAAAGATGTGCTTATTCTAAAAGAGCGTAACGATAGAATAGATCCATTATTTTTGTCTAGACTCTATTAAAAAAAAGTGTTTACTTAAATTTGACGTTAAGGTTGTTATCAAATTTAAAATTATGACACCTCTTTTTTCTAGTGAAAAGGGTAAAGGAAACATATCTATTCTGTGGCAATATTTGTAAGTACATATATGTTTTTTAAATTTGTTGTATTTTTTTAAATATGGAGAAATAAATTATTATAAATAATTTTTCCGTGTTCAGGAGGCGAAACTCTTTCGATTCCTGTAGAAATTTTCAGGTGTTAAAAAAATCAAAGGTTGTCAATTGGTGCGATCATGATCTTATGCAATATATGTAAAAGCTTGTTGCTTTGGCTTATAATAGCCATGATTAACTCGTACCTCTTCAGTCTTGGAGCTCTCTTCATTGCTGCTCTCCATCCCGCCTTCGCTGATAGTATCGTCATCAGAAGACAAGCCAAACTCTTCGGCCAGCAAAGACTCAATCTCACTAAGCTTCTTCTGGTAGTCTTCACTCTGCATGAAGGAGCTTTCGCCTTCCTGTTTCTTTGCCTCCTCAATTTCCTTCTGTCTTTGTATGATTCTTTCACGTCTTAATTGCTCCGCCTGGAAGTAAGAAATTGCAATTGTTGTTATAATAATTGTCATACCTAATTTGCTTTGAGCTAAACCAAACCGCGAGTTTTCGCGCTAATCGATTTTGGGTGGGCGATTTCGGGCGTGGGGCCGCTTGGGCGATGGCTCAAGATAGGTTGGTTGGACTGCGCGTGTTTTTGGGTATTTTCATCTTATTACATACATATTTTAAAAATGTAGCAAAACTACGCCCTAGAAAACATCTTGTTTTATTAACATTCAAAAAGTCATGACCTTCCGTGCAGTATTAGGGTCGTACTACGAGTTTATTTTATTTTTTAGAGACGACTTTGGATTTTTTTTCTATAGAGCGAACTACAAGTAATCGTGTTTCGATAAATACTTGTCACCAGAGTGAATCCTCAAATATCTTATATATGAATTTCAGGACTATAGCATTGCTAGTAATGATACAGCACGAGTTTAAATGAATGCAATAAATGCGCCAAAAACACGGTAGGGCCTTAATCCAAGTGGTTCCTGGTCCTTTACAATCTTGTTGGGGGTATTCCTACGCCACGTCTTGAGGTCGCTACTTTAGTACGTTACTGCCCCATCGGCCATCAGTTCTACAAGCAATGTGCCCTGCCCACTGCCATTAAGTTTGGCAACTCTCCGAGCTCTGTCAGCAACTTTGGCTCTCTTGCAGATTTCCTCATTAATTCTAATTCGGTCGCGCAGGGAAATTCCGAGCATAGCTCACTCCATTGCTATAGGAGCTACATGGATGCGGGTAGCGCAGAACCAATCGTTATGGAACTCTGGGGGAGGCCGTTGTCCAGCTGTGAACATCTTTTGGCTAATGTGAGGATAATCTTGCCCCACAGTTGAAACGGGCAGTAAGGAGCGCCACAGATATTTTAGTTCTTAAGCATAGTTTAAAAACCCCCAACACAATAATGTTACACGTATGTTTGAACATATAGTAAATGCCCATTATGCCTCTAAGATCCCTTCCGCAGCTTACAAAAGAGCTGATAACTTTGAAGCGGCTGAACCGATTTTGATGAAACATATCTAAGAACCATCGCCAAGAAACCAGCTTTCTAATAAAAAAAACCGCATACAAATCGGTTCACCCGTTTACGAACTATGATGCCACAGACAGACGCACAGACAGACAGACACACATACACATAGCGGTCAAACTTATAACACCCCTCTTTTTGTGTCGGGGGTTAAAAAATAAAATAATACCTTTTTCTTGTTCTCTTCAGCCTTCTCTTGCAGTTGGCGAGTGTGCTCAATGACTCTCTTGTCCTTCCTCCTCACGAAACTGACCAGCCTCCGTATCTCCTCATTCCGTTCCTTCCTAGCTCTCTGTCTGATCTTGTTGTTTTCCTTCTCCATCAGCTTGATCACCCTGCGGTTGTCACCTTGCTGTATCTCATATTGGTCAAGCCACACAAAACCTGGAATGGAACAAAATTACTTAATTTTTTTTTAAAACTTTAAGGGGCTGTTTCACCACCCATTGAGTAATTTTAACTGACGGATAAATGTGATGCCGTCTCCATCTATTCAAACAAAACAAACAGAGACTGGCGAATACCGATTAATCCCGTCACTAAACACAATTTCTACCCTCCTTTTCCTTACCAAACCAATCCAATTTTCTACGGTCTAACCGGGGGTAGAAAAACATTCGTTCAACTTCGTTTCATCACGGCGGCGCGTTGGGTCGAGCTCCTGCTCCCTTCGACGTTTTCCCACAAAATACGTTACGAATTTCACTACAAATCACCTTGGGGTGGAAGAAACATAGAAGAGAATCAAGCGTCCAACAAGATCCAGCACGCGAGGGAAAGAATATCGAACCAGGTTAGATTCCCTAAAATTCCTTCTACTTTGCCTCCCCAGAGACGGCATCACATTTACCCGTCAAATAAATTTGATCAATGGATGGTGAAACAGGGGGTAAATGTGAATAATATTATGGCTACTGAACTGATAAACATAAACAAATCATACAATCAATGCTAAGTCACTAAGAGCTTCCTTCTACTTTGAAATTAGTTACAAAAAAGCTGGCCAAATGCGAGCCGGACTCGCGCACGAAGGGTTCCATACCATTATCTATGAAAACGGCAATAAAAATCACGATTTTTTATGGAAGCCAGCCCCCTTAAATATTTGTTTTATTTATTTATTTTTAAAGTGAATATATAACTAAATATTCTTTGAATATTTCAAGCATCTACCTGTTGCCGTTATCAAAAACGAGGAAAAAAATCACGTTTGTTGTATGGGAGCCTCCTTAAATATTGATTTTATTCTGCTTTTTAGTATTTGTTGTTATAACGACAACCAAAATAAATCATCTGTGAAAATTTCAACTGTTTAGCTATCACAGTTCATGAGATACAGCCTGGTGACAGACGGATGGACGGACAGCGAAGTCTCATTGGGTACGGAACCCTAAAAACATTTCCAAGTAGTCTGCAGTTTTGAGCATATTTTATAGCTTGTCATTCACTTTTTTTAACCTACTGGGTTAGGAAAAAACTTATCCCCATTTAAATTTACTTGCACAAAGATATTTCTGGTATTTTCCCACATTTCAAACCATTTGATTGTTAAGAAATTAAATGGATAAAAAAATCTGCTTCTATTTGTTGAAGCAAGTCAAGAAGAGATGCACTGAATGAGATAAGTCTTTCATGGCTTAGCTAGATCATCATCATCATCATCATTATATCAGATAAAAGACAACCACTGCCGGACAAAGGAATCCCCCAAAGTTTGAAAAAGATTGGTCTGTATCCAAGTGGTTTCTGTGACTTAACCACATAATACCACCGATATATCTATAATAAACCTACTTTTATTTGTAGAAAATGACATCCAGAAAGCATAGAATTCATGAACTTCTTCATAAGGAGTCGAAGAGTTGCCAAATTTGGGGATAGCAGCTGTATCCTCAGGATCATCCAGGAAGTCAGTTTCCTCCGCAGCCAGCTTGGAGAATACCTGAAATAAATTAAATTAAAAATTTAGAGACAGCAAGTTCTTTGTAAGTGGAGTTTGCATACACTCAGATGACAAATTTGAATGATTCATGGTTAGTTAATAATTATGTAAAAACAAGACTGTCTTCTATGATCACGGGTAGAAGGGTAAGTGTAAAGTGTAACCATAATCATGAAGTATGAGCCCATTAAAGGTAAGTACTTAGTTGCAATCGCCAATGACCGGATAGCTTAGCAGTTAGAGAACCTGACTATGAAGCTTGAGGTCCCGTTACGGGTTTAATTTCTGGTTTGGTTAGATATTTGTATGAAAAATATGAATGTTTGTGCTTGTGTCTTGGATGTTTAATATGTATTTATCTATATAAGTATGTTTATCCATTGTTTAGTACCCATAGTACAAGCTATGCTCAGTTTGGGACTAGGACAATAATTGGTGTTGATTGGCCCATTTTTTTTATATACATTTCCTAGGTAGAATGCCAAAGGCTTGCAGATGTTATGTTACATTAACCTTTTCAACATTATGCTTAGCCATAGTAAATCTACTTTGAACCTTGTATCATTGCGTGAAGATTACTTTGGCATTGTACTTCATGACACATATCTGTCATCGGAGTTGCAAAGGTTAAACAATTACGTTATGCAGTAAAGCAAGATTGATGTGTGGAAACATACCCTAGTATTTCTATTTATACTTTGTTCTCATTTAAACAAAGATAAGATATACCTAACAAGGTTTTGTTCTAAAAACATAGTGTCAGGCATGTTAGGGCATATTCCATTAAAAGTGAACCTTTTACTTTGTTTTTAAATTACTTGCTAGGTCTTACTTCAGCGTAAACTCCATAGAACCCCTTGGGGTCATCCCCAAAGCCTTTGTAGCAGGACGGAGTGAAATAGGGGAACACGTCAAGACTATCATCGTTGTATGAGCTGCCAGCGCCTCGCAGTAACTGTTCTCTATGATTGTCGTACCTAAACAAAAAGTAGTTTAATCCTACTAATATTATAAACGCAAAAGTTTGTAAGTATGTATGGATGGATGTTTGTTATTCTTTCACGCTAAAGCGGTTTAACGGATTCTGATGAAATTTGTAATAGTTTATAATCCAGATTAACATATAGGATACTTTTTATCCCGGAAAATTGCATAGTTCCCGTGGGATAGCGAGAAACAAATTCTTCACAGATGGAGTCGTGGGCAGCAGCTCGTTTATTAACCCCTCGAGCGTCCTAGGCAGACACGGCGGTGCCCAAACTAACTGTCAAAATTTGCTAATTTTTGTTTCTAGTTTCGATCACCTTTTAACATAGGGTACTTCTGCAGGGCACTGGACTCCTCTCAGAATGAGAGGGCTCAGTGCGGATTGGCAACTTCACACACGCACCATTGAATTTCTTTGCAGACGTATGCAGGTTTCCTCACAATGTTTTTCTTCACAATAAAGCTCATGGTAAATTTCAAATGTAATTATGCACATAAATTCCGAAAAACTCAGAGGTGCAAGCCGGGATTTTAACCCAAAACCCTCTGCTTGAGAGGCCATAGGTCAAACTGGTAGGCCACTACAGCTTTGTGTGTTCTGTGGGATTAGCACTTATGCAGAACAAAAGTATGCTAAGTAGTTTTTAAGTTTATCTACTACAAACAAACACACAATCAAATCTTTTCTCTTTATAATATTAGTTTAGAAAATTACATTCAAACATTTTAGGTTATTTACCAATCGGTCAAACCATTTATTTATTTTATGGCTTTTAATGGTTTAAAGTTGTGCAAAACTTTTTTTAAACAAGTAGTTTTGTCTGCGATTTTGGTGACAAAAAGATTCTACCAGAAATTAGTTAAAATAAAAATAATATGGTTGATGTCCTCAATCAGAAACTTAAATGCTAAACACTACCATAAGGTCCAATATTTATTATTTTGTTCTGTTTTTTGAATGACTTACTATACTGGTACCTACTGTTAACTTATCAATACTTCAAGTTAGTAGGCAGGTCACTTTTCAGTAATAATATGTGAGTAAAAGAGTAAGGTTGTTCTGTTCTCACCATGCTCTCTCCTGAGGATCAGATAGAACTTCATAAGCATTTTGCACGAGCTGAAATTGCTCCTTAGCTTCTTGAAGGTTGTCCAAATTCTTGTCCGGATGCCATTGCAATGCAAGCTTTCGATAGGCCTTCTTTATTTCAGATGAAGTTGCCTCTTTAGCTACACTTAAAACTTCGTAGTGGCACTTCATTTTGAGATCATTCTATTCTAATGTAATAAGTTAAAATTTTCACAGCCTGGTGCAATAAGTAAGGTTAAAAGTTAACTTAGAAAATAAAGTTCTGTGATGCTAAATTGGAAAATAATAGCTAGCGACGATCAACTAACAAAATAATGTAAAGGAACTGCATATTCGGTTTTTCTTAGGAAAAACAGTATCGATCTATTTTGAAGAAACGTTTTGAAACAGAAGGTTTCGCAATTTTCACATGTGGGAGCGAATTTATGAACGAAACGTAAATGACGTTTGCCCTCAAGATCCGTATTGGTCTGAAGATTATCTGGTTTGCTAGACGTGGTGATTACATGGTGCGTATTATAATACAAAGTAATTAATATTGTTTTGCTTATGCGTGTCTTAATTTTAAAATTGTTTTTGTGTTTTAGTTTAAGAACCACCCAAAATTTTTTTCAAATAATGGTATAATTGTATTAATATTGGAAAGTGCATTATTGCATTTCGGACAAAGCTTTTACAGGTAAACATAGAATTTAATGAGAATTTATGACAGAAGAACTTAGATTATATATCAGAAGAATGAAAAACTTTGACATTCTGAATTTTTCGTTGTTATGTTGCTTCTCCTGACTTTCCTTAATAAACATTGTAGATATAAATGGTAACGCCACCAGAGTTGAGGCCATGCACACAACCACATCTCATGTAATGACAGCGGGATTTTGACGTTGTGTTGTCGTTAAACGTCAACACAACGTCAAAATCCCGCTGTCATTACATGAGATGTGGTTGTGTGCGTGGCCTCAACTCTGGTGGCGTTACCTTTTGCCCGCTACTTCATTCCCGTATAGTAAAAGGTAGTCTCTATATTATTTCAGTCTCCATAACACAAAAGTTATAAGTCCTGTAATTTTACATAGGTATTTGTCGACTTGTAATTTTTGTGGTACAGGGGCTAGAAATCCAGGGATTATGTTTATTAGCATAAAAGAAAGACTTCTCATTTAATATAGTACACGACTTTATTAAGTTAATATTAAGGTCGTTTATACATATTTTTGTAACTTTAGCCGTATCGATAACTTTGTAGCTGACTGGTCATATGTGACTGTAGTACCTAAATAAGAGGCAATGGCATGTGTAGAGGTAACGCCACCAGAGTTGAGGCGTTTTCTCTAGTTAAGGTACCTACAACTTAATTTTTCTAACATTAATGAATAATTCCATCTGACCGATTTTGGTCACGGCAGCCGGCTTTGACTCGTATTAAAACTACCAGATGTCCTAGTGGCTGGAGAACCTGACTACGAAGCTTGAGGTCCCGGGTTCGATTCCCGCGTCGGGGCAGATATTTGTATGAAAAATAAGAATATTTGCTCTCGGTTCTTGGGTGTTTAATATGTATTTAAATATGTATCGATCTATATAAGTATTTTTATCCGTTTCCTAGTACCATAACACAAGCTTTGCTTAGCTTACTTTGGGACTAGGTCAATTGGTGTGAATTGTCCCGTGATATTTATTATTATTTATTTATTACCTACGTAGTCGAGTGGGTACATACCCAAAATAAGTTGAAATTCCTATTTGAAGTGGAAATAAATTTGACGAACTTAGACAATTCTCCTTCTTTTAAAATCAGTATAAGCTGACTTAGAAATGGAAAAGTTACCTGCCTTTATAATAATTTGCTTGATGTAGGAGTTGAGAGCGACATGATTATTTATAACTCTTTTTTTTTTACTAGCCCGTATCAGTGGCTCACTGCTGGGCAAAGGCCTCACCTCTGGATTTTCAACTCACCGTCTGCACTTACACTTAAGTATGTCTGGGTCTGGGCAGTCTCTCGCAGGGGCGGGCCGTAACTTTGTGGGGCCCTGGGCTAATACTACTTGGGATGGGACCTACCTAATTAATGAAATAATTGCGACTAAGTATGTCAAAAACTGTCTTCGATATTATACTAGGTCTTCGAAGGTTAGGGGCCCTTTATACCCACGGGGCCCTGGGCTGCAGCCCAAAAACCATTATGTAGATCCGCCCCTGGTCGCTCGAGAACGTATCTAAGTTATCCCGCCATCTTCGCCTTGGCCTGCCGCAGCGCCGATAACTTTCCTGGGGTATCCATTAAGAGGGTTTATACCTGCTGAGCTGGCAACGTTGCATTTTTGTTCGTTTTTCTCGGTTATTCCATAAAAATTGAATGAAAATTAAAAATGTTTTGAATACGAATTGTTCTAATATATAAGATAATGTGTCTACTGCAATAATAATTCGTGATAGACTTTTATTTTCTTTAAAAACGAACAAGTTACTACCTAACGGTTTTTAAAGAAAATAAAAGTCTTATCACGAATTATTATTGCAGTAGACACATTAACTTATATATTAGAACAACTTGTATTCAAAACATTTTTAATTTCCATTCAATTTTTATGGAATAATCGAGAAAAACTAACAAAAATGCAACGTTGCCAGCTCAGCAGGTATAAACCCTCTTAATATTTTTTCGTGGCAACCCACCCATTTATGCCTATCAAAAAAAAAAAAACTAGCTGTACTAGCTATTAACAGCAGCAATTTTAAAGATTGTACATTAAAACAAACGAGACAAAATTATCAAATTAGTTGCCTACAGCCACTGCCTTGAGATATCTTTGTGTAATTATCTTTTGCAAAATGGATGCGAAATGTGGTCCGTCACGACCGCTCCGTCACGAGGACCGTTGCTAAATCAGATCAACACCCTGTTTCACAATTCGCAGGCAAAGTTTGAACAAATTCAGTGCTTCATTAAGGAGTTGCAAAGTTATGAATGAGTGGGTGAGGGTCCAGTTGTCATACGGGTAGAATAGATGTAGCAATATCCTCGTGAGCTCCAGCGAAATTTAATAAAGAAGAAATCAATTGTAAGAATAAATGTTGAATGTACTTTAGAAAGTATTAGCTGTTGCCCGCGACTCCGTCTGCGAAGAATTATTCATTATCACTATCTTGCGGGAACTATGCAATTTTCCGGGAAACTTCCTATGTCCTTTCACGGGATTAAAACTACCTCTATACCAAATTTCATCTACATCGGTTCAGCGGTATAAGCGTGAAAAGGTAAAAATAGAAAGACAGAGTGACAGACACACTTTCGCATTTATCTATCATATTAGTACTTATGGATAAATTATTCATTGAATAAAGAACTTTAAATACGCTTAAATAATTTACGAAACTGCAAAACTAATGACTCATTTAGCATTACATCAGTTAAAAAAAGTTTGGAGACGTCTGTGGTGGGGCCAGTTTCGTCGTCACACCATTTTGTCACACCATTGCTATATCTAGCCTATTTGCCCTTCGGGCTTCTATAGATACCTATCGAACCTAACCTACCTACTTTTAACGGAATATAAATGATTTCTGACGAATTTCCGACGAAAGCGAAAGGGTATAGTGGTGTGACAACCTAGTGTAACCACGAGTGGCATGACAAATCGAATCCCACTGGGTTGCCTAAATGTATTGCGTGATGCTGATGTGAGTGATTTTACTAGCGTACCATCCGCTATCACTATCCTATCGCATCATCATCATTTCAGCCGAAAGCCGTCCTCTGCTAAACATAGGCCTTCCCCAAGGTTCGCCAAACGGACCGGTCCCGCGCCGTCCACATCCAACGCGTTCCCGCAAACTTAATCATCTCTTCTCGTCGCTCCATCTAGGCCGCGTCTTTCGGTAGAGCTTGTTTAATTTAAAATGACACGCGCCCAACCACCGCATTTACGCACATCTGCCAAGAGAAATATTTCTCTATTGTAGCTTAAATTGAGTTTCAAATCCTGTGCGTAAATGCGGTGGTGGGGCGCGTCATTTTAAATTAGACAAGCTATACGTGGAGGACGCCATTCGAAAACCTTTTGGCCCCAAAGGCCAACAGTTCTACGGCGATCCTGTCGCATACCTATTATACTGAAGCAATAAGCACACTGTCACTATTAAGTAATCTGAGACATTGTAGTCTTTTATAATAAGAAACTGGTTAATTTCTTTAATGTATTCGACAGTAAGGATACTAATAACGATTGAAACGCCGTAGAACTGCCCACAAGTTTTAGGTAAAAAAAAAACAGTTTTAATACCACATGCATAGAGTTGGAATTTCAACTTTATTGATTACACTATACGTCACAATTTCCATTGTAATTTTTGAAAATACGACTAGCTTTAAAAATATAGTTTGTCAGGTATGCATTCGATAGCTGCTTTTGATTCTCTGGTAGTATGCTCCAATAAATGGAGCCTTATAAAGGGTTAATATACGATTTATTTCTGACAGTAGGTACAGTTGAGTTCACCAATATCTGTACAGCCAACCATTGACCTTTTTACCGTAACATAAGTTTCATGTTTAGACATAATTACATATATCAACGGTTGGCTGTACAGATATTGGAGAAGTCAATTATACTTTTTTTTGTTCTTGTTAAATCAACACAGACCCAATTAGCAACGTCAAAGAATACGCTAACGCGTTTCAAACTCTTACTGTTTTTATTACTGTTGTAAATTATGTACCTAATTATATAAAAAAAACAATGTAACGGAGACAACCCATTTATTTCAATTACTTCAACGTTCCCTATTAGATACTACTATTACTGCCCAAATATTCGAATCTCAGCCGGCTCTCCTGTTTAGGGTACTGCCTCGACATCCTGTACCACCAAGGCGGAAGCATGTTCTCTTCTTCCTCCTGTGAAGGAAAAAGTACCTTTACACTTACTATTTTACCCCGCTTCCGGAAAAGTTTTTTTTTACTAGCCCTAGTTTGTGTGTGGGCAATGGTCCCCGTGACCACCACGAATAAGTAAGCACAAAAGCGTTGGCCTATTTCACAGGTTCAAAGACGTCCAGAAAAATAAACGTGAATAAATGCAACATTGGGCTCTATTGCTGGCGAAGAACCATGAATGACGCGGATTAGTTAAACAAAATGTGTCTATGTTTGAGGAAGAGAAGAATGTAACTCGATCCTAAGTGTAACTAATTAAAAGTAGACCACGTCATCAGGAGTCTTCTAGTTAGAATGTATTTAGAAGCAGCCGTCGTAGCCAAATCGGCATGGATGACTTTATCGTGATCCAGAGCCATATGTTTTTGGCTCTATAGGTCGGTCATTATGCGGTCATTCTTCAAGGTTTGCTTCTTAATGTCACGCCATCTCCGCCTCGGCCTGCCTTAACGCGTAAACTTAAATACATTTAGAACTCTTTAACGGCTGTATACTTAAATAGAGAGAGCCATCTTTAGGACGTGCCAGGTCCCTTGAGTACCAGACGTAGCGTCCAGTGGAACGTAAAAAGCGAACATCATCAAAAACTCATTAATATTTTCGCGTGAACAAATATATCGGACGGAATTGACGCTGATGCGAAAAGAGTTGTGTTAGATAGGTATTCCTAGTCAACAATTCGAGAAGAGAGAAGTGCCAGTGTGCTGCCACATCAAGTGTCTGTCCCGGTTCGGAAAAGTGCAGTACAGAGTACAGAGATGGTGCTTTCTTTTAGATATTTTTGCCGGTGACTATTTTCTACGTTGCTGAATGTGCCCACCTCTATGGATTTCACCTTGCGTACCACTTGAGGGTCATTGGCTGGAGAGTATTGAAAAAGCTCTATTTCGCGTTACAAACTGGAATGAAACTAACATTAACGGATAAGCGCGTTTAATAACTTTACAAATGCATACTCCTTGAAACTTTTTGACGAATTTTATCGTAGACTTAACGGGTTACCTACTTATGTTTTAACCGTGATACAGAACCGCGCACTTGCACTTTCTTGCTTGCCGGGCCATTAGTGCTACCATTGCACTATATTACAGCTGATTAGTCTTCCAAAAAACTTGATTGCAGAATTACCTACACAAGGTAAACAATATTTTTAATGTATATAGTTTTATTTCAATAAATCTACCTACACGTCAATCTTGAACAAAATATTAATTAAATCTAGAATATCGGACATTTATTATCTTATGCGAAATCGCTAGACTCAATTAAGGAATTATGTCAAATAACTATTTTTTTCATAGGCTTCACAGCAAAATTATGCTCAAGCACTTACCAATTAAACAACCATTTAAAAGACAGCCCTATAGCTAGGCCGTTCAAATGAGTCCTCACCCGCGCGAGGTACAGGGGCTGGGGAGTACTCGTAGGTATAGAGATCTTATGGGTGCCTTTACACTATAGATGTGCTATGCAGCTATGCTATGAAACTATGAGACTGGTTCCACTAATGCTAAGCTATGTAGCCGCTCTAGGAAGATCCAGAGCACACATTCACGGCAGGTAGGTGTTAACCTGACTGACACGAGTACCTTATTTTAGTAAATATGTCTGTGTAGCACGTTAGTTTTAATTCAAAAATAAGTTATTTGGCAGTAAGAAAAATATGTATCATTCTCTATTCCAATATTGTGTAAAAACGTAACTTAAAATCATGCAGAAATAACTTTTTTAAGAAGAAATTAGATAGTTTTTAAACTGCCGAAAAATAATTCAGATTAATACTAATTTAAATTAAAGCTAAAATTATTACTACTACTGCTGGAACTGTCCGATGAATCGGTCAGGTTGAAGAATGTGATTTCCTGAAAAGATTTTATTAATGATTTGTTAATTTTTCATAACCTTAAAATATATGGAAACAAGAAGACATTCCTACTGCCCAGTAGTACGACACAAATAAACAAAACAACTACCCAAGCAATTCAACTGTAAAGTCAGCAAATCATGCCTTACAAAATAAACATTATAGACTTAAAGGAAAGATCCGTAGAGATGAGAAAAATAAAAATAAATAAATTTTAACTTCATTTATTTTATGACGTCTCAAAAAATACAAAAAGGGTTTTTTTAAAAAAAACAAAATTCCATGGTAGAGTCACCTTACGAAGATCCATACAGTATGTAAACATTCGTCAAAAAACTTCATCTTTTTGACATTACTCTATGAAATTGTTAGTGTCACGTAAATCGCCGTAGGTAATGGCTCTACCATCATAAGTGCACACAACGCATATTCGTGATAAAGAAAAACTCGTGACGACTGCGCTGGCATGATTATCCGAAAGTCTCAATAAATTTAATTTTTGAATTGAGTACCATTATAGTTTCTCGTTTTCTCGAGTACCGTTATGTGTGTATGACGTGAATAAATAATATCACAGCAGGCTATAATATTAATATTATTTTAATAATGTAAAAAAAAACAAAGAGAGCAACAATAATATTCATACTAATAAATAAAATCCTGGAACTTTGAAGAATGACGACCAGTCTGTTCATATCATATTTTATTAAATGCCAAGATGGTGCATATTTTACGAAAAATAAACCGCAAGCTATTTACTTATGCAGTTTCAAACAATACAAACAAATAAGCTTGCCAACGCTGCGTCCATTATAGTAAAGCTCTAACTAGAGCATGGAACTTTGTCACTTCTACATTCTTTATAATATAATATTAGTACATCTTCTGATCGGATTGTCACGCTCGAGATGGACTGGTTAGAGTTTAAAAAAATGTGGTGTCAAAAACAAATTAAAAGAGCGACAGTAATATTGACACTAATAAATAAAATCCCAATAGGTACGTGAAAAGAACATTACGTCTAGTCAGTTCAGAAAAACAAACTGGATGCCATTAAGTAATTATCCTATTTCAAACAATATGCAAACAAACAAGCGTGGCGTATCAGAAAAACTCTAACTAGAGCTTTGACACTTGCACATTCTTTTTAACGAATATTAATACTCGTACGTCTTCTGAAGATCAACACAATCGATGAACGGGTTTGGGGTTATTACATGTCGTGTAAATGGATTCCTCACTGCAGTGATAACCTCCACTAATTTTGTTTGTCGTCATTGTGGATCCACCCACAAGCATTCGTCAATATGGTATAGCAGGTTTAAGCAAGCGGCTTTTCTTCGAAACCAGCTTTTCCAGCACATTGCCATTACATGACATGACACAAGTTAGATCAAAAGATTTAGTCGACGCAGCGCTGCGAAGAAAATTAAAAAAACAACAAAACTTAATAAATAATAAAGAAACGAAGAGAATTACCTAGCTGATTGAAAAATAAAGATTTTTGGCTTCACTACAATATAGACAGACAGTCGAGGCAGCGAGGCTGCATAAACTCCCAAAAGGACAGAACTAAAACCACGACGCCAAGTCTTTGGGATTCTTTCGCTTGGGGAACATTAATGGCATACAAATCACTGGTAAAGTGACGTAATGTTGGTAGTAGAAGTCAAGGTAGGGTCAATGCCGAGTCGCCTATCCAGCACCGGTTTAGTAGACTTGCGACGAGGACTACTTACGATCTCTTGGTCTTCCATGTGGGCGTGGATGGCTGATGAGGCTCCGCTGCGGGAGGCCGCGGCAGGGCGCGGGGGCTCTTCTGGGATCATCATTGGCTCAGACCACTTCTCGTAAAGATCCTCGCGAGGTCCTAACGGCTTGATGGGGTTCGTGCGGCAGTTTTCTAGTATCCATTTCTGCTCGTGTACTGACGGACATCTGGAAGGACCATGGAGTAAATAATGGAATGCCTTAGTTGTCACTTGGACGGTATCCATACTTCCACTATTAATTTTGTAACAGTGAAAGTAATTCAATTAATATCTTTCTGATACCTCTTAAAGCTTAGACCGCGCTGAACCGATTAAGATGAGGTTTTGTATGGAGATTATATTTTAACATAGGATAATTTTTATCTCGGAAAATTGCCGTGGAATAGCGATAAACGGAATCTTCGCAGGCAGAGTCGCGGGAACAGCTAGTTCATAATAAACTAGGTTTAAAGCGTTCGAGGTTTTAATTTGAAAACATGTTATTCTTTCGCTGCCGGTTGATTCATGTCATAAACTCAAAAAATCAAAAAGATCATCATAAATTCATCGAAGTCGCTCTAAGATCTGGAAACCTGCAAATTTTGTGACAGCGGTAGAAGTCACAAAAGCATATCATGCGCTATTGGTAGTTACAATACAGGTTACATTATCATTTATTTATTTAATATACCGAGGGAAAATCTTGGTAATTAATTAAATTTTAACGTAGATATATTTGCTGCTCGCATATTTTTTGTCTGTGCCCAGAAGGAACTGTGTACTTTCTTTCTGTGTACTGGAATAAAAAGTGATAAAGAAATGCAGCCGATTATAAAACTGCTTTCTATTAGTGAAATATTTTTAAACCGATTCATTAGTTCCCGATATTATTGTCCGCTACATACATAATGTACATGTATAAAAACCCAGAAAGTGTGTTTCTTTAGAATCAGTTTAGATATTACAGGTAGCATTTCAAACTGTCACCACAAAATGAGAAAGAGAGAGACATTTATTTACACATATTTTTTACACAGGAAAAACCATTTTAAAGGAAAAAATACATAAAAAAACACCGAATAGTATAATGTAGCGGCAAGCCGCAATGCTGTTGTTCAGTGGAACTCACTTAAAAACATACACTCGCTGACGACATGAACACCAGCGGCAAGTGCAGTAAAGTTCATAACCAAACTGAGTATAACTGGAGCATTTATGGGAACACTTGATCCGTTTCATCCTATTTGAACTATTAAACCTTAATAAATTTTACGGCTATTTCAATTTATACGGGTATCGCAGTGAATTATCAACAATTTCAATAATTTCGATATTGTAATTTATTGAATCAGGCGTTACTTTGCGGAGGTCCATTATATATTGAGTTATGGTACCTATTCTGAATGTGAGCTCTGGTTGAGTTCGAAACGCGTCAGAGTAGTTTGGTGGTGGTGATAGTTGGGTTTGAGTGATTTGTGTGTGTTTGTACAGTGTGGAGGTGGAGGAACTGCATGAACACGCATTTCTTACATAAACGTAACTATCACGTAAGGTCGCGGGTGAGCAAAGTAATTGTTTCAGTTCGATAATATCGTAATGCATCACACGACCCTCGATAAATGACGAATAGCTAAACCTATTGCGCCTTTAGCCTCATTGAAATCACCAACCTCCAACTCGTTACACCAGCAACAAAACCGTGTTAACAAGCTAAGGGCCGCTTTTACATTCGTTAATTTTCCATCGATTGAATAATTTGGAAACCAAATAGCGGCGAGATCGGCGCTTCAATCTCGCGACGACATCGCTAATTGCTGCGGTAATTGGCTCGCTAGCCCACTTTGGCTCCACGAGATGAGGTAAAACAACTGCGCGTATAAAAGATACACAAGCACTTTTGCTGGTAAATTTTCTTTATTGACTTTCTTAAAAGTTGAAACTGTGTGCCTTCGTTCCCATCGCAGTAAATAAAAGTGATGATGATAGTCATCTTCAAACGGATTCATGTACCGTTAATGCATTTCCTACCGATTTTTTTTTATATACAACTGACACGTGATTGACCACTATCTCATCCGATGAAAAGTGAAAATGAGGCCAAAGGTTTACCTCACTAATAGCTAATGTTTCAGTAATAGCCTAATCAAAATACCTATACAGGTGACCTCGGAGATGTAATCAGAAACCGCTTTTCTAGATTCTTTATTGATAGCCATTTACAATCTATATAGTCCTTACGTTAAACAAAAACCTTTTATTTCTGTCAATTTCCTTCTAAATTATTTTAGCGATGAAATGTGGTAATCTAATCTTTCTATCTAAAACCTTTAAACGAGCAATTCTTGTATATACTTATAATATACAAGGTTATTTTTAATTCACTGACATCCTCTTAACCCTGGATTCCTATCACTAAAACAAATGTTTTTTGTTTTACGACTTTTTAAAATGAAGCACTTTTTTTCCCATACAAATACACAGAGTATCGTAAAAATAAGAGGAAATCTCAAATTTTCAAAACGTTATTACACCAAAAATATTAAGTTATGACAAAAGCCGTAAAACAAAAAACATTTGTTTACGTGGCAGGAGTTTAGGGTTAAAAGGATGCTAGTGAATTACAAATAACCCTGTATATATATAATCAGAAATAAAATTGGTATGTGGGGGTTATCGGGGATGAAAAATTGATCTAGCTTGGTCTTATCTTTGGGAAAACGCTTGGTACCGAGTTTCAGCCTGAGCGGAGCTCGGCCGCCCAGGTACTAGTATTTGAAAAGATATTCAAAGACAGCTCAATGGTGAAATGGATGCCCATCATAATGTTGAGGCATTTATAGCACCCCAGCTCTGATTATCAGCTAGCATCGTCTTCAGGATCGTCAGAAAAAGCCGTGGTGGCCTAGCGGTTTGACCTATGGCATCTCAAGCAGAGGGTCGTGGGTTCAAATCCCGGCTCGCACCTTTGAGTTTTTCGAAATTTATGTGCGAAATTACATTTTAAATTTACCATGAGCTTTACGGTGAAGGAAAACATCGCGAGGAAAACTGTACACTGCGAAGAAATTCAATGGTGTGTGTGAAGTTCCCAATCCGCACTGGGCCCGCGTGGGGACTACGGCTCAAGCCCTTTCATTCTGAGAGGAGGCCTGTTATGTATATCCCGTAGAATATGCGACGGCAAAACACAACCTTCTCCAAGAAAAAATAGTTAGCTAACGGCAAAAAATCGCTAATTTAGAACAGTGCTGCAGCGTAACGAGTTGGAAATTTGGAGGGGTATTAATTTTATCATATTAGTAACTTCCAGGCGGGTTCCGCTCCTCTTGGGAGCCGATAAGATAGCGTACCCTTTACCCAGCCTCATTTGACAGCGCCCGCTTCTGTTCTACATTATCAATGATTTGACACTTTGTAATTTGGTTTGTGGACAAAACGTTGGGGCGAATTTTGTTACTAAAACCATGAAAAAAGATGAACATAATTAGATTTATTTTGTGTACCTATACTAAATAAATAAATAAATAATAAATAAATATTAAGGGACAATCTTACACAAATCGACCTAGTCCCAAACTAAGCAAAGCTTGTACTATGGGTACTAGACGACGATATACATACTTATATATACTTATATAGGTAAATAAATACTTAAATACATAGAAAACATCCAAAACCCAGGAACAAATATTCGTGCTCATCACACAAATAAATGCCTTTACCGGAATTCGAACCCAGGACCTCTTGCTTCGCAGGCAGGGTCACTACCAACTAGACTAAGGCGGTCGTTATACTAAACAATTTTTTTTATATCGAGGAACTAAGGAGAGCCATAATTGATGAAAAAGCAAATTGGATAAAAAAATAAGCTGCCCAAATTACTAATTCCACGCGGACGGAGTCGCGGGCAAAAGCTAGTATAAAATATTTTAATACATTCGATGTAGGTATGTATTAACTTTCGATTTTCAGAACCGTGCCTATAGTAATGGTACGAAGGCTGGAGTTGACGACGAATAAGCTTGATTCTAACCTGATGATATAAGTGAGATCGGTAGCCTTGTAGATGAGCTTAGTCTTGGGGTCGAAAAATCCGTCGTCAGTGTCGTAGAAGCCGAGCGGGATCTCCCGGGTCGGCTGATCAGCTGTGAGGTAGGAACGTCCCGCCGGCTGCAGCCCGTTGTCGTACTCTATCGTGAATCTGCAAAGATGGAAGAAGTGTAAGGATGAATCAACTTTTTCTTGCCACCTGTTGCTATGGTTACACAAATTTTGTCTCCTGGACAACCTAAGCATTTTTCTATGAAACAGTACGAAGATGTCACTTGGACAACCGGAGACAGAGTAAACAACGCAAAAAAGTTGATTCAACCGTAATCACTAGACCCCGGATCTTTGTGGCAATGACGTCACAATAGGGTAGTTTGGGGAGTAAATGGAACGGTGTTAATTAATACGAAAAACTAACGGGTTTTAACTGAATACATTTTAATAAGTAATTCACGATAAAAATTACCTAGTAAATTGAATAAATTGATCAATATATCTTTTGATATATTAATTAACTGAAAACCACACATTTGTAGGGTAAATTGGCTTTTGACGAATAAAAAGTAAGCGGCCGTAAAAACCAAAATTCCATTCAGAAAATGGAACAGTAGAACATAATAAACATTTTCACTTCAGACACTTTTTATTCATCAAAAGCCAGTTCAACGTACAAATGTATGGTTTGCAGTAATATACCTACCAAAAAATAACATTGATTAATTTATTTAATTTACTAGGCAACTTTTATCCTGAATTAATAAAATCAAAAATGTACTCGGTTAAAACCAGTTAATTTTTCGTATTAATTAACACTGTTCCATTTACTCCCCAAACTACCCTATTGTGACGTCATTGCCACAAAGATCCGGGGTCTAGTAATCACTTGATGGAAAAAAATCGTTGCCAAGCATTGCCGTGTATCCACGACAATAGTGCAGGCTACTGAGTTTTGCGAACAGCTGGGAAAAAAGTTTCCACTAGCTTGTATTGCAAATAAAAGGGTGCAGATAATTGGGAATAGTCCATGTATTGAGGACAGGCTGAATAGGCTGTGAAACTTTCGATCGCTTTTAAACGTCTTTTAATCTCCCACGGTTATTACTAACTAACGGAACAAGACAGTGGCTACAAGTTCGATAAAACTAGACTCAGGATCGGTACTATTTTTTTCAGAAAAAGTTAACTCTGTGCATCATCTCTTTCACTATCTCATCTTTTTATTTGCTAAGATAGTAATGACGAAAACACGTCGTAAAAATGTTAATTATTAACACATTTTAAGACATAACTCTAAAAAATAAATATGAATTTTATTTTGACCCGTAAAGCCAGATTAACTTTCAATGACTTATAAAATTTGTAGTAGTTTTGAAATAAATCAACACTGGGCCAGAAAGTATACCATACACCTCTTGTACGTAGGCTAAGTTTAAAATCAAATAGGAAAAAATGAAATAATGCTGTGTGTTGCAATGGTAAACTAAAAACTAATTATGGTAAATGGAAGAAACTGTTCTTAAATTTCTTAAGAAATGTAATTCAATAACTTATCCGATGAAGTTTAGTAATTATGAAAGTAGTATTCTTCCGCACAGTAAAATGTTTCGTCCTGAACAGAAATCACAAACGTCATGAATTTAGCAAGCAAACGGTATTCGACAGGCGTTAATTAAAAATAAATTCCAAGTGCATGTTTGTTAAAACCTTTCCGATTAAAAACTGCAACAATCTTCATTATCATTATGTATCATAGCATATTTCATTACAATTGAGAGATTTACGTTTAAGTTAAGTATTAAGATGTGAAGTTTATGGTTTTTGGTCAATATTATGTATGACTGTTGAAAATACAGTCGATAAGATGAGCGGTGAAGTTATTGGTATATTAGGTATTTCATTTTAGCCCTCTAGGCCGGTAAAGCGTCTGCAATTCTCATTGGTGGGTGGTAGTGTTCACTTGCCATCAGCTAATCTATTTGCTAGTTGCCACCCGATTTCTTAATGACCACACCACAACATGGTAACATGCTACTTGACATCTGACTACGCCGTATATTGTTCGAAAAAATCAATTGTAATTTATTTTTCAATCAAAAAGTTCTTATAAAATAAAACGTTGCCCAATTTAAAGTATGACTTGTATTGCATGGTTTGGGAATATTTCAGGTTTACACAGGCAAAAAAGTAGCCAGTTGCGTAAAAACCTAAACGCTTAATTTTTAATGTGTACGTTTTTCCTGAATGAAAAATAAATCTGCCTTGAATTACAAGTCTTACAATGGATCCTCAACATAAATAATGTAGAGCCCCGTCTTTATCTGTAATTCAATGCGAGATGAGACGCAAAGAAATGCGCCGCAATGTTTTGCGCCGTAATTCATATCCGTCCATTTGCGAACAGAATGGTGAGCAATTTTCGGACCGCGTTTGCGTTCGAGTTACAAATCGACGGTTATAATTTCAAAAGTCGAAAGAGGAAAAATGCTGGGGGAGCATTTTTTACTTTACACCATTGTCGTTGATGCCACAGTACAATGAACGTAATTTGTCACTTAAGTCTTTTGGGATTGCTAGCGTCAAAATGTACGCTGCGGCAGAGAGAAATAATCAAGATGGATCACTTGCTTTATGAAAATCAGGAGTTAATAGCGTATACGTTGCTATGCTACCCCTTTGCCATGAGGTTTTCTAGTTAGCTCGCGTGCCGTAAACTCGGTCGTCGCTCAGTGTGTCTCTTTTGTACCGGGTTAGTTAGAAAGCGATAGAAAGAAAGTACAATCGGAGCTAAATGTCCAGGATGCGAATACCAAACATGTTTTCGAATCACTGCAGAGGTAACGAGATTAACATGAATGAGAAACTACGATGCTGCATGCCTTCATGTTCATTCATGACAGTGAACAGTGAATATCGCGAATGCACTTTGTTCCCTACCTTTTGATCCGTTTCAAATTGAAATAAACAATAAGTCAATGCAAGGTCAATTTCGTGACAGCTCTGGCAAAACCGTCAATATTATACTTATTTCTGTTCACTCACTCAAATTCATTTGTATACCTATTTAGTGATACCGCTGGTTATTATAAAAACTCTACATTTTCAGGCTATTTACATCACGCTCATTTTTAACAGCGCAAAAAGCACTCGGTCTGTGAATATCTGCGTGTTTTTTTTGTTGCGCCTAATGGTTGGTACCTATACCAATTTATAACATATTATTATTTATATCCAAGCTAAGTGCGTTGAAAACAAACGACCGCGTAAATTTTAGGCGACAAGCCTATGTCGTGGTTTCAAATGTACAAGGTACCGCCGACACCGACTGACACCGGGGAATCATCGATTAATTACTACTGAAACTGTTTTAGAATCGAATTGTAACACCCAATTATCCAATCCCTTTACTCACAAACGCTTGATAAACCAAAGTTAATTTAAAATCGATTGTATTTACCGGTCCTTTTGTGTATTTGTTTTTACTAGACAGACAAACTACAACAGGTACAACATATTCGAAACTTTTTATGAATAAAGACCTTTCACTGAAGACTTTTCACCGTACCTCAAACCTATCTATTATTATTTATGGCATTTAGGCACAAAGTCGAATGGATTAACAAGAATGTTGATGATGAAAGTTAACAGAATTTTACAAGTCTATCTCGCCCGGAAATACGCGTAGGTATTTTATCACTGTTTGTTTCTCGTACATTGCCGATCTATTACTACTACAGGGTTATTTGTAATTCACTGACATCCTCTTAACCCTGAATTCCTATCACTCAAACAAATGTTTTTTGTTTTACGACTTTTTAAAATGAAGTACTTTTTTCCCATACAAATACACAGAGTATCGTAAAAATAAGAGGAAATCTCAAATTTTCAAAACGTTATTACACCAAAAATATTAAGTTATGACAAAAGCCGTAAAACAAAAAACGTTTGTTTAAGTGGTTGGAGTTTAGGGTTAAAAGGATGCTAGTGAATTACAAATAACCCTGTATATTTTAAATCTCTTGCTTCTTGTCGGTATGCACCGCTAGTGTCCCCAAACTGCACTGTGGAGTCCACTAACCGAGATTAATCGTGTTTTCGATGCGATTCAATTTCTAGAACGTTCCGCCGTGAAACAGGCTCTTTTGGGAATGCGCGGGTATTTCGTAATTGTGGAGCTAGGATAGATATTCCCGCCGGTATAGTTGGGGAAAAATCATACGTATAGAATAAGTTTTGCGACGCGTGGAGGTTTAATTTAAAAAAAAAATACAGTACGAAAGATTCGTTTTATGTTATTACTAGCTTTTGCCCGCGACTTCGTACGCGAAGACAATAACTTTAGAGTTGTTTACATGAAATTTGGCACACAGGTAGTTTATTACGTGGATTAACACATAGGGTAATGTCAGGAAAATGTAAAGTTCCCGCGGAATTTGAATAAGTGAATTCTAAAGCCTGTAAGCCGCGGTGGCCTAGTAGTGGTTTGACCTATGGTCTCTTAAGCAAAGGGTCGTGGGTTTGAGCCCGGGCTTGGTCCTCTGAGTTATTCCGAATTCGTGTGCTAAATTACGTTTGAAGTTTACCATGAGCTTTACAGTGAAGAAAAACATCGCGAGAAAAGCTGCACACACCTGAGAAGAAATTCAATGGTATACACCCGCATTGTACAAATCGCGCTGGGACCAAGTGGGAACTAAGGCCCAAGTGTTCTCGTTCTGGGAGGAAGCCTGATTGAAACAACAACATTCTATCCCGGGAAAGTGTACAGCATACCGCGGGATAGAAATAACTGTCATAACATTTTGAAAATCAGAGACAGTGTAGCTTTTTATTAGTGAAATAATTTTAAAAATCAGCTCCCACGTTCAATTCACTTATTTATTTCTATCCCGTGGGAATTTTGCATTTTCCCGTAGAAAAGTAGCCTATGCCAATCAGGGATATTGTAGCTTTCAAATTGTAAAATATTTTTTAAAATCAGCCCCAAAGTTGAATTTACTTATTTCGATCCCGCGGGAAATTTGCGTTTTCACGTAGAAAAGTAGCCTATGTCAATCAGGGATATTGTAGCATTCAAATTGTAAAATATTTTTCAAAATCAGCCCCTAAGTTTAATTTACTTATTTCTATCCCGCGGGAATTTTGCATTTTCCCGGAAAAAGTACTTTATGTCAATGAGAGATACTGTAGCTTACTATTGGTGAAAGAATGTTCAAAATCAGCCCCAAAGTTGAATTCAGTTTTTTTATATCCCGCGGGAATTTTGCATTTTCCCGAAAAAAAGTAGCCCTTGTCAATTGGGGACAATCATATTAAATCATATGAAATAATTTTTAAAATCAGTGCCAAAGAGGAATTTACTTATTTCTATCCCGTGAGATTTTTTCTTTTTCCCGGAGAAAAGTACCCTATGTCAAACAGGGATACTGTAGCTTACTATTGGTGAAAGAATTTTTAAAATCAGCCCCAAAGTTGAATTCAAATTTTTCTATCCCGTGGGAATTTTGTATTTTCCCGAAGAAAATGTAGCCTATGTCAATTGGGGATAGTCATATCGTATTATATGAAAGAATTTTTAAAATCAGTGCCAATGTTGAATTTACTTATTTCTATCCCCTAGGAATTTTGCATTTTCCCGGAAAAAAGTACCCTGTGTCAATTAAGGATACTGTAGCTTACTATTGGTGAAAGAATTTTTAAAATCAGCCCCAAAGTTGATTTCAAATTTTTCTATCCCGTGGGAATTTTGAATTTTCCCGAATAAAAAGTAGCCTTTGACAATTGGGGATAGTCATATCACGTAGTGTGTAAGAATTTTTAAAATCAGCCCCGAAATTGAGTTAATTTATTTCTATCCCGTGGGAATTTTGTATTTTCCCGGATAAAAAGTAACCTATGTCAATCAAGGTTAGTGTAGCTTTCTAATTCTGAAAGAATTTTTAAAATCGGTTAAATAGTTTCAGAGATTCCGCTACAAACAAATAAACAAAGAAAGTTGAGATATTTCCCTATCCCGTGGGAATTTCGAAAAATCCTTCCTTAGTGCACCTCTACAATACTCAAGGTACATGTGTGCCAAATTTCAAGAATCTAGCCCCAGTGGTTTAGGCTGTGCGTTGTCTGTCAGTCAGTCAGTCAGTCAGTCACGGTACTGTTTTATAGGTATAGACTAGCTTTTGCCCGCGACTTCGTCCGCGTAGAATTCCAATTTGTGGTAAAGCTTCTTCATCTCTTTCATTGTATAAAACAAAAATCCGGCACCGGCAACATCCATCATTATTATCATTTCATCATGAGTATCAGTTAGTGAATATTATAAATCCCGTTTATTCCCTATCCCGCGGGAATTTCAACAAATTTGTCCTTATTCTTTACAAAATTACACTTATTTTTATCCCGCGGGTATTTTGCATTTTCCCCGAGAAAAGTAGCCTATGTCCTTAAAGCTTTCTACCGATAAAAGAACTTTTAAAATCAGCCGCGTAGTTGAGTTCACTTATTTTTTTCCCGTGGGAATTTTGATTTTTCACGGAGAAAATAGTCTATGTAAGTAAGGGTTAGTGTAGCTACTCACTAATAGGTGAAAGAAATTTTCAAATCAGCCCTGAAGTGAAATTCACTTCTTAATATCCCAGGGGAATTTTGCATTTTACCGAATAAATAGTAGGTAGCCTATACCAATAAAGGATAGTGAAGCTTTCTATTGGTGATTTTTTTTTAAACTCAGCCCCGAAGTTAATTTTACTATTTTGTATACCGCGGGAATTTTGCATTTATCCGGAAAAAAGCATCCTATGTTAACCAAGGACAGTGCATCTTTTCTATTGGTGTAAGACATTTTAAAATGAGCTCCGAAGTTGAATTTTCTTTTTTCTATCCCTTGGGAATTTTGCATTTCCCCGGAAAAAAGTAGCCTATGTCAATAAAGGATAGTGTAACTTTTTACTGGTAAAAGTTTTTTTTTTAATCGGCTCGGAAGTTTCAGAGATTATCTATCCCACAGGAATTTCCAAAAATCCTGCAATAAGTTTTTTTGTTGTTATGGTCATTTTCGTTAATACTGTATTTGAAAAGATTAGTAATTGTAGTTACGGAGATATGGTCCAGTTGATTTGAGTACCTACATATATAAATCCTGATTTAACTTTATCCCGTGGAAATTTTCAAAATTCTTTATATTCGCTTTATATTCTAATAGTCTAATTGCATGCCCAATTTGTACAGTTTAGTAATCTTCGTTATGGGCATAGGGTCACTCTTGATGAAATATATAAATCCCGATTATTCCTTATCCCGTGGAAATTCCGGAAAATCCTTTCTTATCGGATGCCTACGTCATACAAAGAACACACCCTCCACGTTTTAGGTCTCTACATACAGCGGTTTAGGCTGTGCGTTAATCCGGCAGTCAGTCATTTAGGACTTCAGGACAAAGCATTTTATATGTATTTGCATTGCACCAAGCTTTTATGCGAGTTCAACAATGATATTTGAATACTCAATTCGATTTTATTCGAAAAAGGTTGAACTCGCATAAAAGCTTCATCATCATCATCATTTCAGCCGTAGGACGTCCACTGCTGGACATAGGCCTCCCTCATTGACGTCCAATCATTACGGTTGGAAGCGACTTGCATCCACCCTGACCCTGCGGCCTTCACCAAAACGTCCGTCCATCTCGTTGGTGGACGTCCCACGCTGCGTTTGTAAAAGCAAAAGCTTGGTGAAATGCAAATACTTAATACATATAATTAGCTATTATCAGAGATCAGATCAAGACGTGGTTGACAAACGTAGACAAAAATGGTTTGCAATATTTGAAGTTTCGTTTCGTTTACAATGTGTCAAAATAAAATGTAATTTAAATCAAAAGCACTAAGGAGTATTGATATCAACTTCGAAGCAAATCACCCCCAAAATAACTTTCTACTACTTTTTGACCCCGTCAAGGGATGAATTTCAATAAAATACGAAACACGTCTTCCATCAATTTTGTTAAAGAATGTTTATGCAAAATTTGAAGTAGATTGGACCAAGGAATCACGATGTCTCATACAAACTTTGCCCCCCTTTTTTACCCCCTTAGAAGTAGAACTACGGAAAATCCTTTCTTATCGGATGCCTACGTCATACAAAGAACACACCCTCCAAGTTTCAGGTCTCTACGATCAGCGGTTTAGTCTGTGCGTTGATCCGTCAGTCAGGACAAAGGATTTTATATGTATAGATTATGTCTTATTGTGTGTTTGGTTAAGACATTTTTCATATTTATTCATAATTCAGGTGAAAAAAGCGGATTCAGGACAAGGATGATATATTAGACTGTGATTGGCAGTCGCCATAGTACGGATCGGCCGCGGTTTTTGTAGTTCGATTATTAAATCTAGATGGCGCTGAAATATAGCCAGAGGCTTTGAAGGCAAAACAATAAGACTCAGATATTTCATATTACTACAAATGTATTATTTTTCAAAAATATTGCATAATAATACATTTCCAGTGATATGAAATATCTATAGTCTTATTGTTTTGCCTTCAAAATCTCTGGCTATATTTCAGCGCCATCTAGATTTAATAATCAAACTAAAAAAACCGCGCCCGATCCGTACTACGGCGACTGCCAATCCAGTCTATATCATCCTTGATTCAGAAGCTGATTTTTTGTCATGATTTTGTTCTGTATTTGGAATAATAGTTAGGATTGTCTTAAATGCTATTTTTATCGTAGTTTATTGTTGGCTCATGGCAGTACGGGATATCGAATGCAATGCAACACAATAGGCACCCAAAAAGAAGCACCATCATCATCCCTTATCGTCATTTACCGCGCTAGATGGTGCCGATCGGATACCGGAGCTTAGCTTGCCATTAGACTTTTTTTTTGCATAAAACTGACCCGTGATGGACACCTATTTGCCCAATTTTAAATAAAAAAAATCCCGCCGTGCCACTAGTTCTGTTGCCACACACCGCACCTCCTGTCCGGCATGCTGCAGTCTTCAAGTTAGTCTCATCCAAGCCATCCTCGAATATGAGCGTGCTCTGCGTCATCATCCCATACTACCATTTGCCGCGCAAGACGGCGCTACTCGGGTACCGCAGCTTGCCGCTAGACTCATTACCATTAGATAAGATAGAGGTCAATCGCTGGCCAGTTTTAAATAAAAAAAAATCTCGCCCACTAATTCTTTTGCCACACACACGCACCTCCTGTCTGGCATGCGGCAATACTTCCAGTCGGTCTCGCTGTACTCCAGCCCGTCTCCAAATATGAGCGTGCGCTGGGTCATCTCGCCGTGCCGCCATTTGCCGCGCAAGATGGCTCCGCTCGGGTACCGGAGCTCGCCTTTACCGTGGAAAGTGCCGTCGTCGAAATCACCCACGTATATTACACCTGGAAGAATGTTGCAGCTATAAATATGCAAAAAAAATACACAGCCTAGGAGATGTGTCACCAAAAGAACTTTTTCATTACACATGCTCATGACATGACATTTTTCATGACAATGGCCTAAATTGTTCTTAAGTTAGTTATGGATTTACGTACAGTTTTTTCTCCCAAGGGAGTTCTAACTTTAGTTTTAAAATTTGCAAACAAGTTAGTAGGTATGTCATTTCAGACTAAGGAGGTTTCAAGTCAGCCAACGTTTTATTTATATCTTTAAAACTTAGATATACTTAACTCAATTTTATAACACAAATCTTTTCTACGCTTCATGAAACTGCGTTTTTTTTATATTTTAAATTTATATCAAATAGTTTTGCAATAATTTTAGTAAGTATTTTTATAACATGTTGGCAAAATCTGGCCGTATGAACATTCGAATTCTAAACTAAACACAGTTTAAATTATTTATGGTAGATGACTCGAACACTATATTATATTATTTACATAAAATTATAATATAGTTATAAAGCCATATTATTTTATTCAATTTTAAGTGTTTAGAGACAAAATAATTTTATTTTTGGATTTTTTTCCTCGCAATGTGATGAAAATCATAGTGTGTATCACGAGCAGTAAGGGGATTACAAACTCGAGTCATTAAAAGCCCTCCATTTTCGGCGTCGGGCTTCTAACAGACTCTCGTTAGTAATCCCCTACTTACGGCCCTTGATGCACAATGTACTATTCAAGCCGTGTATTAATTACAATTGTTATCGCATAAGACGCAGGCTCGAACCCATGACTCTCTTCTTGAGAGCCCATAGTTCAAACCACTAAGCTACCACAATGACAGCTAACTACACTGCTGACAAAATCACACTTGTCAAAAACAAGTAATCATTATTAAACAAATGACAATCAAATTGTTGATTAAACCAAAACCAACAAAGGCACATTTGCGGTAAAAACTAGGTATCTCATTCCGCAGACACTTTCATAGTATAATGTGGCGATGAGGGAACGGTGACCGCCGCGTGAGACCGGACGTGACCAATATGGCCACCGCAAGCGACAATGTTGCTCTGGTGACCTTACACTTGGGCTTTAAGGTTCCGACGGTTCTGTATTGTAAAGTAGTACAACTTATAGTTGAAGAGGTGGTAGACATTATAGGGCAGGTGTTTAGATTAGGTAAGCAACATAGAAACTGCTATAATACTTCTTTTATGGTATAAATAAATCAATATAAATACAGACCTGGCTGAAGAGGAGGGGATAAAAAGTCGGGATATCCATTTATTTACCTTCTGTTACTAATATTATTCTGTTCAAAAACCGTCGCGCAATTGTAAAATAAAACTACCATACTCACTCATAGTGAAAAAGTACGAATAACTCACGTCTATGATAGACTTCATAGTATTTACATAGACGACAGACGAAAAGTTATCCGTATTTTTTCACTATTATGAACTAACGACAGTTTGACAGTTCGCGCGATTGACAGATCAATTAGGTTTAACGCATTCGCTGCCGGCTATCAGACTCGAGACTTCTTCAGGTGCCACAAACGCACATGTGCGTTCAAATGACTGCCAAACTATGACAACGGCGGATCCATATCAGGTTTCATAAAATTTAAAGACCGAAATCATCATTTCGTCAAACTCTTTTTACTCTGAATCCATTAATTGTACAGAATTGTTATAAAACAAACCTAACCTAACCTATAGAGCCCTACAAGATTAACCATTTCAAAATTCCTGAATAATTTTCATTTTTTAAAGGTTGCCTGGAAGAGATCGCTTCGAAGCTATAAGGTCGCCCATTGCTTACCTTATATATATTTTTTTCATGTACTTGTTTTTCTGTATTGTATTATTTATGGTATACAATAAAGAGTTATTTGATTGTAATTAATGGTTTCTGAGAAAAAAGAGTTCGGCGAAATGATGAATTCTGACAAATGATGAATTCGGACTTATACCAATAGAGGCGCCCCCGACAGCGGCACTAGGCGTAGGTATAGTATATTATGCGTTCCCGGCGAGGAAAGTGGCGGGTAAAAACTATTGACGCCTAGATGAACCACCGCAGAAAAACCAAGCGAGGTGAAAGTATTAAAAAATACCCCCCGCACAAAATGAGTGTACGTGCGCGCGTTACAAACACGCGGTATCCTAATATCCCAAGACACCTTTAAAATATAACCGACATTTATTTACTTCCTTATCTACACACCCGGGAGCTAAACTACTTATACACGCTTTTGTTATATATGTGGGTGCGAATGTTGAATTCAGAAAATTACGTAAACTTCGTAAAGAGGATACGGTGTTATTATTTATTATGAAAGTTTGCAGATTTTCTAAAGAGCGAAACAGATAGCTCTGTTTTTTTTTTGGAGCTAGAGGCCTCACTCCTCTAGCTCAAAAAATGTTCATCCTATTAAAGTGGGAAGTAAATTATGTTGCAGTTATGTCATAATCATAAACATTTAGCCGCTAATTTTATGTCCACAGGAGAGAACTTTTGTTTCTCAAGCTGTCTATGACACGATGTTTTCCTCCATCGTAAAGCTCACGTTAAATTTCAAATTTAACCTTTTCAACGCCAACGACACATAGGTGTCACAAAGTACATTGTCAAAGTGATCTTGACACAATGACATAAGATTCAAAGCAGGTTTACGTTTTGTCGAGGATTGGCGTTGAAAGGGTTAATTGGGTACGAGGCCCTTCGTAGACAAGGCTATAGGTAACGGCACCAGAGTTGAGGCCATACACACAACCACATCTCATGTAATGACAGCGGGATTTTGACGTTGTGTTGTCGTTAAACGTCAACACAACGTCAAAATCCCGCTGTCATTACATGAGATGTGGTTGTGTGCGTGGCCTCAACTCTGGTGGCGTTACCTCTACGCAAATCTTCGATATCCGACGATTTTGGTCTCTAATAATATAATACCTAATTTATTTATTTCAGGCAACACAGATCCATTTTTTCGTGAGTACTAAACATATAAGCTAAGTTAGTTTAGTTAAAATTTAACTCTAAGCGACTACGCAATACAAATTCATAGACAAGTATAAGTGAAAAACTTAAGTAAAGGATCTGTTGTACACAGAATTGATTATGGAGCTTGACCCTCGTATGCTTAAGATACGACGGATCCGTGCCCAATTTAAGGCATGCTTTTTTGTATTTTTTTTTAATTCTGTATCATTGTATTTATATGAAACAGTTGAGACTAGAATGCACGATTTTTTTCACTTCCCGCATACGAGGGATGATTAAGTAATCATTTACTGAAGTTTTTCACCTGTAGCCGAGACCAAAATCGTTGGGTATTCAAGATTTGCGTAGCCTTGTGTACGAAAAACCTTAGACTAATCGATTTGAAATAATAGGTCGGGGCAAAAGTATTTTCGTATTTTTAATGTATTATTAGATATCAAACCTCTTAGGCTGTGCTGAATGTACCTAACTGGCTGGTTTATAAATGTTGACATTCTGAAGATGCAATAAATAAAAAAAAAACTAGTTCCTGCCATTTTTCAATTGTTTTTCAAGCAAGCAAAATGAACGTATGTGACGAAGAAATTCGGTACATTTTAAAGTTTAAAAAAAAAGGTAAAAATGCGACGAACGCCGCGAATAAAATTTGTGCGGTTTAGGAACCTAATGCGGTATCAATAAGAGTTTCAAGTCTGGAAATTTTAGTGTGAAAGATGAGGTTTTTAGTATGAAACATTTTCCTTTGTATGAAAAATACGAAAATACTTTTGCCCCGACCTAATATAAGCTCTTCTCAAAGTTTTGATAGGAAGACGATGCTGACGTACCGTTGGGAAATGTGTAGGTCCCACGGCCGCTCATCCCGAGCACGTCCCAGGTGCCTTCGTAGGAGGAGCCGGTCGGGAACTTCTTCACGGCGCGCTGCACGCGCGGGATATCCAAGGACAGCGCCCTGGTACGACACAAACGTGTTAAATAATTGGTCTAGACGTAATTTCGCGGAGTTCTATGTCACTGACCTTTTGACAAACTTTTTTACCTTGGTCCTCCGCTACCATACGTGCCGACAGCTACGTCAGTGCGATACACATAAGTGATTTGTACTCATTGTTAGTATTACATCCGGGGCGTAGTTTAAAGTAAAGTAAAGTAAAGTAAAATAGTTTATTGCTGAAAACGGGTTTCACAAGATGGTAAATAAATGTAACAACACAATATTAAGGCTCAACCATTTTCTACTTAAGTAAGCATGCAATATGTCTCATTCTAAATTTGCTGGTACTGAAATATCCGTGCAAATTTAGAATTTTCTTAAAAACTAGAACTTAGGGAATTACTTAACAATAATATTTTATTTGTTTTTGGTTTTGAGCGTGAACATTTCACTAACATTATAGAAACACAATTCACACAGCCATTTGTACAATTCACTCTTAAATTTATTGAGAGGAAGATCTTTTATCTCTCTCGGTAATTTATTAAATATTTTTAAGGACATATGGAGAGGACTACGGCTTGTTTGTTTGAGGCGAGTTCTTGGTACAAATAGTAGGTTGCGCTGTCGAGACATGTGGTCGTTGTTCGTGTTAACATCACAGGTTTTTTGGAAATAATGCTTATTCAGATAGACAAAAATAGAAACTTCATAAATGTATAAAGAGGGAAGTGACAATAATTTGTGCTTCTTAAATACTGGCTTACATGAGTCGAGTGGATTGAGTGCAAAAACAGCTCTAATACATTTCTTTTGTTTAACAAAAGCTTGTTGTAAGTCAATTGAATTGCCCCATACAATTAATCCATATCGAAGAGTGGACATCACATAGCCGTGATATGCTACTAGAGCTGCTTCACAAGATACTGTTTGCCGTAATTTTCGTAGAGGAAAAACAAACTTATTTAACTTATTACATATATAATTTATATGAGTCTTAAAATTGCAAAATTCGTCCAGATATATACCAAGGAATTTATTATTTGTATCCATATTTATAGGATCACCTCGATATGTGACACTTAAGTCCATTTTGTTGCCTCGTTGTGTCCGAAATTGAATACATTTAGTTTTGTTAACATTTATTGATAAATTATTGCTTTCTAACCACCGTACCGCATCATCCAGAGATTTATTTATTTCTTGTTCATAAGTCTGAGTATTTACGCATGGAATAATAATAGAAGTGTTATCTGCAAACAGTATTGATGAATGTTTAATAGATTTAGGAAGGTCATTTATATAGAACGAGAAAAGCAATGGTGCCAAAACACTACCCTGCGGCACTCCAAATCTGTTAACCCTGTATTTAGATTTATAATAAACTGTGGATTTTCCTTCTTCTCTTACTATTTCAGTGCATTGTACCCTTTGGTTTAAAAATGAGTCTATCCAGCAGAGGGTGTTACCTCTTATACCATAAAGTTCCAACTTATCTAGTAGCTTTCTGTGACAGACGAGGTCGAAAGCTTTCGACATATCTAGGAATAAGACGCTTACAGGTTGTCCTTTATCAATATTTTGTATAATATCTTTCAAAAGTGTAAAAGTAGCAGTTGAAGTTGATTTGTTCTTTCTAAATCCGTGCTGTTTTTCACTTAAAAGCGAGTATTTGTCGGTGAAATTGGTTAGTCTTTTAAACATAACCTTTTCAAAAATTTTAGACAATACGGGGAGCAAAGCGATGGGCCTATAATTTTCGACATTGTTTCGTTTACCTTTTTTATACAGAGGTTTAATAATAGTTTTTTTTAGATTATCTGGAAACACGCCTTCTTCTAGGGAAAGATTTATAATGTGGGACAGAGGAACTGATATTGACTTAGAGCATAGTTTCAGAACTTTTGAACTTATTTCATCAAATCCATATGATTTTGTATTATTAAGTTTCATTATAATTTGGTGCACTTCTGAGGGGGTGGAAGGCTTGCAAAATAGAGTAGAAGGGTGGCGATTTAAGTTTTGGGGAGAAGAATGGTAGTTTTCATTTATTTTATTAGAGATATTAATGTAATAGTCATTAAATATATTTGCTATATTATTTGGATTTGATATGATACGGTTTTTATTCATAATGCTTTTGATCATATTTGCATGTCTGGTATTTCCGACTTTTTTATTAATAATATCCCATGTCGCTCTGCATGTATTATTTGCTCCATAAATAAAGCGGTGGTTGCTTAACTTTTGAGCGGCCTTTACACATCGGCGTAGCATTTTAGTATATGATTTGTACATTTGTATATTTTCTGGACTAGGATTCAAACATTTTGCAAAGTATAGGCTACGTTTTCGTTTACTACATGCTTTTAGATTTTTTGAGATCCATTTGACTGTTTTAGGACCATTGCTAATTGTAATTTTTATAAGAGGAAAACATAATTTAAAAGACAGAATTAAAAGTTCATGGAATTCATTAAATGCAGTATTAGTGTCGCATTTTTTGTAAACATCCTCATAGCATAAATTTTCCATACATTGCACAAATTTACTTACATTTTCTTGGCTATAGTCTCTTTTGAGCACATAGAGTTTTTTAAAGATTTGTTTTTTATTTAGTGGCATATGTATGATTTGTGCTGTATGGTCTGAAAGCCCCAGATTATATGTATTACTCTTTATACCAGTCATGTTCGTTATCATATGATCTATGCAACTTTGAGATGTGTTAGTAATGCGTGTGGGTTTCGTTACATGGTTAACTAAATTGTAGTTTGATAGTAATTGTTTATATGATTTCGATATCGGAGTATTGATAAGAATATTTATATTTAAATCGCCACATATTATAATATTTTTGTTCCTATATTTACTTGTTATATTGTGTAGAAAATTGTCCAATAGACCTATGAATTTATTTTGACTGCATTGTGGGACTCGGTATAAGCATATAATGACACTGTTTATTGCGTTGATTTCAATACCGCAACATTCAAATTCGGACTCAAGAGCAACATTGGAAAAATCTATTTTTTTAAAATCGATCCATGGACGAAGTAAAATGCAGACCCCACCCCTTCTGGAGTTGATTCTCGAAAAACTGGAAGCTAGTATGAAATTTGATAGTTGTAGATTGGATTCTAGACCTGATTGGATGAAAGTTTCAGTAAGACATATAGCTTCTACATTTATGTGTTTTTCATGAAATTCTGAGAGTATTATTTCTAAATTATCTATTTTATTAAGAACCCCGGCTATGTTTTGGTGGAGGATTCCGAAAGTTTTAGAAAATCCCTGGTGTTCACATGCTTGTTACCGTCATTGGATAGTGTAGCCGCTGGTGTAATGGTGTTGATAGTTGAGTTTGTGTGATTTGTGTAGGTTAATGCAGTGTGGACGTAACTATTGCCCATTAAAAAATTACAAAGGCTCAGGCTCAGCATGTGCGGTGAGCATTACTCTTCACAGCGCTGGTTTCAAATTATTGTTGTTAAATTGTTTCAGTTCATTAAACAGTATTTAAAAGCTAAGACGTTCAAAGACCTTTTTTCTCGGAATCGCCCCTAAAATTAAGTAAAAACTAGCGAGATTACTGAAGGGAGTTATTCGTCACAGACTAAGCCCGTCAGACGGTGTGGAGCGGGCATTAAAATGGATTAGTCCTCTAATGTGAATCCCCGCTAACGCGTTTGTGTGGTCTCATTAAAAATTTAGATGGATCACTGACGTCGCACTAGCCGGAGTGATTAATCTGGCAAAGTGATGTCTCGTGTTATGTTTATTAGCATTAAGTAACATGTTACAAAAACATTTGGTAGTCCAAAGGTTTGACTTAACCCTTAACCATTTAACAACCGTCTCAAAACATTCGATTTTGGACTGTCATGTTGCCAATTTGAATCGGCATTAGTAGCGGGGCGTGAAAATTTTTGCAAGTAAAGCCGGAGCAAAAGAAAATGCCCCATTTATCCTCTTCTTTATAAGCAGTGCAGTAACGGAAGAGAAGCGTTTGGTGACTTCGAAAGTTTAGTCAACCCGGGGGAATCGGGTTGTTAGTACCCTTCGCTACTGATCGGCATTGATTTCTGTATGACGGCAAAATCTTGCCATTCCATTACCCACTAAAGGGTTATGGCCTCTCAAGTAGATCAGATGGTCGTGGTTTCGAGCGCAAGCTCGCAAATCGCAGTTTTTCGGAATCGTTGTATAGGAAATATACACACACATGATAAGAAATTCAATGGTGTGTGTGAAGTGCACTGGCCCCACGTGGAAACTAACCGACCCCAGCAATCTAATCGTGAAAGGAGGCCTATGCCCTGCAGTGAGACGTATGAGTATATAGGCTGGTCGTGTCTAGCTGGTGCCTTCGTGGCCTCTCAAGCAGAGTGTCGTGGGTTTAAATCCCGGCTCGCACCTCGTGAGTTTTTCGGAATTTATGTTCGAAATTACATTTGAAATTTACCATGAGCTTTACGGTAAAGGAAAACATCGTGAGGAAATTTGCATACACCTGCGAAGAAATTCAATGGTGTGTGTGAAGTTCCCAATCCGCACTGGGCCCGAGTGGGAACTACGGCTTAAATCCTCTCATTCTGAGAGGAGGCCTGTGTCCTGCAGCGAGACGTATATATATAGTACCTGGGCGACCGAGCTCCGCTCGGGCTGAAACACGGTACCAAGCGTTTTCCCAGAGATAAGACCAAGCTAGATCAATTTTTCATCCCCGAAAACCCCCACATACCAAATTTCATCGAAATCGTTGGAGCCGTTTCTGAGATCCAGATTATATATATAAGTATACAAGAATTGCTCGTTTAAAGGTATTAGATATATAATATAGGCTGGGGTGATGATGATGATGGTGAGTATGTATAAGTAAGTATGTAATAGCTTGATGCAATTCACACTAAGAGAACTAAGCACACACACAAACATGGCTCGTTGGTTTTTGTCTCGTGAAGTGTATGTGGAACTGTCTGGGTCATTATTATAAAATGGTCTAGTTTTAAAACTATTGTTAGCTAGTCTGCCTCAGGTCAGTGCAATAGGCCAGCCACCAAGAAGTCTTAAGTACAACCTTAGTCTTAAGTTTTAAGTCTTTTCCTTTTCTGAGGTTCCGTAAGTCCTACAGTTAAAATAGAATTTTGAAAAAATATTTTTTAAGTGATTTAGCTACATGCATTCCTATTGGTGTCAAATTGTAAATTGCCAAAACACTTTCGTGGACAATTTTTGTAGAAACGGCAAAAGCATCTGACACGTTTCTAGTCATCTGGTAGAAGTGTAGGAAGGATCACTAGCAAATAACCGATAACGTCATCAAAATCGCCATGAAAATACAGCTAATTCGAAAAGAAATATGTCCTTAAAAGTGAGGCACTTACTTGCACCCCTCTTTGTGGGCTTCTGAAAACTTCCGCATCAGCTCTTCCCACTGCGACACGCGTTTGTCTGACGCTCTGTTAAATTAGCAAATAAATATATCATTAGCATCACACAATAATTTTATCTCGAGGAACATGTAAGTTGAAGTGGCAATGAGCAGGCCACACCCTTCGAAGGGCAGATAACGTTCGTTTAGGTTCATTTCGTCCATATTTCCACTTTGTCAACTACCTAGCTCGTCAACTATCCTATTTCGTCCACGTTCAATTCCCAACTCGTCCACATCTCTAACTCATCCACATTCCCTAGTTATTTATATTCTGGAGCTAAAAAAACTTACAACCGAATTTAGAACGATATGGGAATGTAGATTAGTTGGGTATGTGGACAAGATGGGAATAAGGACGACATGGGAATGTGGACGAGTTGGAAATGTGGACAAGTTGGGAATTTAGACAAGATAGGATTGCAGACGATGTGGGAATGTGGACGAAATAGGAATGTACGAAGTGAACCTAAATGATAACGTTGGGCGAGAAAGGTTCTTCAGTAGTGACCACGAACCGAAAGACTCAGGCCTCTACATCGCAAGGGTAGCAGACTAGCAGGTGGCAAGTTTTCGTTCACTGTGGCTTTCGAAGGAGGAGGGCTTTTTCAACAGTGGACGTCTTTCGGTTGATGGTGATGATGATAAATATTTATCATCGAAATCTGCTTAACACGTTGGCTACCATACTTCAGCTAAAGTGTTACTCCCAAGCCCCATACAAATTTAGTGTTCTCACCGGTGATGCTCACAGAACCAACCTATTACTATGGTGTTATAAATATTTGCTAGGTATCTAAAAATTCGGAATATGTAGTTAAGTTTTTGTAAATAAATAGAGTAGGTATCCTCTACAAAATAGCATGCACAGTTTGACTCTGGCCCCTAAAATAATCCCAAAAACGATACCCTGAAAAATGAGCTTTTGATCACACCCGTGATGCTCATGGCCACACAGAGAAGACTGCGTGATCCCACCAGTGTTGCTCATGGCAGCTAACGTGTTAAATAGAAACACAAGCCGTGAAACTATGTATAACTTTACTATGTATAGCAATAAAGAACAACAAATTATACAAAGTTATTTTGCATTATACGAGATTAGAAACCTCTATGACGTAGATGAAATACACATTCTTAAAGTAGGTAAGTAAAAGTATATAAAAATCTAATTTATTACTTTGCCTAATCGTACTTTATACAGGGTGTTCGGCACATGGACCGTCAAAACTTTTTGGGATATTGTTGAGGTTATTTGTTATCTTTTCTCCCTTGGAACTAGGGTCCTAAGGGTTACGGTTTTGGAGAAATGATTTTTTAAATGTTTTTTCTAAAATTTCCCGAAAACCCACCTTTAAACGTTCGTAACTTTTTTATTAATGTTTGTAAAATTATTATTTTTTGTATTTAATACTTGGCAATAAATGCTTGTGTTCAAAAAAAAAAACGATCAAAAATAAAGTTGCTTTACTTGCTGATTTCAAACAATTTCCGCCCCATTGACGGAATATCCCCGAAATTTGACTCAGATTTATTTTTTATCAATTTGTAGCATATCGTTAGAATGGTCATAAGCTAAAGAAGTATTTTAAAGAAAATAAAGCACTCTATTATCTCTAGTTTTTTAATAATTGAATTTCAAAGTTAGATTTTTTCACACAATCAATAATTTTGTGGAATAAAAACCTCGTACGCCCCTTTGAGACTATCAATTAGAATACAAACTATTACTATTTGAACAAGCATGTATTGCCAAGTATTAAATACGAAAAATAATAATTTTACAAACATTAATAATAAAGTTACGAACATTTAAAGGTGGGATTTCGGGAAATTTTAGAAAAAAACATTAAAAAAATCATATCTCCAAAACCGTAACCCTTAGGACCCTAGTTCCAAGGGAGAAAATATAGCAAATAACCTCAACAATATCCCAAAAAATTTGGACGGTCCATGTGCCGAACACCCTGTATAATAATTTAAAAAATTACCCGTCCATCTTATAAACAAGTAGTTCCTCGTCATCGCCCATGTTCGAAATACCTACCGTGACTTTGATATTCTACTTTCAATTATGTTTTTTTTATTTTATTTCATAAAGTGGCCAGTGACTTGTAAGTTCAGCACTACTGACCTCAATTACAGAAGTACAGTCCGCTATCACAAACGTCGCATTATCGGAACTGTCTATGCGCTTAAAAATTCTGAACACGCACTTATGCGATTGATAACACGTATAGTGGACCAAAATACCTCAGTGCCTCAAAACAAAAGTCTTTATTCAGTGTGTGTGCCAGTGATGACATATATGAATTCGAGACGCTTCATTATGGGCCTGATAAGCCTGATGAATAGGCTCAGAGTCGCTCAATGAGCTATGGAGAGGGCTATGCTCGGAGTTTCTTTACGGGATCGAATCAGGAACGAGGAGATCCGTGGAAACAGGGGTCACCGACATAGCCATACGGATTAGGTCATTGAAATGGCAATGGGCAGGCCATATTATAGGACGCAGAACAGATGGCCGTTGAGGCCCAAAAACCCAGTGGCAAGCGCAGCGTGGGACGTCCACCAACGAGATGGACGGACGATTAGGTGAAGGCCGCGGGTTCAGGGTGGATGCAAGTTGCTTCCAACCGTAATGATTGGGCGTCAATGAGGGAGGCCTATGTCCAGCAGTGGACATCCTTAAAATAATGATGATGATGATAGTGGAGCAAGTAAGTTCTTTACCATTTTTTTGAAAGTTCCTGTAACAGCATAAAAACAAGGAGACTGATTGTTACGTTGATTTGTAAGTGAAAATAGCCTTTGATGTTTTATACCGGTACAACTGAAATTGAACCTTAGGTAAAGGAATTTCTTGGTCGACTATACCATTTGAAACTAACAAAAATAGAAAACTAATTAAATTTCATGGGAGTTGAAAAAATAAATAACAGTTTTAAATCTTAAAAATCCCTACCCTAAACTACCCTACCCTAGTAACTTTAAATTTACCAACAATAATGGTATTTCTACAGCGCTCGCCCCTAAAATACCACGTTTCCAAAACACCACATTTTTCAAAATACTTCATTAACTATTTACCACATTTCTAGCTTACCAGATTCTTATTGCACCCAATTACAAAATCTAAGATTACACAAAGAAGTGTTTTTTTTTTTGTGCAATGTCGAAGGGTCTTATTTTGGACATCTAGTATAATGGGAATATAATAAATAGGTAATGTAGTATTTTGAAAAATGTGGTATTTTGGGAACGTGATATTTTTGGCACGAGCGCTTACAGGTGTGATTTCAAACGTCTGGCCCCTCTAGCCATGGGTATGTTTTACAATACCGAAGTATGAAAGACCGAATATATTAAAACATAGAATGGGTCAAAAGATCGACACGATTTAACGACCGCTTTAGCCTAGTTGGTAGTGACCCTGCCTACGAAGCAAGAGGTCCTGGGTTCGAATCCCGGTAAGGGCATTTATTTGTGTGATGAGCACGAATATTTGTTCCTGAGTTATGGATGTTTTCTATGTATTTAAGTATTTATTTATCTATATAAGTATGTTTATCGTCGTCTAGTACCCATAGTACAAGCTTTGCTTAGTTTGGGACTAGGTCGATTTGTGTAAGATTGTCCCCTAATATATATATATATTTTTACCTGAAACCGTTTACTTTATAAGATTGTTATAAAACAAACCTAATTTATTGAATCAGGCGTTACTTTGCGGAGGTCCATATTAATGAACTAAAACAAACCTAACCTAATGGGTTCTGTATGATGCCGTTTTAATAAATTCTGAGAAGTTTACGGTTTCAGAAAAAAATCGTGTCGGTCTTTTGACCCATTCGATGTTTTAATACATTCGGTCTTTCGTACTTGGGTATTGTAATACATACCCCTAGCCATAGCACTAGGTTTCATAGCAACAATAGTTCATCTTTCGGATCAGTAGGCGTATAAAGAGATGGATGCTGTAACTCTAGCGGGCTTGGGCAACGGTCTTTGTTATATCTATGTTACTTACACGGAGCTGCATTTTTCTAACGACATGGCTGTCTTTCTGTTATCCTGAAATAAAAATACATTTGAAAGGCAATCTCGGAAATTTTATTTCTGCGTCTTATCTGAGCATTTGTCAAAAAAATGCCACTTTTTTTTATATTCTAATAATTTTATTGATGTGACAAAAAAATTACCCAAGGGTTTTTTTTCCTATTTTGTTACTATTCCATACACTTTGTATGGCGTAACGAAAAAGAAGAACATAAATTTATGATTTTGCTCTCCTATAGGAATGGAAAGAGCTCGTGATTTTGAGTAGGAATAACATAAAATTGTAAATAAAAAAAATATAAAAAAGTGGCATTTTTTTGAGAAATGCTCATCTGCGGTTTTTTAGACTACTTGGTTTCTGTTGGTGAAGCATGGCTTATATTCTCAACCCTAGCTATACGTTTGAGATTTTTTTGTATGCTCTAGTTTCAGTCCATTTGATTGTTGAAGTAAAAGTGGGTGCAGTTAAAGTACTTCCCGTAATTGTCGACCTGACAATTCCAACTCTTATGTAACACACATAAAAAAATGCAAAAGCGGACATAATAAAATATTTTTTAGAAAATACAGACTCCGTTGGTGATTGTTAATTTTGGCCTCTTTCTCATCAAGGAGCTACCTTTATGACACACATATACGCGTCAAAGTTTGAAATTTAATTAAGTTTTGTCAAATGAATTCCCTTCCAATATTATTTAGTCTCGCCCTAAATAGGAGTAGGTTCCATTTAGGCGGGTCTATTAATGTATGCTAAGCAGTGTATGTATAGGAGCAAACGCTTTAAATTTACAGCGCAAATGTAAACATTGGAAATGACACAAAAGCACCCAAACGGCAGCCTAATTACTGTATTCAAATTAGAGGTATTTATACCAAGGACAATTAAATCGACAGTGGAAAGTTAAAATCTGCAGGGCACAGGCCTCCCATTAGAGTGAGAGGGCTTGGGCCATAGTTCCCACGCGGGCGTAGGGCGAATTAGGAACTTCACACACACCAATGATTTTTTTAGGTGTGTGCAGATTTCGTCACGATGTTTTCCTTCAAACCTCATGGTAAATTTCAAACATAATTTCGCACATAAGTACATTCTGAAAAGCTCAGAGGCATAGGTCAAATCACAAGGCTACGACTGCTTCGTTTCATTACTCAAATGTACCCCTAAAAAATAAAATGTTTTCTAAAAAGTTTTTATATCCGTTCTCAAACGCTGGTTTACATCTGCGGCAGTCAAAAGGTGGGATGCACCTCAGCGAAGTAGTTATCCGATAAAGAAACCTTAGAAACCTATAAGATTTCCCTGCCTCGGTGTAAACAGGGCTTATTATTCACCGCGCGGCGGTCATGGTCAAACGATGCATGCATTATTTATCAGCGAGTGAAACTTGGCGATAAATGACGCATAGGGACAGCAGGTCCCGCACCATAAAAACTACAAGTGCAACAAATTGACATAATTGTTACCTTACTCATACAAAAGTTTTTGTTAAAAATTTAATTTTAAGAGCTAGCTGACTGTACTTTTTATTGACTGTACTTGCATTGTCATACAACCTACATAAGTATACCAAAATTCAAGTGAATCCGACCACTGGAAGTGGGTCAAATTCGACTTCCAAGATTTGATTCGTACATACACAGATACATTGCAAGTTAATAAGAAGCTTTTAAAAGAGACAATTATGTAGAATTCTAGTACTTATAAGAGCCATAGCGCATATCATCCCCTTAGGATTGGAACGGAACGACTGCTTTGCCTGTAGATAGTTGAGGAACGAACGAATGGCTCTTCATTCCCCACTCGACTATACAAGACATCCTATCTCGAAAAATGTTGAAAAGTAAATATTTACCTTTGTCCTTATGATACCTACTTAATAAATTCTCCGTATTTTTCTATAAAATTAAAGCTTTACAAGTCATAAAACGTATAAATACATTTATACGATAATAATTGTAAACATATCAAACAACTACGTGTGACGGTTTTTCGAACGACACTGTGACATTATATTATATCTAGTTGCTGAGGAAATTTGAATAAAGAAAGTGAAAATTGATATCGTGACTGCATTGTACAAAATGTCAATAGCGTACATAGGTACAGTAAAAAAGTTTGAATAGATTAAAGAAAATCCTTAAAGAGCCAGTAGGTATACATATACTTGAGGTGTGTGTCTGGTAATGTCTTCGTGTGCTCAGGAGTTGCGGTTTTCTTCTGGATCTGTCTGGAGGAAGAGCAGTGCTTTGGCAGCAACCTGGACATCAGTCAAAAATTTCTTGGCCAATTTATGGAACATTGGCCGATGGCTAATAACTTGGCTAATAATAAGTAATACTTCCCGACATGATAGGAGAGGATGACAATGATATCCATATCATATACATAATATATTAAAAGAGGTAAAGAAGAAGCGCATGAAGGCGACAATTGTAGTCTCTGGCCTACGTGACGTCATATGACTTTTAAACGGGAATAAAAAGGACATAAAACGTGCAATGTGTGTAGGCTGCCGCTACGTTCGGAGCTTAGATTATAGCTATTATTATTATTAGCATGTGACGTTTTAAACTTTTAAAATTATTAAAGGAGAGGAGGCTTATAATCCGTTTGGCTTTTCTGACTTCCTTTTACTGTTAAATTTTTTGTACGTCTACTGAGACTGGCATACGCCCAATAAGGCCGCCATTGACGAAGAAGTACCTTTGAACCATGGCTTCTAACACATTCATTGCAGTCAATGCATATACATAGACGTTTTTGAAATTTTCCACCAGTCCCGCTGTAACGGCACATTTGAACGCACAATGGGCATTTGCACCAGTACCTGAGGAAGTTTTCAGTGTCGAAGGAAAGGAAGCCATTTAAGTTTTGTGCAGAACTGGAGTTTCCAATTGTCAGTCGACTGTCGTGGGTACTACAGTCCCTTAGATCGAAAAGATTTTGTACCCAGCAATAGGATACAAATAGGTTAGAGATAATGATAAATGTAGCGTGTAATCACCATAAACATAACTAAGGGCGTTGGGCATGTCTGAGAGAAAACGGCGGCGGGCTCTAAGCCCCCAATAACCATTATTTTCGTGACAAGACATTTTGCTCAGAGTTGTCTTTGGGTGGGAAATATAGTTAGGTATTACATAAAATGATTGTATTGTACCTACACACATACAGAATGTCTCAAATTTCAACGACAACCTGCAGGCTTATTGTCTAACGCTTCTGACCAACTTCTGACGCTTGCCTTCGCAATCACTATTTCTTTCTGTCAAATGGTATAAAATGCTGACAGAAAGAGATGGTGAAGGCTTGTCAGAAGCGTTAGACAATACGGCCTCTGGTACATGTAAATGCCAAGTTATAATAGTTCTGGAAAAATTAAGACAAAATCTATGTCACTTCGTTAAGCGATATTCGATAATACACAAATTTCGAAAACATGATATGTTATACGACTTTATTATCGCTTAAATAAGTTGATCTCTCGTCCGGTAGGTTATCGTCGAGTTTTGGGACAGCTGTATTGTGGATATATTTGTAATCTATTTTTTGAAGTCGGTTATTAAACTGACGATGTTTGTTTATTAAATGGCACTTTTATGGATACGGAACATCATATTTGATCTTTATAAAACGCAAAAAAACTACTTTCTTTTACTATCGATCGATATCAATGACTATCAATAATCAATGACCTGCACACACCTGCGTACCTGATAATAAATTCAATGGTGTGTGTGAAGTTCCCAATCCGCCTTGGCCTGCGTGGAAATTACGGCCCAGATCCGTGCCAGCCACTGCAGTTGCAGCTGCATGCAGTGATGATGATTAAATCAATGACAATGTCTGTTTTTTTTATTCTAAAAAAAAATAAAAAAAAATATTAGGGGACAATCTTACACAAATCGACCTAGTCCCAAACTAAGCAAAGCTTTGAATCCAGGACCTCTTGCTTCGTAGGCAGGGTCACTACCAACTAGGCTAAAGCGGTCGTTAAATTATGAAAGAGAGAGAGACCAACGAGCAAGCGAGAGTCATCTGATAGGAAATGACTACCACCCCGCATGAATATGAATAACTCAAGGACAGTTACTGATCATTGGTCGCTAATTGATGTGCAGATTATCGCTACAGCGATTTCGCGTTCTTCCCCTCTTTATTGGTAGTATAACTGGTAACTGTCATTGAAAATGGTAAAGCATTTACTTCGTGGACTACAAAATTCCTCATGTTGTTTTACTCTTAAGATTACGTCGGCCATCCAAACTGGACGCGAACTCAGACCTAAACAATCTCGTTAATAAAAACAATTCGTGATGCCGGCCACGTGCAAGAAAAAGTCCCCATAGCAACCGAGGGCGTATTGTCCCCGCACGTATGTGGACAATGGTCCAAACAATGTTTAATTAGTTACGACAGTTGTCAGCAATTCGTCGCAGAGAAAGTTACGGCCGACTTAATCTGTCGCCGGCAACATTCGAGACTAAAATAACCTAAAATCCCGACTGTTTTTATAACAAAGTTCTATAAGGAGTTCTCAATTAGATTAAAACACGATCTAGTATTTATCGACCTGGAATGAACGATAATAATGCATCATCATCCATCATCCTAGCCTATACAAGTCCCACTGCAGGGCGCGGGCCTTCTCTCAGAATGAGAGGGCTTGGGCCGTAGTTCCCACGCGGGCCCAGTGTAGATTGGGAACTTTACAAGCACCGTTGAATTTCTTCGCAAGCGGGTGCAGGTTTCAGCGTAAAGCTTATGGTAAATTTCAAAAGTAATTCCAAAAGATCAGAGGTCCGAGTCCGGGCTCGAACGCATGACCCACTGCTTGAGAGACCATAGATCAAACCACTAGGCCACCACGACTTCAATTTTCATCATGCTTCCTACAATACGTTTACTTTTAGTTTTATCACTGACAGATGGCTTGCCTTCATTTCGTTTCCAACTTTAACACCATACACAAATAAAGTAGTTATAACAAAATCTGCAAACGAGGGTAGTATTCTAAAATTGGCTTTATTTGTAGGTCGTTAAAGTTGAATATGAAATGAAGGCAAACCATCTGTCAGTGGTAAACTTTATGTAATTTTATATTAGGTCGGGGCAAAAGTATTTTCGTATTTTCCATAGAAAGGAAAATGTTTCATAGTAAAAACCTCATCTTTCACACTAAAATTTCCAGACTTGAAACGCTTGAACCACATTTGTGCTACTCTTATTGATACCGCATTAGGTCCATAAACCGCACAAATTTTACTCGCGGCGTTCGTCGCATTTTTTTTTACCTTTTTTTTTAATTTTAATATTTACCGAATTTCTTCGTCGCATGGTCACATACGTTCATTTTGCTTGCTTGAAAAACAATTGTAAAATGGCGGGAACTCGTTTTTTTTTATTTATTACATCTTCAGAATGTCAACGTTTAATGGTATTAAAACCAGCCAGTTACATTCAGCACAGCCAAAGAGGTTTGATTTCTAATAATACATTAAAAATACGAAAATACCTACTTTTGCCCCGACCTATTAGATCGTTTCAATATGGTCGATTCACAAGAGTTGACACGAATGGTGTAACACGGCAAACCTCCGTGGTGCGCAACTGGCCGCTTACAGAAAAACAAAATTCTAAATTCTGAACTATTGATTTTCTTTTGTTTTTTTTTCACGTCATTGGCTCTACAATTTGGCAAGGCTTATGCCGAAATTTGATTTCCTCAATATATAATTATAATTTATACTCGGTAATAATACTAATTTACCGAGTTGCTTGTATTTTAAAGGGCTGCCGCTATTGCAGGTACTGTAAATATTTTTTTTTTTTTTTTTTTTTTTTTTTTTTTTTATGTTAGATAGGCTAGACAAACGAACTAGTGGGTCACCTGATGTTAAATGAACACCACTGTCCATAGACACCCGCAGCGCTTTACGCGATGCCAGTGCGTTGTCGGCCCTAAAGGAGAGGGAATAGGGGAAGGGGGAGAGGGAAGGGGTGAAGTATTGGGCCCCCGGCACTCTCACTGACCGTACGAAACGCAAGCAGGATTACTGCTGCTTCACGCCGGTGTTCTGTGAGAGGGTGGTACTGCCCCGGATGAGCCGGCCCATTCGTGATGCAGCGGCTAGCTACAACATGGCTCTACCACTACATTATTATTTGTTAAGTTCCTTCTCTGTATTTTCTTATACATAAATTGTGAAACCTAATCCAAGTCTCGTTTAGTTTTCTTTCACTGACCTAGGCACTAAAACGAGACTTGGATGGGTGCTTCAAGCAAGCAGTAAAGCAGGGTATTTCTTCCAGCCCTTCCTTTTCCGCTTCTACCTACGAACGTTCTGCTCTACTGCCTCGGAGCAGACCGCCGGTGAAGCCTGAACCCCCTATTGGACGCTCCGAGGCTACTCGAATACCCTGCCTTGCCTTCCCACCTGTCCAGAAAACCTAGGCCAGTGTTTTTTTTATTATTTTATTAATGAGCAGTGCTGACTGGAACAATTTGTACATACATATTTTATACTGTATTATATTTTATTTACCTACTACATAGTCTCTTATTTCTCCGACCGGCTAGCCGGTTACAATGGAATGAGCGAAAGTAAATGTCATTTTGACACTTTTGTAGGAAAATGACTGATGCAAGTCATTTTCATATTTGTGTGAACTGTATTCAAATAGGTAACACATAGATACTTTCAATCACTCATTCGATCCATTCGTGCCAACTCTTGTGAATCGACCTGTAGTTCAATTTATAAGGAACAATCAGGTGCGGTTGAAACGTAACCCTGCATTTTGTCGACCCGCAATGAACGGCGTAATGCACAATCGTTACACCAAAGAATACTTACTTAAGATCAAAAATATTCGATCAGTCGTAGTTACTTGGCGTTCACGTTTATGAAATAGGGAGCAGAGGGACTTCTGTTGCCAACACCGAGTGCCAATACGATAGCTTCGTTTATGTAAAAAATGTGTGTTCATGCAGTTCCTCCACCTCCAAAAACCTCTTAAAACTGTCATCGCAAACTCGTTTTGAGACTAATATAAACCTAAAATCCCGACTAAATCCTGTAGTTCTGAGTCCAATATTCCGCTTCCGCAACCGCTAAGCTTGTTTTGTTGGGAACTGTGTTGGTTATGCAATTTAGAATTTATTTTGAAGTGAGTAAGGTAGTGTTTTGCGGAGTATTGGGTAAGGCAGGATTCCCAATGAACTCTTTCTTTTGTGGGAATGAATCTAGTGGACACAAAGCTTTATTTGAGAGGATCGCAATGGCTGTTGTACTGGTTGGAGAGTATTTTTGGACCGTGACTCTTTATTTTTCGTTAGTGTTGTTTTTATTTCGTGTCAGAAAAAAAATAATCAAAATTATATAGGTTTTAAAGCCGGATGACCGAATCGGATAGCCTAGTGGTTAGAGAACCTGATTACAAAGCTTAATATCCCTGATTCGATCTCCGGTTGGGGCAGATATTACGAATGAATAATACAAATGTTTGCTCTCGAGTCTTGGATATTTAATATCGTCGATGGAACTGCAATACCGCGTAAGCACAGATTACTTAATAGGGGTTATAAAAAATAGCCTATGACCTATTCTCAGACTTACCAAATATAGACAAAAATATTATACTTAATTAGTCAAGCCGTTTCGGACGAGTTCGATAGCAAACACTGTGACACAAGATTTATATACATTAGAAAGGTTTTATTATTAAAGGACGACAACAAACGGCATTTTCGGATTCAGTTTCTTCAATTTAATTGCCAGATTTAATGGTTCACGCAAGCAAGCGATGTCGCGATTATATCTAGTAATGTCATAATCATCATAATGGGACCATTTGTCGTCTCCAACACACCCCTTAGATCAATATTTGAGATTTCAGGGACCAAACCTGCTTTCGCCAATCGAACGTTTGTTTGATACAAGCTACGAACTGGGTAAAAGAAAGCCTAATAAAATTTAATAGTCACATAAACCTCTCAACGGTATGTACACTAAGCGGCAGATATCACGAAGATCCTAAGCGGATCTGACCACAACTCTATTGGCAGGAGACTAAGAGCGTGTTCGAATATTTTTAAGACCTTTCAGTGTGGAATATCTGTTGTTGGGTGTACGTACGTGCTAATCTTTTGATGTATCTTTTACTTGCTATTGTTTAGCAGAGTTGGAGAGAACAGGTTTTGGAGTCAAGTCTGTTTAAGTAGACCACCCTTGTTTAGACGATATGGAATAATGATTGTATGAATTCTTAGATAGTATCGACGCCTTAGTTTTTTATACGCATTCGTTGTTATAACTATAAATACCTACTCAAATAAAAGATGTAAGTAAATGAAATAAATGGCCTGCACAAACCGATCAAGTGCGTGTCGGCCACGTACAGTTTTGGTTCCGTGCTATGTGGGAAATTGTCAATGTTAAGTTTTGGTGTAAGTCTGCTCGTTTGCCACCTCTTATATAAAAAAACCGGCCAAGTGCGAGTCAGACTCGCGCACCGAGGGTTCCATACAAATTTATATGTATCTATGAACATCCAGTCTTAGCAGACACCTAATCCTAAGCAAAATGTGCGCAGTGTGGGATCATTGTAAATTGGTTACTGATATAGACAGACAGACAAAAAAATTTATGCTTTTCGCAATTTTTCCTTTATCTGTGCTATAAGGCCTTGCTTTGTACCAAACTTCAAGATTCTGAGTTCACGGGAAGTACCCTGTAGGTTTTGATTCTCTTGCGAGTGTCGAAAATGTGCGTTGGTTACTGATATAGACAGACAGACAAAAAAAATTATGCTTTTCGCAATTTTTACTTTATCTGTGCTATAAGACCTAGCTTTGTACCAAATTTCAAGATTCTGAGTTCACGGGAAGTACCCTGTAGGTTTTGATTCCCTTGCGAGTTTCGAAAATATGCGGAAATTTGCGTCATAAACGGCTGTATCTTTTGATTGCGTTGGCTTAGATGTTTGATTTTTTCACAGCTCCAAGGGAAGATTTGAGTATTTGATATAAATTTCAGCTTGATACCTCCACGCGTTCCTGAGAAAAAGGGTCTTGACAGACGGACGGACGGACACACGGACGGACGGACGGACAACAAAGTGATCCTATAAGGGTTCCGTTTTTTCCTTTTGAGGTACGGAACCCTAAAAAAAAGTAGATTTCCTTTTAAAGTTATTACATACTAGCTGGTGCTCGCGACTTCGGCCGCGTTAATCATTGATGCTCCGCTCCTATTGGTCGTAGCGTGATGTTATAATAGTCTATAAGCCTTCTTCGTCAAATGGACTATTCAACACAAAAATATTTTTTCAGAAGTTCAAGCAAATCAATAGGGTGGCTTTTCGCCTACACGCGCGCTTATACTGGACACTAATAAAAAAACTGGCCAAGTGCGAGTCGGACTCGCGCACGAAGGATTTCCTACCATTATCTATAAAAAAACCGGCCAAGAGCGTGTTGGACACGCCCAAGGTAGGGTTCCGTAGCCATTACGAAAAAATCAAGTAATATTTTTCTAAGGATTTCGTACTTATGTGTACGGAATCATCCAAGTTTTGGTATGTTTTATACCTTAGGCTACTATTTACTCTTAAACTAAATGATTTCCAAGCAATCTTAGCGCTATAATTTTCCTAGTAAATTTGATATATTTACTACCATTCTGAATTTTTTCAAATTTTTCCACCCAACAGTTTAGATTTTAGAGGGGGGGAAGACGGTCGATTTTAATGAAAATGTTCACTTTAAAGTTAAATATTTCGCAAACAGATTACTGAATAGAAAAATTATGTTAGCAACCCCGCAATGGTTTTAAAAAACCTATCCAACGATACCCCACAATATAGGGTTAGTTTAAAAAAAAAAATCACCCCCCTTTACGTCTATGGGATTGGATATGGATTTTTATTTTACCACTTTGTTGGCGTGACTGATATGTATATTCATGCTAAATTACAGCTTTCTAGTACTAACGATCTCCGAGCTTAGCCGCGGACGGACAGACAGACAGACAGACATGGCGAAACTATAAGGGTTCCTAGCTGACTACGGAACGGTAAAAACGGTAAAAAAATCACGTTTGTTGTATGGGAGCCCCCATAAATATTTAGATATTTTGTTCTGTTTTTTAGTATTTGTTATTATAGCGGCAACCAAAATACATCATTTTTGAAAATTTCATCTGACTAGCTATCACGGTTCATGAGATACAGCCTGGTGACAGACGGGAGAGACGGACGGGCGGACGGACAGCGAAGTCTCAGTAATAGGGTCCCGTTTTTACCCTTTGGGTATGGAACCCTAAAAGCGTAATATTTCGTAAACAGATCCCTAAATCAAAGAATGGTTTTGGCAAACGCATTTTCGATTTTTGAACTTCGCATCGCGCCGTTCCATTCACGCTAATAGCATTAATCAGAAGGGTGAAAGGGATAGTACGATACAATTTTTCAACTTTCGTAGTAGCCCTCCTGTCCAGTGATATCCCACATCATGGGATTAACGAGAAAATGATGTGGGATATAATGGGAAACGCCAAATTACAGATTTCTAGTAGGTACTAAGAACCTCTGAAATAAGCAGTGACAAACGCAAGACAGTGCGAAACTATAAAAGAACTTTTTCTGCCATTTTGGCTACGAAACCTTAAGAATAAAGCTTGTTAGATTTATTGTATTTTAAAAGCAACGAAAAAAATCCCGACAAGGAAATTTGGAAGCACTCAAATAATTTCACAAGAATTAATTCGTCATCGTCAATACATTCAGCATTTATCTTTTCACTCCAACGAATTTGCGAAGCGAAATTTAAATTCATCTGCAAGAAATAAATCAAGCAAAGTAATTCAATTAATAAATCACTCGGAACTCTCGGAGAATACAGAATTTGTTAGGTGTTCCGAGATATTTGTTTCGTGGTTAGGGGCTTGTGGCGTGAACTTGAAGTGTATTATGAGGTACTTACCTATACTTATTGTTGATATTGCTATTGCTATTATCACGGTAATACTAAGAGGTATCCAGTGATATAACGAAGTATCACACTATTACCCGCTACTAGAGGGCGATGGAGAGGGCTATGCTTGGAGTTTCTCTGCGGGATCGCATTAGAAATGATGAAATCATAATAGACTTATGAAAGAACTAAAATCACGGGCATAGCTCGAAAAATCGCTGGACTTAAGTGGCAGTAGACAGGGCACATCGCTCGTAGAACTGACGGTCGATGGGGCCGAAAGGTTCTCGAGTGGCGTCTGCGGACCGGAAGACGCAGTGTAGGTAGGCTTCCAATAAGATGGAGTCACGTACTGGTTACGGTTGGGGGAACGCGTTGGATGCGGATAGCACAGGACCGGTCTGTTTGGCAAACCTTGAGGGACGCCTATGTTCAGCAGTGGACGTCTTTCGGCTGAAGTGACGATGATGGGGTCAAAAAGTACCCCTTACGGTAGTTCGACAAACTCGCGCGGCTAAACGAACGCAACGTGAACCTAATACTATGTGGCCGAAATTTCCACGTAATACAATGGGAATTATAACCGCTAAAAAGTAGGTCAGGAACGTAAGTACGTTAAGGGTCCTATTTTTCCTTTCAGCATCACGAAACCCTAAAATCATAATCACTCCGTAAGCACAACACGTGTTCCATTAATACTTTTGAATTCTGGCAACACTGGCAACGCAAAAGCAGAACGCCCTAACTCGCAAACTAAAACGGTTCGAAAGAGGACCTTTTACTTTACGACTAAAGACTTAAATTGGTAGTAAATGTATTTTAGAGTTAAGTTAGTTTTTAATGCAAGCAGTTGACGCGGAAATTATTAATGGGAGTGTAACATTATATATCGTTTAAGTCTCCGTGCAGAATTAATGAGGCGAGGCGGCAATGCGTGGGATTTCAGGACAGCGGATGTTGCCTGAACAAAATATTATCTGGTTTTAAATTTCACAGGCAAACCTAACTAGCCTTTACCCGGGGCACAGAAAACTTAATAGTTACTTCAAAGTCAAAGTCAAGTCAAAGTCAAAATTCTTTATTCAATTTAGGCACCAAATTGATGCTCCTATGAACGTCGAAAAATCTACCACCGGTTCGGAAAAAACCCTGTTGAGAAGAAACCGGCAAGAAACTCAACAAGGTATATTTTTTTCAATCAGATCTACATTGTTATTAAATGACATACATTAAAAGTATTTAATACAATTAAATTTTTTAACACAGTAGATACGCTATTTGAGACTAGGGATCGCCAATGCGGATCGGAATTATTTCCAAACATCCCTGTCCATGATATAGTCATTAATTTTATAGTACGCCTTAGATATTAATGTCTTCTTCACAATGGATTTGAATTTTGTATCAGTTTGTTCGGTTATTGTTTTCGGAATTTTATTATAAAAACGTATGCATCTTCCCAGAAACGACTTTTTAGTTTTAGCCAGTCTGTAAGATGGAACTTTAAGCTTCCCTGTGGTTCTAGTAACCTTTGGCTTATCGACGTTAGTGGGAAAATCACATATGTTCTTTCTTACATACATGATTATTTCAAATATATACAACGACGGCAGGGTTAGGATACCTATTTCTTTAAAAAAAGATCTTAAAGAATCGCGTGTCCTTAAGTTATATATCGCTCTGATAGCCCTCTTTTGCAAAATAAAAATTGATTACTTCGTAACAGATACTGCATCCCGTACAAAATCTTGGTACTTACCGCGATTATAGCCACAGATTATACTACTCCGTCTCCTTAAGAATGTGTGCGTGCCGACAGTGACAAGGGCTGGCAATTTGGATAATTTTTTTTTTCTACATTTTGTTTTACCATTTTGTCGGGATAATTGCTATAACCATGCAAACTTTCTAGCACTAATATTCCCTAAGCTAAGCCAAAGGGACAGATGGTCATGGCGAAACTAAAAGGGTTCCGTTTTTGCCATTTTAGCTCTGGAATCCTAACAAAAAGGATATTTTATTGTAATGCGCAGAACACATTGCCATGCTCACAGTACCCTAGCGTTATACTAGATACGAAGGTCAATTTTTGAACTTCGCATCGTGCCATCCCGCTCGCGCTTATAGCTTTTTATAGAAGAGTAAGAGGGACAGCACGATACGAACTCCCAAATTGTTATATTAGCTATTAATTTTAGCATAGTCATATTAAAATTTGCCCCCTGTTTCACCATTCACTTATAAAAGTCCAGGCGGCATATTTTTCCGTGAAACACGAATGAACGTGCGTCGACGCGCGCTTGTGACAACCTACTGAAATTTCGATCGCAGCAGATCGTCCCCGCGGTAGGTAAATATCGCGCGTAAGTACATGGCATGCAGGAGGCCTGCCCGGGGTCTTATGGGAAAAATTTACTTTTTAAATTTACTTTACGGTCTTCAAGAAGAACATCCGTGCACAATTTCATGACTCTACCTCACAGTAGTTATTCTACCCCACGCACGTGTTATTTAATGAAGTCGTGGTGGCTTAGAGGTTTGACCTACGGCCACTCAAGCAGAGGATCGTGGGTTCGAAACTGGGCTCGCACCTCTGGCTGGTTTGGAATTTGCGTGCGAAATTACATTTGAAATTTACCATGAGCTTTACGGTTAAGGAAAACATCATGAGGAGTGCGAAGTTCCCAATTCGCACTGTGCTCGCGTAGGAACTACGGCCTGAAAACTCTCATTCTGAGGAAAAAGCCTGTGCCCTGCAGTGGGACTATATAGGCTGGGATGATGATGATGATTATAAGCTTTATCAGCCTATATAGGTACGTCCCACTGTAGGATGCAGGCCTCTCAGAATGAAAGGGCTTGGGCTGTAGTTCCCACGCGGGCCCAGTGCGGATTGGGAGCTTAATAAGCTTTATGGCGAAGGACAAACATTGCGAGGAAACCTGCACACACTTGCGAAGTAAATCAATGGTGCGAAGCAATTCAAGATCTTAAACAATAGCGATAAGGCCGCCTATTGCTTACCTTGTATTTTTTCCATGTACTTGTTTTTACCCGACTGCGAAGAAGGAAGGGTTTTATGTGTTTGACCCGTATGTATGTATGTATGTATGTCCATTCCTATGTCCTCTCGTAACTAAATAAATAAATAAAAAAAATAAATAAATCTTTATTCAAAAATACTTTTACAATATAACATCTATAGTCTAAACATACAAAAGGTAAGAAACACTTATGCCTGAACTAGGATGTTCCTGTGTTTCAGGCGAAAAGGACTTATAAACTATCTTAAATTAACACTTGCAAAAAAACAGTAGATCTTAATAACTTTGCTAAATTACAAAACACTATAAATAACAAAATATGAAAAATGTTCATTTCGAAATAATCAATAGTTTCTCTGTATCTTCGTAGGATAGTTTTTGAAGTTCATCTTGGAGAATTTTCTTAGTTATTTTATAAGTAAGAGGATATATGCCCCACTTGGCGTTTAATCTATTGTAAAGAAATGGTCCTAAGAATACGTAAAATCTGGAAGAGAAGGCATGTTTTTTTCCCATATTTCGAGGGCAAACTATATCTTTCCGCCTTTTGTTAGTAGATTCAATGCTGTAGGGGAGTGCAGCGTGCTGTTTGAGGGCAGTGCTCATTATGAATATTTGTCTAACTGTTAGTACCCAACGGCTGAACCGATTTTGATAAATGATACGTCATTGGATTCGTCATGATAACGCGAGTAACACTGGATACATGAAGTTCTTGAAAAATCATAATGGCGGATTTTTGGCGCCAAATTGTGAGTCTTCAAAAAAATTTTTTTATTCAAACCTATCGACAAATAAAGAGTCATTGTATTATATTTTATAGTTGTCAGTCGAAGCGCGCGTGTCAGAATCTCGCGTAGGTAGTCAGTTGGTTGATGGATGACAGATGGAAGATTGATTTCATTGATGTGGACTTCTGCAAAGTAACGTTTTAATCAATCATACCTAGACTGCTAAATTCCTTACTTATTTCCTTCCCATTTTGCTTTAGGATTTGCCACACTGGATGCGTTCTGCGGTCGCGGTCCGTGCGGACCGGACGGTCAGAACGCATATCATTACAAAATATATAGAGACCGACAATGTTGTTCATACATAATGCGGGCTGCGTTCAATTTGACCTGACCGCGACCGCAAAACGCTTCCAGTGTGGCAAATCTTTTTGTTGTAATAAATGGTTTATAACTATATATTAAAAATTTTAATAACCCTCAACGCAATTATGTTACTCGTATGTTTGAACATTAAGTCAATGCCCATTATGCGTCTACTTAAGACCCCTTCCGCAGCTAACAAAAGAGCTGATAACTTTGAAACGTCTTAACCGATTTTGAATAACCATATCTAAGAACCATCGCCAAAACACCTGCTTTCGATTAAAATAAACTGCATCCAAATCGGTTCACCCGTTTAAGAGCTATGATGCCACAGACAGAAACACACACACACACACATAGCGGTCAAACTTATAACACCCCTCTTTTTGTGTCGGGGGTTAAAAAGTACGTAGGTTTAAAGAGCAGTCAAAACGGCAGACGGCAAAGCGCGTTTACACAGTTACGCGTCCTGTTACGCTACAATTTGGTCATCGTTTTTTGCTACGGTACCGGCATTACGCCGTCTCGGTCTAGGGAGCGATACCTCTATCGGGAGGCCTGAACCATTGGTCATTAGTTATTTATCAATTGCTTTTCATGGGTACATTAGATCTTAAAACTACCTACAATATAATTTGCGGAGCAATACAAAACACCGGCCAAAAACGAGTCGGACTCGCGCACGAAGGGTTCCGTTACCATTAGGTATCTATAAAAGCGTCAAATCATATCTGTTGTATGGGAGCCCCCTTAAATATTTGTTTTATTTTAATTTGTTATTTTTAAAGTGAATATATAACTAAATATTCTGTGAATATTTCAAGCGTCTACCTGTTGCCGTTAACAATATCGAGCAAAAAATCACGTTTGTTGTATGGGAGCCCCCTTAAATATTTATGTTATTCTGCTTTTTAGTATTTGTTGTTATAGCGACAACCAAAATACATCACCTGTGAAAATTTCAACTGTCTAGCTATCACGGTTCATGAGATACAGCCTGGTGACAGACGGACAGACTGACAGACAGACAGAAGACGGATGGACAGCGGAGTCTTAGTAATAGGGTCCCATTTTACTCTTTGGGTACGGAACCCTAAAAAAGAAGATAGGTATGTAATTTTATAGTAAATTAGGTTTTACCCGCGACTCCGTCTGCAAAGAAAGAAATAGGATACGCAAGATGTTTTTCGTTATGGCTGCGGAACCCTATGCGGAGCGTGTCCGACATGCTCTTGGCCGGTTTTTTTTAAAGTAGTGACGAAATCTCGTTACGATTTTAAATAAAAATAAATATAAATATCACGGGACAATTCACACCAATTGGCCTAGTCCCAAAGTAAGCTAAGGAAAGCTTGTGTTATGGGTACTAGGCAACGGATAAACATACTTATATAGATAGATACATACTTAAATAAATATTAAACACCCAAGACCCGAGAACAAACATTCGTATTTTTCATACAAATATCTGCCCCGACGCGGGAATCGAACCCGGGACCTCAAGCTTCGTAGTCAGGTTCTCTAACCACTAGGCCATCTGGTCGTCTAAACATCCAGCCATCTGGTCTTACCGGGATTTTGTTTTTAGACCAGAGGCTGTATTGTTTACCGCTTCTGACGCTTGCCTTCGCTTTCACCATCTCTTTCTGTCATCATTTTATATAGTTTGACAGAAAGAGATAGTGATTGCGAAGGCAAGCGTCAGAAGCGTTAGACAATAAGCCTGCAGAATTTTCTTTAAATGAATAGGTATAAAGCCTCGGCAGAGGTACAGCTGTACCGTAGCGCCACAAACGATCCACGGTTCATTTGTTTTAAGGGACAAACTTTACGGGACTCTTAAGAAGGTGAAACAAGATTATAAGAAAAACCCGCGGTGGGTTTTTCCAATATCATCATCATTTCAGCCGAAAGACGTCCACTGCTGAACATAGGCCTCCCGCAAGGCTCGCCAAACAGATCGGTCCCGTGCCACCCGCATCCAACGCGATCCCGCAATCTTAACCAGGTCGTCGCTCCATCTTGTTGGAGGCCTACCTATTCTGTGTCTTCCGGTCCGTGGACGCCACTCGAAAATCTTTTTGCCCTATCGGCCATCAGTTCTACGAGCGATGTGCCCCGCCCACTGCCACTTGAGTCTGGCGATTCTTCGAGCTATGTCGGTGACTATTTAGTTCTTGCGCGGATATCATCATTTCTAATGCGATCCCGCATAACTTTTCTTCTTTCCAGTATGGCTAACCCAAATTAAGTGAGTCTCGAAGCGTTACAATTGTTTATCTTTTGTGTTACGATCAGCCGTGGTGGCCTAGTGATGAGCCGTGGTAGCTTACCAGTTTGCCCTATGGCCTCTTGTACAGAGAGTCGTGGGTTCAAATCCCGGCTCGTATCTCAGTTATTCGGGATTTATGTGCGAAATTACATTTGAAATTTACCATGAGCTTTACGGTTAATTAAAATATCGTGAAAAAATCCGCACACAACGGCGAAGAAATTCAATGGTGTGTGTGAAATTCGCAATCCGCAGTAACTACGGCCCCTGTGAGCTTCTGAGAGGAAGCCTACTGTGCCCTGCAGTTGGTCGTATATTGGCTAGGATGATGATGATGATGATGATGATGATGAAACTGTTAAAGATAAGTTCCTCTGAGAGATAAGTTCGTTTCTAGGGTTCCGTACCCAAAGGGTAAAAACGGGACCCTATTACTGAGGCTCCGCTGTCCGTGGTCTGTCACCAGGCTGTATCTCGGGAACCGTGATAGCTAGAGAGTTGAAATTTTCACAGATGATGTATTTCGGTTGCCGCTATAACAAAAAATACTAAAAAATGGAATAAAATAAATATTTAAGGGGGCTCCCATACAACAAACGTGATTTTTTTGCTCGTTTTTGCTCGATATTGATAACGGCAACAGGTAGACACTTGAAATATTCACAGAATATTTAGTTATATATTCACTTTAAAAATAAATAATTAAATTAAAATCAAACAATTATTTAAGGGGGGCTACCATACAAAAAACGTGGTGTTTTTGCCGTTTTTATAGATAATGGCACGGAACCCTTCATGCGCGAGTCCGACTCGCACTTGGCCGGTTTTTTGTTTCTCTTATCTGTTAAATTCATATATTTTTGTACAATACAGAGTTTTACACACGTGTATATACATAATAGCTACGGTGCTCCGTCTGCTCAGTTGTAATACGATCTGGGGGGTTACTACGAAATTCTAAGTTCGAAGTTCGGATCGTGCGGTCCCTCTCACTCTCGTAATAAATACCATTAGCGTGAGCGGAACGGCATGAAACGAAGTTCGAATTTCGCGCTTCGTAGTATAGGGCCTGTCTGCATTACTATACGTTTGACAGAGAACGAGTGCCCGGATGATTGATGTCGGCACGGTAACAACTACTGACTGATAAGATAACAGAAAATATTATTAACTAGCTTTTTCCCGTGGCATGGTTACAGTGGAAAAACAAAAATAGCCTGGATAAGGGCCGTTACATACTTACTACTTTTTAGATAGGTACGTAGGTTACTAGTTACTACGTAAATATTAGAATAGTCAGCAGTTGGCAGTTGAATCGTATTAAAAAAACCGGCCAAGAGCATGTTGGACACGCCCAGGATAGGGTTCGACAAAATCCTTGCAAATCTTATTAATTTTGTAAAATTAATTTTAACTGTCCGTATTAAACAAGCAATATTTTATAGGTCAGGCTGCTAGATAATTCTCAAGCAAACTTAGTCGTTATAGTTTTCCTTGTTAATCTGAGTTATTTCCTCCCATCCTGATTTCTTCAAAATTTTTATACCAAACTATAAGGGTTCCGTTTTGCCATTTTGGCACCGGAACTCTAATAATGCACATGCATTAAAGGCTCGATGAAAACAAAATCACGATTGCGTCCATTGTGTAACGAAAGTTAGCCATACAAACTATATGGGTAGCTTTTGTTACACAAAGGAATCAATTATGTTTAAAAATCTCGTGTCACGGTGTTTGCTATTAAACTTTTTTCTCTGTATTCGGTAGGTCTGAGAATAGGTTGTAGGCTACTTTTTATACCCCTAATATGGCAAAACAACGTTTGCGGGGTCTGCTAGTTATGTAAATAAAATAAATATTAGGGGACAATCTTACACAAATCGACCTAGTTCCAAACTAAGCAAAGCTTGTATTATGAGTACTAGACGACGATAAACATACTTATATAGATAAATAAATACTTAAATACATAGAAAACATCCATAACTCAGGAACAAATATTCGTGTTCTTCACACAAATAAATGCCCTTACCGGGATTTGAACCCAGGACCTCTTGCTTCGTAGGCAGGGTACCTACCAACTAGGCTAATGCGGTCGTTAAATTATGGTCGGTATGTATAATGTTTTTGAAAGCGACTCAGTAATGTAGTAGTTGAAATGCAGTTCGTCTGCAAAGGACCTAATTATTGTAGTGTAATTTCAGTGTGCGGACAGGGAACTTCACACACACAATTGAATTTTTCGCGATGTTTTCCTTCACCGTAAAGCTCATGGTAAATTTGGGCCAGCAATTCATCCGTAGCTCAACTTGACTTGTGGTTGTCCATGGACGGCGGCGGTAAAGTTTAGGGGGCTGAAATTTTGCACATTAATTACTAATGTAGAGCCACACCTTTTTTTTGATGATGATGATGATCCGACCGATTTTGGCCATGGCGCCACACCTTCCATAAAAATTGCAAACCTAAACTCGAGGGGGCAGAATCACTTGGCTTATCCTGGCTCGGCCTTTCATGTCAATCCGAAAACTAAAAGTAAGCTAAATTCGACTTCCTAGACCCACAATATAATAGGTATGAGGTAAACAATAAAACCTTGTCAAAATGTATATCTTTGTGAACTAGGTGATAGTGTCACACTATAAAACCACATGGAGATCCTTCGGCTACATGTGGGCTACATCTCTAGATTATTTTATCTCCTAAATCAAACATTTATGGCGAATGCATTTCATACATTGTAACCAACGATCAAAACATACAGGTATTTTTACAACTCTTTTGATGGCCCGTAATAAACGCTAGCGTACAAATGCCGACGTCACCATTTACAACAAAGTTCTATGATTCACATTCAGATAGTCAAAATAAAACTCTTTGTATTCAGAGCTCAGGTTTAAATTGGGTTACACTTAAAATGTCACATGGAACTCTGTAAAAGTTATCCAGTGATTTCTCAGGGAAAACCTACCCCAGGGAAAGCTTCAGTCTTATTTATGAAGCTGTAAAACTGGAGATATAGTTAGGTGTTTAAATGAAAGTCTTATTTAGTAATGTTGGAAAAAATAGTTGACTACATCAGTAGTGTTAAGACTACCTAACACCAATGTGGTATTCTGGAAGCTCCTCTGAGAAATTTAGCAATCACGTGAAAGTCTACTGTTATAAGAGAGACTACAGTACCGAGAACATCAGGAAATTTCGCAACTGCCTTACAAGTTTATCGTGGTCTGACGTGTATAATGAGGATGATGCGTCAGTGGCTTTTGATGAATTTTATACGACTGTCACTCTTTTTTATAAGCTTTGTTTTCTTATTAATAGGATAAGATCAACTATTAAGACTAAATCTATGTGGTTCACGAAAGGTATCAAGAAATCCATAACAACAAAGAGGCAAATTTGCGTTTAGTTATTACACAAAATCCAAACACCAGGCTTGTTATTTAAGTGGTAGAATCAGATATATAATGGTTATTCAAAAATTCTCAGACGATGCAAACACCAGGCTCAAAAGATTGCCAATGTAAATTATAAGAAGATCAAAAAACATAGTCAAGGCAACATGGGATGTAATTAGAAATGTAAGCAACAAAACCAGTTCGGCTGATACTGAATTCGAGAAACTAGTCATTAATAATAATACCATTCGTAATCCCATTGACATTGCAAATGCTTTTAATGATTTTTGTATTGATTTGATTAACTTGAATCCTAATCGTAAGCTTAAACCCGACCTTTTGCTTGTGAACGCTAATAACGCTAGCTTATACTTGACCCCGACAGATGAAAGTGAGATAATGTAAAATCATCAATAACCTAAAGCCCACTAACTCTGCTGGTTATGTATGAGTTTATGGGTTATGATGAAATAAAAACCAATATAATTAAGGAAAGTAAAAAAGAAATTGCCGCCGTCCTAAGCTACTTGGTAAATTTATCTTTCATTAACGGTGTCTTCCCGGAACCTCTAAAAATACCCTCAATCAAACCACTGCTCAAAAGAGGTAAGAAGGAATGCGTAGAAAACTATAGACCAATTTCACTTCCTCCTGTAATCTCGAAAGTATTTGAGAAGGCATTTCATGTACGTTTAACCTCATTTCTCAATAGATTTAAAGTCAATAAAACTCAACAGTTTGGCTTCCAGAGAGGGAAATCAACGACATTAGCTGCATTCAACCTAACGAATAACATTATGGGCTACATGAACAGGAGTGTGCCGGTATAACTGCCATTTTTTTTGACATGAGCCGAGCTTTTGATTTTGTCTGTCATGAAACGCTTCTGGCCAAATGTGAGCTGTACGGTATAAGAGGTGTCGCCAATGAATGGCTCAAGGACTATCTGCGTGTAAGGACACAACTCGTGGAAAACCAATTCAACCAATACCTTGACTGCTCATAAGTCTTCCACTAGAGTAAACAAGGTTGGCGTGGCACAAGGGAGCATAATGGGACCCCTGCTATTTCTATTGTACGTAAATGACCTACCAAATATAACAAATTTTGCCTGCACGCTTTTTGCTGATGATTTGTCCATCGCTATACCATGCCATAATTCCAAGACACATAATAATGACATAAATGGGATAATTTCTGACATTATAATATGGTTACGTAGAAATAATTTGATTATTAATATTGAAAAAACTACATATTTGTAAATAAAAATGCTAATAGACACCCTCTAACTGTCATCTCGGCTAATCAGAAATTGTCTGAATCATATTGCACAAACGATGAATGATCTTAGAGTGAGCACATTAATAAATTATGCAGCAAAATTAATTTATATGCATTTGCTCTGTGGAAACTTGCAAAAGTAAGTACAAAAAAACTGCAGTACAGGCCTATTATGGATATATTAATTCTATACTTAGATATGGAATTGTGCTATGGGGAAATTCGAGTCATGCGAAACGAGCACTGGTATCACAAAAACATTGCATATGTAATGTAGATATTTTGACATCTTGCAAGCCGTTATTTAGAGACCTAAGACTGTTAACTGTGCCAAGCATGTATATTTATGAAGTTTGTCTAAGTATTTTTTAAACTTCATCCCGAATTATTTAGCAGGAAAAAGGACTTTTGTAATTTTAATACGCGGTACCCAAATCGACTTGTTATTCCACCTAAAAGAACTAAATTGTACGGCAAGAATGCATACTGTATGTCAATTGATATAATACAATCGATTGCATGATGACATCAAAGAATTGTCACTTAATTTATTTAAACGTAGGTTAAAGAGTTGGTTAATACAAGAATGTTTTTATTGTATTAGTGATTATTTTGATTATTATAAGTGTTAAAATTGGTATTTGGGCCATTATTTTATTTTAGGGCCATTAATCTTTTGTGAAATATAAGGCATACCTGGTGATTTTTTCGGGTCCATATTGGGTTCGCTAAATTTCATCACCCGAAATTGATTTTCCTAACGATTTGTACTCCTAATGATCACTGTTCCTAAAATTTTGTTTCCTAAAGTTTTCGTTCCTACAATTTATTTTACTATTAACGTAGTCTATAACACTCAGTTTTCCGAAAATTGATTTTCCTATTGATTTGTACTCCTAATTATCACTGTTCCTAAAATTTTGTTTCCTAAAGTTTTCGTTCCTACAATTTATTTTACTATTAACTTAGTCCATAACACTCAGTTTTCCGAAAATTTTAAGTAATAACTTCACTGTTGAAATTTATCAAACAAATTAAATTATCCGGGTGGTCATAAAAAAAATAACTAACACCAAAGGCTAATGCGGGAGCTGCGCTGCGCTACGCTCCCGCATTAGCCTTTGAACCTAACCATACCAAGTCGCTTCCACTCCGCAAGGTCTTGCTCGCTCGCTTCGCTCGCTCGCTGGCTTCAATCGCTATAATTGGAGTCAGCGAGCGAGCGAGCAAGACCTATCAGGGCGGAAGCAACTCGGTTTATTGCAACGGACATTATGAAGTTTAATGTATAATAATGTTCAATTTTATGAATAAAAACAAATCTACATAAAAAAGATATGATGATGAATAATAGTGTAAAAGATGGTTATGTTGAGAAAATATAGGAAAACAAATAGTAGTATGATAGATGTTTATTGCAACGGACATTATGAAGTTGAATGATTAGGAATTCAGAACGTTAGGAACAGAGTAGTTATGAGTAGTGATTATTATGATGTAAATTTTTAGGAACAACATTTTCGGACTTCCGATAATCGACATTGAAAAATTAGTTCAACTTTGGCGCACCCGATTTTTTCAAGTGTCAATAACTCGTTTATTGTTTTAAATATCAACGAATAAGTAATTCTCACCAAAAAACATGTAAATAAATGAATAAAACTAAAACTATAAACTAAATATCTAACTTACACAGTAATTATAAAAATTAAAACAAAAATTAAAAACTAGACTTAAAAATAAATATTATAAATAAAAAAATTGCTCCAAGCGGTTGGTCGAGGCGACGCGTGACCAGAAGGCTGCGTTATACTTGGCACAGAGGATCAGCATTGCCATCCAACGTGGCAATGCTGCCAGCCTTCTGGGCACGCTACCCATAGGCAGCGATCTGGGGCAAATTTTTTATTTATAATTTTTATTTTTAAGTCTAGTTTTTAATTTTAGTTTTAATTTTTGTAATTACTGTGTAAGTTAGATATTTAGTCATAACTTATATAAATACTAAAATAACTAAATTTAATCTTTTAAAGCAAAAAAACTTTAAATTTAAAGAAATTCTGTGGAAAAAAATTGGTAACTCAGCGGAGAATACACCAATTTCCATTCAAATGGCGGGGACATGCATGTCCACTGCGTTACCTACTTTATAGATAGTAACTACTTTTTATACGTAGTTATAATTATAAATGTAAGCTTAATTATGTACCAATTTAAATGTTTAATAGTAAAACCGAGCACTTTACCGTTTTTGTAAAAAAAATATTTGAAGAGCACATTACAAAAAATATTGGCCCTAAAATAAAATAATGGCCCATTTGGGCTTGCTATTCGGTTTGAATTGAATTTAATGATTATTGACATTGTAATATTTAACTATTTGTGTTTCAAGATTATTTTACTGACTAATTTTAGGTGTAAGTTTTGCATGCCAGCTACTGGTGAAATGTGTGTAACATATCATAAATGTATACCATCTTTTATACCACGTTTTAAGCAAAATAAATGACTTATGACTTATGCATATAGCTAAACCGATTAAATAAGCCCTCGCCCGCGGGGTACAAAGGCGCGGGGGTAGACGACAAACGGGGCCGAGAGAGGTGCGGGCGGCGAGCGCGCCTCGTGTGCCTCCCCGGCCCCCTTTGTCGTCACACCCCCCAGCCCGACGAGCCCTGTACCACAGAATATATAATAGTACTGACGTACAGAATGGAAACGGTCCGCCCCGCACCGATTCGAATTACCCCACCCCTCAAGGCGCAGATAGCCGGAAACCGCCAGAAACCAGAAAAGTGCGCGCGCGATGTATGTAGGCGTACGCGTGTACAGACGTCGTCGTGCTTATGTAGATTCAAGAACGCGTATTTGTACGTCGTGTCCGCCGCGTGCCTGTACCGCGCGAGCGAGGACTCATATAAACGGTTTAGCTATAATTATGTGTGATGAAGATGAACATGATATAATTTTTACAACCCCCCCGTTTTTCGCTTTATGAATAAACTAACATACAAATTACACCCTAGACTAAGCAAGATTGTGCGACATGCCTAATCCTTACTAATATTTTAAATGGGAAAGTAACTCTGTTTATATCCTATTTAGATGAAATTTGTTATGGAGATAGTTTGAGGCCCTGGAACGGATAGAGAACAGATTTTACCCCAGTAAATTGCATTGTTCCGTAGGAAAGCGATAAACGAATTCTTCGTAAATGGATAAGTACCTTTTTAATAAAATTTCAAATATGTATGTGAAACAGTAAAGTTTAATGCACATAACAAAATATTAATAGTATGTTTAGTTTTTGTAGTGATAGAGCCCTGTTGTAGCTAGCCGCTGCATCACGAATGGGCCGGCTCGTCCGGGGCAGTACCACCCTCTCGTAGAACACCGGCATGAAGCGAAGCAGCAGTATTCCTGCTGCGTTTCGTACGGCCAGTGAGAGCGCCGGGCCCAACCTCTCTCCCCCCCCCCCCTCCCCTATTCCCTCTCCTTTTTTAAAGGCCGGCAACAGATCAGTGACTCTCGTTGACTTGTTGATATTTATGGGCGGTGGTGATCATTTTCCACAGATGACCGGCTTGCTCGTTTGTCTCCCTCTCATAAAAAAATCAACTAAGTACGTATGTACACAATTTTATAAAAAAAAAGTAAATGAAACAAAACTTTACAATACCTAGTGATGCAAGTTCTTACAATACATAGACGTATTTTACATACTCATACGTACCATATATCAAGATCACGAAACAATTACATTACTCCTTCAATCGATAACAAAAGAACTCAACGAAGTTGTCATAGTTGCCCAAGTCTTGTAATTGTAGAGATTGTATGATGTAAGAATTCTTAGCTTTGTTAATAAATAGGTCAGTAATTACTATTCTAACAGCACATAATAATAATGGAGTTATTAAGACGATTACCATGTCTTCGTGTGTTGTAATTATTGTTTGGTAACACAACCTTAAGTAAATTAATCTGCGGTGTTGACAGTTATTCTGTTTCCAAATATTTAAGTTTTAGCGGAGGAAAACCGTTAATTCGATTGAAGAGTTATATCATTCTTAGTTTTCAATTGTGCATTAATCGTTACGAAATGTCCATGTCGTTAAATTTAACAACGTAACACAGTATGGATTTATAAATTACTGACTACTTAAATAAAAAAAATGTTACATTTTTTTTAAAAACCTCTGACTGAATTGAAATAATAATAAAAATGTAACTACAAAACAGATAATTTATTAAATCAGGTGTTACTATGCGGAGGTCCATATTAATGAGCTGAAACAATTATTTTACTCATCCGCGACCTTAGGATAGCTACGTTTATGTAAAAAAAAACAAGCACAAACCACTCAAACCCAACTATCACCACCACCAAAGTACACTCACGCGTTTCGAACTCAACCAGAGCTCATCTTCAGAGTACCGCAATCGTTCACTGTGCTACCAAATGTTAGACTAACAAACCAAAACAAATGTTTTAATTTGTCATTGTATCTTCTCTAATACCCACTTTATTTTTCTCAAAAAAACTACAGCACAAAAATTAATGAACTAGTTCAAACAAGGTTGAATTTATTTTTCAATCGCGCAACATTCGCACCTTCAGAACGAGACTGAATCATTCGGAATTATTCTCATTTCAAAACTAAACCTGTTTTTCTTCATAAAGTTTAATTTTGAAATGAGAATAATTCAAATTGGGTCAGTCTCGTTCTGAAGGTGCAATCCTCGTAATTTATTAGTGGCCAGTACTGCGCCAGAAAAGGTTTTATAACGACTGCCATTACTCCCTATTCGCATTCAATCAACTTGTTCTTGGCATTGAATGCGACCAAACATTTTGCCTACAATAGTCGTATTGCCACAAGCTTACCATAAGGCTATAAATATTGCAATCAGAACTTTAGTTTTGTTACGTTAAAGCTGGGTATAAGAGTAACGCGGAACAGCTACACGAGCTAAGATGGTTTCAGTCGATTTGCCGGCAAATCTTCTGGGATTACAGCCTCTGTGAGAAACACTAGTATTACAAAGTCTGTCACTTCAAAAATAACAAGAAAACGGCTTCTCTTGGACGCTAAGGGACTTTGCGTTTTAGATATTTTTAGCGATAGAAGCTAAAAATGAAAACTGTGTTTGTGACGTCTAAATTTTGTTTTAAAATATTACAGTAATCCTAATTCATGCGTTCGTTTATTCTAATAACCAGATAGTCTAAGAGCCTTATCAGTATCACACTGGTGATTTGCGAACGTGAAGCGAAGCGAAGCGAAGCGCCAGTGTGATAATGATAAGGTTCTAATGGTTAGTGACCCTGACTGAAGCTAGAGTTGTCGGGTTCAAATTCAAGTTCAAGGCAGATCCTTTCATGAATATGAATGTTTGTACCTTAGACATGGATATTTTGTCTTTAAGTATGCAGTTATTTAAATAAGACAGTTTATTTGTAGCATTTAGCACAGGCTTTGCTAAGTTTGGGACTAGGTCAACTGGTAAAAATATTCCCATGTTTTTTTTTCAAATTCAAATGTGTTTATTTCATGTTTTTTTTTTTTTTTAATTATTAGAGGGAGGTAAACGAGCAAGCGGGTTATCTGATGGAAAACGATCACCACCCACCATCAAAAAAAACTCTTAAAACCATCCAGATTTACATCGGGGACCTAACCATAGTTTGATTTAGTGTATCTCTATTTTTAGAAACATCCTACGAGAAGGGCATTAATTACCAGAATGCCTAATGATTTAATCGCAATTTTTTGCCCTACAGTCTTATATACTTAGGTACTAGTATTTAGTTATGGTATGAACGTCTCTCGGTGGTGTGAGATCCCGCTGTAGGGCTTTATTTCTTAAACCGTAACAAACACTTGAAAACTTCACTGATTAAGTATTTATTAATGTAGTCGCCATAACAACAAAAACTAAAAATAAAATAAAGTTAAAAAAAAATTAAAGACAGTTGATATACAAGAAACACGGTACTTTAAATTTACACAGAATAAATTATATTGCTATAGCCACTATTACAACAAATAATAATAATAATAATATTAGGGGACAATCTCACACAAATTGACCTAGTCCCAAACTAAGCAAAGCTTGTACTATGGGTACTAGACGACGATAGACATACTTATATAGATAAATAAATACTTAAATACATAGAAAAAATCCATAACTCAGGAACAAATATTCGTGCTCATCACACAAATAAATGCCCTTACCGGGATTTGAACCCAGGACCTCTTGCTTCGTAGGCAGGGTCACTACCAACTAGGCTAAAGCAGTCGTTAATAACACAAATAACAGAATACAATGTACGAATGTACGAAACCCTTCATGTACCAACCCGACTCGCACTTGACCGGTTTTTTAGATCCATAAAGCCCCAAAGTAAACGGAAGTAAGAAGGATTGTTTATCAAATCCGTGAATTAATCAAGTGGTAATTTCAGTGGTGACCATAAATCAGGGAATTACAGGCCGGCCGGTGGGCGTCGACAATTTGCATATTTTGCGGGACGTGATCAGGCGCATGCTTGCCAAGCATACAACATAAGTTCAGAAACGCTGCGGTGTCATTAGGAACTTTATGGCGAAGTATTAAATATGAAATTACAGTGAAGTTAGGGTGAAGTTAAGGTGTTTGTTTTGAAGAACGTTTCGTTCAGAGAACCTTTCGCAGCTTGGTTTGAATTATGTTTTTATGCTAGTACCAAACTAGAGTTCTAAAAGTTTAAACAATTATTCGTTTCTGCAGAGCTTTTAGAAAATTTAAACAGTTGTTTCAACAAAGCACTTCGAGAAAGAAAAGTAAAGATAGTGATTTGAAAACCGACTAAAGATTGATTCGGGTGTTTTACTTTGTGGAGGTCAATATCAATGATGAACTAAAACTTTTTTAGTATCGAAGAATGAAAAAGAAGATGTGGTGTTGATCGTAGTTCGATCATTAATGCAATTTTTTTTAATACAATTATAGTCATAAGTGCTTAAAGATTTCTAAAGGCGAGATGCGTGTGCGTGTCACGCACCGGTTGTAATGAATGAAACTGTAAGAAAGATGGCACACTATGTGCGCCATCCTTCTTACAGTTTCATTTATCACAGCTGGTGTATGTGCGTGACGTGACACGTACCAGCATCTGGTCTATGCCGGCCTTAAAAGCGAAAGAGGTACTCTGACTAAGGTTTGAAGCTGGATCTAAATCAAATATCTGGTCTGCTCGTTTTTAAAAATCGTAAGTAAATCTTGTTCAGCATTCACTCCGTCTGAAAGTCATAGACATAGCTCTTAAATTTTGCAGGTTGAAGTTGAAGACATTACAAAGCGCAGCGGAAGGAAATGTGGATTTCAATTATTACGATTGATTAATTCTACTTATCTCTGCTGCGCTTCAGTGGAAGGAAACAAAAGCGAAGTCGCGAGTCTAAGCTAGTGTAATAATTATAATAAATTTGCCCCTATAATAATGTAACCGTAATGGCCTAGCGGTTTGACCTATGGCCTAAGCAGAGGGTCGTGGGTTCAAATCCCGGCTCGCACCTTTGTCACCTCTCAATTTATGTGCAAAATTACATTTCAAATTTATCATGAGCTTTACGATGAAGGAAAAATCGTGAGGAAACCTGTATACACCTGCGAAGAAATTCAATGGTGTGTGTGAAGTTCCCAATCCGCACTGGGCCCGCGTGGGAACTACGGCCCAAGCCCTCTCATTCTGATGGGAGGCCTGTGCCCTGCAGTGGGACGTATAGGCTGGGATGATGATAACTCGTAAAATAGAGGAAGAAAACGATTAAAATTTATTAGTTCTGCTATTCTACTATTTTACTAATTTTATCATCATATTCCCATGCCCATCAAATAACTCATCGTTATTATGACCTTAGTTTACCTGACTTAGGCCAATGTTGAAAAGCCGGGGCTAAAGTCGCAAATTAAAGTGAATCATAATACAAAATTAATATATTCTGACTGTGGGAAAGTTAATTTCTCAGGTGCGTTATAAAGGCTGAAACCGCAGGCGTACCCTTCGTCCAATATTAAGCTTTACACAGTCAAATTAGAACAGTAAGTGTGTATCGTTAAAAGCGCAAAATTAGTTACTGAAACACGAACAAATAATATATTAGTGTGTAGTTGCGTGTATTCTTTGTATGTATGTGTATTGTTTATGTTAAGTATATTGGTTTTGGGTTTACTTTTGATTTCGACTCTTTTTACTCAGCATAATAATAATATTAGGGGACAATCTCACACAAATCGACCAAGTCCCAAACTAAGCAAAGCTTGTACTATGGGTACTAGACGACGATAAACATACATATATAGATAAATATAAATACTTAAATACATAGAAAACATCCATAACTCAGGAACAAATATTCGTGCTCGTCACACAAATAAATGCCCTTACCGGGATTCGAACCCAGAACCTCTAGCTTCGTAGGCAGGGTCACTACCAACTATATTAGTTTTTACTAGGATTTTTACTAAATTAGTTGATTGATTCTGGACAGTTCCGCTCCCTTTCCATGGAAGCACAGTTTAAGGTCCGAATCCTTGAGAAAAAGCGCCAGGAAAGTTGGAGTGATCAGTAATTACTGGACAGATAATCAGTTCAACACATATGGCACTTTAATTTAAAATTGACTATTTATTTATTTAAAATATGGCTTCTGTCCTATTTAAGGACAATTTCGCCAGTGTCAAAGTAAGCTCTCTTTGGGAGCGACGTTGTACGGTGATTGTAATTTCTGCAACTTGTTAGTAAAATTCCAAAAACCACGTGGAGACAACTTGCGCATTAAAAAATGTCAGACACGAGAGCACTATAGAATTTTGTGATCACTGTTAATTAAGGTTAATCGCCGCATAAAACACTATCAAAATTATACTTCAACTAGCCAAAGAAACAGAAATACCAAAATTAGATACTGTCTACATCCGCCATGTTCGAATGCTACAAATCGAATCCTAAAATTGACTATCGATTGACTTGTATCTCACCTGATGGTGAACACAGATGTCAAAGATGTTGTTCGCTGTTTCAGTTAAAGCCTATTTACTTTGCCCTAAATCATATTCATCGGGAAAAAGAGGCGACGAAAGCGAATTCTATTCCTTAGCAATCCATATTATAAAATATGAAGCGGAGCATTTTTGTAGAATGGCCGATAGTTGAAATGGGAGACAGAGCTAACGGTGAGTTCGTACTGCAATTAGTTTACTGTGAAGGCTGTCTTAGTCCACCACTAATCGCTCCCAAACCGCCTTTAGGAATGTTAACTTTGGCCCTTTGAAAAAAATGTCGCGGTTTTAGAATTAACTTTGGGCAGGCAAATTGAGCGCGGTGTTTATTTATTACTATTATTTACTTGCGGTTTTGCCCTAAGTATTTGTTAGATAATTGGTCGGTGAAATTAATTAAAAGGTATCAGCATAACATCTGCCTAGAGAAATATTTCTCTATTGTAGCTTAACCGGGGTTCATTGGCCCATTAGAGGGTAACTTTGGCCAATCTGAAATACAAATATGTAAAGAGTTTAATTAAAAAAAACGTGGGTAGTCAGAGAAAACCAACCATATGGCAATGTGGCATAACTTCAATGCAATAATAAAACATGGACCGAGTTACTTCCAATGGCCAATGTAACCCTATAAGGCCCAAAGTGAAATATACGGTAATTTAACAAAAATCGAATCGAAATCATTTAATTTTTAAAATGAACTATATCATCATCATCGTCAGCTAAAGGACGTTCACTGCTGGACATAGTTGATCCTAAAGAACGTCACAAAGATCGGTCCTGCACTGTCCGCATCCATCGGACTCCTGTAACCTTCACCAGGTCATCAATCCTCGCTGCGTCTTCCGGTACAATACTTTAAATTATCATACTCATACGTACCACTGCAGGGCACGCACAGGGTGTGTTATAATCAGAGGGGTTGAGTTTTAGTTCCCACGCGGACCCAGTGCGGATTGGGACTCCACACTCACCATCGAATTTCACCGTCGGTGTATGTGCAGGTTTCCATAATTTATTGAATCAGGCGTTACTTTGCGGAGGTCCATATTAATGAACTAAAACAATTACTTTGCTCACCCGCGACCTTACAATAGTTACGTTTATGCAAGAAATGTGTGTTCATGCATGGAATGCATGGAAATAATTAGGTACAACACTATGGGGTCTATTATTAATGAACAGGTAAATTTAGTATCTTCTCCTTTACTGCGGCTTGGGTCTAATTTGAACAGTTAGTATTAATAAAATATGCCTTAAAAATAAATAAACCAAAATTCAAGGTAGTTTTATAATATGTCAATAAAAGTTAATATTTTTGTGGGGTAGTTTGAAAATAAGAAAAATAAAGTGGGTACTTGTGAAGTTACAGTGACAAGTTAAAACATTTGTTTTGGTTTGTTAGTTTAACATTTGGTAGCATAGCATACGGTTGTGGTAACTCTGAAGATGAGCTCTGGTTGAGTTCGAAACGCGTCAGTGTAGCTTGGTGGTGGTGATGGTTGTGTTTGTGTGATTTGTGTGTGTTCGTACAGTGTCGAGGTGGAGGAACTGCATGAACACACATTTCTTGCATAAACGTAACTATTGTAAGGTCGCGGGTGAGCAAAGTAATTGTTTTAGTTCATTTTGCAGGTTTCCACACAGTGTTTTTCTTCACACCATAAAACTCATGGTAAATTTCGCACACACTTTCCGAAAAACTCAGAGGTGCAAGCCCAGGCTTGAACCCACGACCCTCTGCACGAGAGGCTGTAGCTCAAACCACTAAGCTACCACTACTGCAACAATTTAAATACAACAATTTAATTGTTACTTAAGTAATAGAAGTAAAAAAAAAATGTATTTGGTTTTTAAAAATCTCATTGTCTGTAGAAAAAACTAGACCAAAATTATTGTCCTGGGGCTAAATTCAGGAACGGCCCAACACGGTTTACGAGGGGTAATTGGTAATGTCTAAAAAAAATTACCAGTGGTTTTTATATTTTTTTTGTATAGAAAAGTCAATTATAAGAAACTAATTTCAATATTATGTCATTTAGTTCTCTACTTTTTTCAAAATTAATTATTGAAACTATTTTAGTTGATGACGTCAGATTATAATTGAGGGCTCCCACAATGCCAAATTTCTAAATCTATCTAAATGCTTACGATAAGGCAACCCCTTTAATTATTTTTTGCGTAGTGGTACACTATACACTATGTCACTTTACTGGCACTGACAAAGTGCTAGATATCAGACAGCGGGTCCAAATCAAACTCCGTAGCAAAACCAAACGCGTAAATTGTGAAGAATTCTAACCACACAGAATAAAGTACGACTTGAACCGGTCACGCAATTTACACCAATGTCAAATGAAGTTCATTGCTTATTTGTTATATAATAAATTCATTACATAATATTAAAATTAAATAACTACAGAAAACAATTTAAAAAGCATTTATCTCGAAATGGTTTTCGATTTTCTATACATTGGAAAAAAATAGACATCCCCAATTCAATCGTTTGCGAGAGGATAAGAATGGGCTCAGCTTGGGATAAGCCTTATTTTCCTGTTAATTTACTTTGTAAATAAATAAATAAGGCTCATCCCAATCTCAGCCCAAACCTTTCGCAAACCAGTGATTTTTGGCGTTCCTGAATAGCAGTTCATCCATCCTCTCGCAACCGATTGAATTACCGCTCGCAAACCGTGATGCCGTTCCTGAACCAGAACAATCCTAAATGAAAATTTCAATATTTCGCCAGCACAGAATAGATAGCAGAACAGAAGGCGCAGACGGTCCAACAACCGCGTCCGTATTGACATTGTTATGAATAACACTTTCCGTCTATTGTGCCTCTCAAAGGGGCGTCGAAAGTAAATTTCTCCTAATGGGTCAGCCTGAATACATGAGCAAGTGTGAACGCATTTGTATGGAGAGGAGACGCTTGGCGCGGAGTAAGACAAAGAACGCACTATGGTAAAAAACGCGCAAGTTTAAAAAGATTTTCAAGTTATAGTAAGTTATCTGTTGCCCGCGACAGCATCTGCGAACTTTCGGGGATAAAAAATATCAAGCCCCGTCCGGGCCTACTAAACTATCTTCATACCAGATTTCATTTAAATCGGTGCTGTGGTTTAAGCTTGAAGAGGTAACAGACAGAGTTATTTTCGCATTTATAATATTAGTATGGATGACAAGGGCAAGCTAGTACGGCAACATAGTAAAATTATTAAAACATCAACGAGCGAAAATTCGATTTAAATAGCAAGTGTTTTTCTTATTCTTTTAAGTTCTACAAAGTATAATATATCGATCGCATGTTCAGTTAAGTACAAATTCAAATACTTAGACAAATCTAAATCCAATAATTTAAATAAGTTACTTTTCTATGGGATTTAATTGATATATTAAATTCGACTAGTATTTTCCATCTACTGTACTCAACCTTAATTATACAGAGACAAAATAAAAATTAAATTCACGTCAACTGATTTCAAAAACGCCATAGCAGTTTTTAAAAGTGAGCTCGTTGTCCACGAACTGTTGCGCCGGCGCTCTTGACCTACGGTACTCGACCGGACGATTATTTTCTTGTTAATTGCTGTTAGAGAGCGATCGCATGCTACCTAGGGCATGAGTGTGGTGGAACACGAGTGTGCTAGTGCTTCAACGTAGTGCATTTTGAGAGCTCACTTGAGGTTGATAGAATTATTAAGCATCTATGGAAGACGTCTTGATGTGTGTTTGTTTCGAACACCGAAACAAGCGCGTGCGACTACTCTACGTCAAGTAAGTTGGTTGTTTTATTCGTTCCATAGCTCAATACTACTCACGTTTACTTCCGTTTTATTGATTTTTTATCACCATCACCATCATCATCAACATCATCATTATCATCGTCATCATCCCAGACTATATACGTCCCACTGTAGGGCACAGACCTTTCAGAATGAAAGGGCTTCGGAAGTAGTTACTATGTGGTGGTGAATTCTGTTGCAAGTTTGTGCAGGTTTCCTCACGATATTTTCCTTCGTGATCAATTTCAAGTGTACAAAAAACTCAAAAAAGTTTAAAAAACTCAGAAGTGCGAGACTGGCTTGAACCCACGAAAGTGCGAGATTGGCTTGAGATGCCATAAGTCAAACCACTAGGCTTAATAAAAGCCGAATTTTTATAGTCTCTAAGTATAACGCTTTTGAGACACAAATAGACAAACAAAACGAAAATGTTTCCATTTTGCTATTTTGGCTACGGAACGCTAAAAATGGAAGAAGAGACATCTGCGATATTATCATAGTTTTTAATCTTAAAAACGGCTGAACCGAATTTGATCAATAAAGTCTACTCTAGAAAAAATATATCGCAGAAGAAAAGTCACTTCTTAACTTCATGTTTTACAAAAGATAGCGTAGAAAGAGTCGTGTCAGGACAAAGGTCGTGTGTTTGTATTGTTCTTCTGTAGTAAGACGGAAACAGCTACAGTATACCTAATTAGTAGTCTGATTTCCTTTGTAGTCTAATCAATAAAGATTTCTTTGTATGGGGACGGTCACAATAATTAATAGTTTGTAAAATTTTAAAATAAGTAGAGTCAACGTAAGAATAAACTTATTAATGAACACAAAAGTCTTAAATGGGTAAAAAATGTACAGATTCAAGTTATTTAGTTAGTTAGTTAGTTAGTTAGTTAAATACTTTAGATGTATGTCATTTAATAACAATGTAGATCTGATTGAAAAAAATATACCTTGTTGAGTTTCTTGCCGGTTTCTTCTCAACAGGGTTTTTTCCGAACCGGTGGTAGATTTTTCGACGTTCATAGGAGCATCAATTTGATGCCTAAATTGAATAAAGAATTTTGACTTTGACTTTGACTTTGACTTTTATCCAGGTACGCGAAATATGCTGGCTTGAATACACGCAGTCTTTACCAAATGTCTTCTAGATAACTAAATTACGTAGGTATACATTTAAAGCGTTTCACTTATGATCCACAACCTAACTAAGTAACTGTTACTTATAGTGAAAATAAACGGATCACTCACGTCTCAAAACGAGTTTAACTCGACATGTTTCGGGCTAATCCGTAGCCCTTCCTCTCGGAGTCGCACGTCACGGCGGCTGCACGTGCGTGCGTGCGTGCGTGTTGGTGCACGTTTGGCAGCCGCCGTGACGTGCGACTCCGAGAGGAAGGGCTACGGATTAGCCCGAAACATGTCGAGTTAAACTCGTTTTGAGACGTGAGTGATCCGTTTATTTTCACTATGAGTGAGTCTCATGGTAGTTTCATGTTTAAAGTAACTGTTACTTATTTTGATTTAGTTTAAGTTTTTAGGTTTAATTAATTTCTTATTCTATGTGTCTGTGACTAGTTTATATGTTAACACACATAGTGTACATATAAGTAGTAACTGTTATTGTATTTTATAATTTACACAATTTAAACTTCAATTATTTTATCTCAAGTCCTGGTTGACTGGACTATTGTGAGACAATGAAAGAATTTGATCATGACCTATGTATGTACAAGTCAACGCTTTGTATTTTTTCTACGGTTAGTAGGAAAATGACCGGTTTCATTATTTTTTATTGTTAATATTTTTCCTTATCTACTTTTATGGGCCCTTAAAATTTTTTTCAGCTATACTTTCATTTATTAGAACGCGGGACGCGATAGGCTACGGGTAAGACTAAACCAATCATCATCATCATCATCATCATCTCCCGGAAGACGTCCACTAATGAACATAGACCTTTAGAACGCCCCAATGAAAGATTAGCGCCGTTCGCAAGATTGGCAATTTTTCCCTGATTTGGGACAATTTTGTGACACGCGCATGTTATTTTATCATTGTATTATTTTTACTTTTTTATCTATATTTATCTATGTTAATTATTTTGTCACAAATAAAATGTTTCATCATCATCCCAGCCTATATACGTCCCACTGCAGGGCACAGGCCTCATCTCAGAATGAGAGCGCTTGGGCCGTAGTTCCCACGCATGCCCAGTGCGGATTGGGACTTCACACACACCATTGAATTTCTTCGCAGGTGTATACAGGTTTCCTCACGATGTTTTCCTTCACCGTAAAGCTTATGGTAAATTACAAATGTAATTTCCGAGAAACTGAGAGGTGCGAGCCGAGATTTGAACCCACGACCCTCTCCTTGAGAGGCCATAGGGCAAACCACTAGGCCACCAAAGCTTAAAATGCTTATTTATTTATTTCCAATGAACGACAATTCGCCACTTAGAGATATTTAGGAAGGCCTTTATGTTCAACAATGGGCGTACTTCGGCTCATAGTGTCATTTACTAAATTAGATAAACCAGTACTTAATACTACCCAGATGATACTAGGTTACGTAAAATGTATCTAATTATAGGAATTAAATCCGGTAGTAAAATTGCAATCGAATTTCGATCAGTCGTAAATATATTGCAATAACTGATTTTAATGTAATTAAACGCTATTAAGCATTCGGATTATTCAATTATATTTGTATAATTACAATATTGCACATTTTGGGTATCGCGTTCTAGTCTAATAGTAAGTAGTTTGTGTGCATGTAAATTATTATTATCATTATCATTCTTTCTTACCCCTAAATTTATCATAATTTTATTACAATGTTTTTTTTAAAGCAACACTAGGTTAAGATTTGCCTACTTTTAGGCTGGATTTTTCCAAACTTTTATTCCGAGAATAACGCTTACTCTCAGATAGTAATGTCAAATTACTATGGCGGTTTGACATTACTATCTGAGAGTAAGCGTTATTCTCGGAATAAAAGTTTGGTAAAATCCAGCCTTAAAGAGGCAAACAAATGCGTAACATGTAAAGACTAAAGAGCCTGCCAGTTTGGTAAGCTTTTTAAAATAATTATCAAGTAACTCTATTTTTAAATAATAAGTGGGCTGCAGAGTTATTTCAAACCCTAAAGAGATTGTTTCCGGCCAGTACCGTATCATGCAAACCTTGACGGATTAAAACAAAGTGTCAAACCTTCCCGGGTCCGGAGTTAGCGCCGGTGATAAATCGGTTGCACTCGAGGGAGAGGACCGAAAGTGGAGTGACACTCGGAGGGGGCACCGACGCAGCTCACCGCTCTCGCAGTGTGGTGCCGCCTTTACTAGCAGAAGCCCGCGTCGCGTCTCAAGCAACAGTTAAAAAAAAGTTACGATTTCGAACGTGGAACAACGGATTACTCGTGCGTTTTAAATTTGGAATCTGAAATGTTTTTGTAAATTGACGTTTGCCTGCCAGTTTGCTGTTTTTTTTTTTGGTAAGTTTTTCTATTATTTCAGCCAGTGTTTTTATTAGTTTTCCTGTTGGAGTTTTTGTGTAATAAGGGGAGGAAAGCTTCGCTCGGCGCTGTTTATACGCGCGTTACCCGCAAATGCACACTCGTGCAAGCTTTTTACGCGAGTTCTGAGGTTCGTGCGTTGACTCTTTGCGGAGTAAAAAAAAGAAGTTACTACTTACTGTAAGACTTTTAGCACGTTTTGTTTTAGCATTTATGTTCACAAAGGGTGAATGTATTTTGCTAATGTTCAGGTTAAAACCACATGAGATATTTTATTTTGCACAAGGTGAAATTTTAAACGCTATACAAAATTTGCGTTCCTAACTCAGTTGATGCATGTCAATATAGAGCATGAACTCAATTGTTTTAATTAGTCTTATTTCATTTGAAGTGTCCATACATTATGTTTGTGATTTGATTTCAACAAAGTATGAACATCCCAAATTTTATCAGTCTTTTTTTTAACAATTGAGTTAATTCATTGTGTTATTGTCTAGCTTTAACTGAGGTAACACTTATTTTGTACCAAATTTAAAATTTCACTAAGACTAAGTATACATGATTTATCTTCTCATATTGTTTTGAAAGTATTTACCGGTTCTTTTTAACGTTATTTACTAATTTTCATTTAGTATCAAAAATACATTAGTGTTATTAAACGTAACTCATATGTTACTTGTATCAATCAATGAGCGTGAAATACCGTTATTTAAATATAAAGCTAAAAACATTTTTATTTTTCAAGCATCTCCTAAATATTGTTTTAATGCTAAAAACTTGTTCTAATTAACATATTTGTTTAATAATACCTAATTAATGTACAAGCAGCTCCCATCATCTGAGTTGATCGGATTCGCAACCTGTTTAGTTCAATGACCTCACGTATGAATGAAAACATAAATATAAATTGGACTTAAGAAAAAATGTTTTGAGGCATAAACTTAATGACTTTTGCGGATAAGCTACGGCCGGCGGGCAAAAGCTGGCTGAAAAGCTTTTGCGGCAAAAATAAATTTAAGTTTTTAGTACTAGATATTTTCTAAGGAAGTACTCGTAAAGCCGTGGTGGCCTAGTGGTTTGAACTATGGCCTCTCAAGCAGAGGGTCGTGGGTACAAATCCTAGCTCGCACCTCTGAGTTTTTCGGAATTTATGTGCGAAATTACATTTGTAATTTACCATGAGCTTTACGGTGAAGGAAAACATCGTGAGGAAACCTGCATGCATACCTGCGAAGAAATTCAATGGTGTGTGTGAAGTCCCAATCCGCACTGGGCATGCGTGGGAACTACGGCCCAAGCCCTCTCATTCCGAGAGGAGACCTGTGCCCTGCAGTGGGACGTATATATAGGCTGGGATGATGATAACTCGTAAAATAGAGGAAGAAAACGATTAAAATTTATTAGTTCTGCTATTCTACTATTTTACTAATTTTATCATCATATTCCCATGCATATATGTCCCACTGCTGGGCACAGGTCTCCTTTCAGCACGAGAAGGCTTGGGTCGCAGTTCGCAGGTGTGCGCAAGTTTCTTCACGATGTTTGTCTTCACCGTAAAGCTCATGATCAATTTCAAATATTTTTTTGCACGAACATTCCAAAAAGCTTAGAGGTGCGAGCCGGGATTTGAACCCACGATCCTCTGCTTGAAAGGCCATAGGTCAAATCACTAAGCCACCACGGCCCTTAGCCACAGTCGTATAGTACTAATTAAAAATAATTATTAAAGTATTCGCTCACAACAGTTTTAAAGTTAATTATTTCGCCTCCTATTTACTTGATATGATTATTTAACATAACTTTTATTTCATAATTTAAGTATCAGTGTCAGGTACTGAAAACCTACGTCGACCTGTCTGTGAGTTGTGTAGGTCGAAATTGGCAATTAAAAGTTTTTTTCAACTATTTTTTGAGGGCGGCCGTCGTTCTCAAATCTATTCCAACTGAGGTTACTACTGAAACGATGCTTGAATTGAGAATAAAGGTCTTAGGCTATTTTTTATACCCTTATTCTTCGCAGACGTTGCAGAAATTGTGACGTATAATGAGATCAACAAGGTTCAATTTCCAACTCGATGCATATGGTCGCTAAATCGCCTCTACCTGTACCTCTACCATGAGTTACACTAGTTTACAGTGACCGTACTCGCTAGCGATGGCGTAAATGATTTGTATGGAGAATTGTACTTCCGTAAGTGACCGCTAGAGGCGCTGTACACAATTTTCCATACAAATCATTTACGCCGTCGCTAGCGAGTACGGTCACTGTAAACTAGTGTAACTCATGGTAGAGGCACTGAGGGTTGAAATCTCTAAGATTGTAAATGTTTCTCGTCGAAGTATTTCTAATGCGGGCAAAGTCACGGCTTAAAGCTAGTTAGCATATAAAACTTTTATTGTCTTCTGAAATAACTTGTAACATCACAACAATTGTGGAAGAATATTTTTAATTGCTCATATAATAAGACCGGTATGCCATTTTGAAATTTTCTAGTTCACATTGTTGACACATTGTTGACATCATCATTAAAGTTCACATAATAGGTTAGTGTTACGTGATTATCATCCATCATCATCATCCCATTCTATAATAGGTCCCACTGCAGGGCACAGGCCTCCTCTCAGAATGAGTAAGTTTTTTTTACATATCATTATTCGTATCACTAAAGGATATTGCGATTTTAAAATAGAACAATATTCATAGGGAATACACCTGGGGTTCCCAAAGTGTGCGCCGCGGCACCCTTGGGCGCCGTAAAGGGTAAATAGGGGCGCCGCGAAATTAAATGTAACGCTCACTCGCTGATTGATACGTTTCGAAACTGACGATATTCCTTGCCTTGTAGGCAATTAATTGATTTTTTCTTTCTTTCAATTCGTTGGGGCGCCGAGACAAAATTCGGAACCTTAAAGTGCGCCGCGAACTGAAAAAGTTTGGGAACCCCTGGAATACACTTCTACGGAAGTGAAACGGAGGTGTGGGGAATAATGGGCTCTTCACTTCTTTATAACATTTGTAGATTTTTCATGACACACATATTTTCTTTTATCTTTTAATTGAACAAAGCTTTCTTCAGGAAAAAAGCACATTAGCTACTCGATATGCAACGAAACGACTAAACAGTTACTATTAATATCGATCAAAATAAATTATATTAATGATATTAATCTTTGAATTGAACTAGCAATTTTTGTATATTTATTTATTTTTATCGGGGATCTCGGAAATAGCTTTATAGAGTTTGATGAGGGGTTTTTTAGGGACTAAGTAATAATCGATCTAGCTTGGTCTTATTTCCGGGAAAACGCGTGATTTCGAGTTTTAACATGAGCAAAGCTCAGTTGCCCAGGTACTATCTTATCTATTTTTTAAACTCTTAGTGCCCTGCTTGTTTTTGGGTGATTATTTTTTTCAAATAAAATTATACGACAGTTACACTCTATTTATTATATTTTCTATTTTAGCAATAATATATTTATTATTAACTTTTTTTCTGACAATGACGATAAAAATCTTCATTCCATTAGTTATGTCGTCCTTGGATAACTCACGAAGTTATACATCGAAAAAGATCTAATTTTTGCAAAAAAAAATTTTACTCATAGTTTTTAGGTCAGAACTGCACAATTTTTACGACTTGTTCTTCTCAACTGTTGTCTAAGCTCGAAGTAACTGTAACGCGAACTTACAGTTAGTAGGAAACGTAGAGTCACGAATTCTAGTAACCGAATAACCAAGGTTTGCCTCATCGCATTGTTTTGTGGGACAATTTTCTTTCTCACATTAAAATTGTAAGGCTGCGCCGTTGATGAGCGGAGCGATTTCGTAAACTTTTGTGTGTATGGAAATAAATCTGGCCCGGATTTTTTACAGACAGAAATGCAAATATTTACTAATTTAATTCAGCACAGCACAGTATTTAAGTTTTTATTTATCAATTAGCTGTTGCCCGTAAGTTCGTTTGCGTCGCACTGGGAATTACGGCAGCTCTCTCATCCTGAGAATAGCCCTGGACTTATGTAAATTAAGATTGTGTCATGCATGATCGTTAGTATGGACGATTAAATCACATACGGCATGATCACGCGTCTTTTCGCACTCCAAACTAATTAATAATCATAAAACTCGTCGGTGCTACACGATACTTGGTGCAATACGCTAAACTAAAACGATACATATGTACGATGGGCTGCAAAAGCACAGGAATAAATAAACGGAACAGAATAAATGCTTCCGGACAGAGCTCGAAATTCTTACCTATTATCATAGGGTTGTCACTCGGTAAAAAAATAATAATTAAAAATCAAAATATTTTATTCAAACAAGTATTTAAGTATGTAATATCTGTATATCTACAACACTAAAACTGGTAGGCATCTTTAAAAACAACCGAACACCCGAACTATGTAGCTAAACGCTAAACGGTCGCGTCGTCGCTGGCGGCACACCTGAACTTTGTCTACTCACTGAGCTAGTTCAAACCGGTTTGTCTCCGAGCGGGCGCCCGTGCATGTCTATGACAGGTAACGCACACATATATTGTGCGTGTAGTAGTGTAATGCGCGCGCGGCGTTGTTTGTATATTTTATTCTGTTCCGTTTATTTATTCCTGTTGCATGGACTTTTCGGGGCGATAATCGCGTGAGCAGTGTTTGATCGTTTGATGTTATTACCATACCCACGCACGCGCGCGATCACGCGATTATCGCCCCGAGGTGTCCATGCCATGCACTTTTGCAGCCCACCGTACATTCGCGCAAGAACTAAACTTACCGACATAGCTCGATGAATCGCTAGACTCAAGTGGCAGTGGACAGGGCACAACGCTCGTAGAACTGACGGCCGATGGGGCCAAAAGGTTCTGTTTGGCGAGCCTTTGGGGCTATGTTCAGCAGTGGACGTCTTTCGGCTGAAATGATGATGATGATGAAAACGATACGTGCAGACCCACGCTTAGACTAATGCCCGACTAATGACTAATGGGTCTGATGCCCGCTCATCTTATAGCACAGCGTGTAAAAAAATCTAGTTTAGTTGCAGATGGTACGCAATGCAGACCTTAAATTAGGTCAGCTAGCCCAGCGGGGTTTGACAGCCTGCCGATATAACGACTCCCTCCAAACTCTTTTTTTGGGGTACCCTAGTCAAAATTGCGAAAACGGAACCTTTATAAAGTCAAAATTCTTTATTCAATTAAGGCATCATTTGATGCTCCTATGAACGTCAAAGAATCTACCACCGGTTCGGAAAAACCCTGTTGAGAAGAATCCGAAAAGAAATTAGGTACATTTTTCAAACAGATCTAATTACATTGTTATTAAATAACATACATCTAAGTATTTAATACAACTAAATTTTTTATAGTTTCGGCATGTAGGTCTGTCCATCTGGTCGTTGTTTAGCTTAGAGACTCTTTGTGCTAGAAAGCTGTGGCTTGGCTTATGCCCTGCACAAGGTGGGCTGATGACTTAGCGAACATTTCAGGAGTCTGATGGACGCGGGCGTCCAGCAGTGGACATCTTTCGACTGGTGATGATGATGATGATATCATGATCATTAAATATTTAATGCTATTAATGGATAGATATACATGGTTGATGATTTTCTTTAATCAAACCATACTTTCATAACCAGCACCTCAGCTAAGTTTCCAATTTCCTTTTAATCTACTGTGACACAAATACGGCTTTTGCTGGCAACACAGGCGTGAACTATTTCCGCTGGGGTTGCCCTGCTCCATTCACTATGCGTTTTTAATAGAGCCTTTTCAGCGACAACCTAGTTTCGATGTCAAGCTAAAAAAGTGATGTACATTAATTTCTGTATATTAATTTGATCGTGTCTTATGCAAAATGTGATTAGAAAACTTATTTTTTTTGCGATGCTTTCTATTATGGGGCTAAAATATCAACAAAAACTGGCCAATCATAGGTGAGTAGATCAAAGTTAAAAAATAGTAGGCAAAGTTGCTTGAGCAAGGGCAAAGTTGTTAATGGTCTTTACCTTTCATCATTAAAACTAAGTGACAAAATCATCAGTTTAACCAGAAAATAAATACGAGTTATGAAGCCATTAGGCCATTACACATGTAAAAGACGTCTCTTGAAGCGGATGTTATTTATGAGCAAATCTTCAAGAGGTTCGTCTTCAGATATTGCAAGGAGGCCAGACGTGTCGAGCCAGATGGTATATCGGGAGCTTGAATAATTAGTACCCTTGTTTGCATATTACTTAGCACGCCTCGATTAGTTACAGCAAGTTGTGCAAGCGAAATGAGAAAGATAAGATGCTACGGAATACGACAACTTTGCCTTTAACAACATAACGTTTAAAAACTAATAATGAATTTACTTAGAAGATCTCAAAAAAACATTATCTCGATATGGTTTATAGCTATCTCCTAATGATTAAAAGAAATAATTACGGAAAAAATTCGGAAAAATTGTAAAATGAGAATTGAGAACAAAAAAACTTACCTATTTGAAACCATTTAATTACTATACAGGATGTCCCAAAAATCAACGATAACCGGGGCAGGTGCCAAGTTATAGTAGTTCTGGAAAAATAATCTAATGTCACTTAGTTAATCGATAATAGACATTTTTTTTCTAAAATATCTTATATTAGAAGTCCACGCTATCGTTGAGTTTTGGGACTTCCTGCATTATGTAGACGCGGTTGATATCAACCGTTCTACAATTTGATCATAAACAGAACTAAACTCCACATACGACATCAAAACACGTAATATGTTTTTTATTACTGTTATAAATGTAATGCAAAAGTCTTGCACTTGTAAAAGTTTTGTATAATGACTAACCGCCACAAACGCATAATAAAAGTTTTGTAACATAATTATTGCACAGTGGATTATTTTTATGTTTGTTTGTTTAACTGGGATAGTTTAATGGTTCAAGTTAAATTGCGAAGAGGAGTTGTAAAAGTGGTATGGCGGGTTTATACATAGCAAGAACTTTATGCAGTCAGCATCAGAATATACCTCAGTAGGTAATTTATTGAATCTGGTGTTAATTGCGGAGGTCCATATTAATGAACTGAAACAATTACTTTGCTCACCTGCGACCTTACGATAGCTACGTTTATGTATAAAATGCGTGTTCATACAGTGTGGAGGTGGAGGAACTACATGAACACGCTTTTTTTTACATAAACGTAGCTATCGTAAGGTCGCGGGTGAGCAGCGTAAATGTTTCAGTTAATTTATATACCTCAGTGTCTGAAGTGATCAAAAGCGTGGATACTCAATACTCGAGCCGAGCGTGTTAGTGGGTTTCAGATATTCTTGAATATCTCAGTACTCTAATGAATCAAACGTAACACTGCCAATTTACTTTGTAGCTATACTATTAATATAGGCAAAACGTTAATGACTTTAAACTAGGATTTATTATATCCAATCAAATTGACCTAATTTACAATAAGCATAGGCGTTGTAATTTGCGACACATGTTAAGTTAAAAATGCGTCAATTGCATTGCGCCAAACGCTCAAACAACAGGTAAAATAAGCAAGTAATTTATTTTTGATAGTTGTCTGAGGAATTACAGCATAGAAATGAAATTTACACAAAAAATCAATAAAGTCCAAATCCAGGTAATATGTAGGTAAAAAAACATTGCAAGCCAACTAACACCAATTGATCTAGATTCAAAGTAAGCAAAGTATTATGAGTACTAGGCAACCAATAAATATAATTTAAATAAATAAATACATGTTTAAATACATATTAAACATCCAAAGTTCGAGACCAAACGTTCCTATTTTTCATACATAATGTGGCCCGACTGTAGACCGAACTTACAAGCTTTCAAGTCTAGAGTGAATGAGCATTTACTAGGCAAGCGTGCTTCATCGTAGGCCTCATATTCGCTTTCCACCAGGCGTGATTGTGGTCAAACGCAAGCCTATATTGTTTAAAAAAAACCGGCCAAGTGCGAGTCGGACTCGCGCACGAAGGGTTCCGTGCCATTATCTATAAAAACTGCAAAAAAATCACGTTTGTTGTATGGGAGCCCCCCTTAAATATTTGTTTTATTTTAATTTAATTATTTATATATTTCATACTAAATACAAACTTAAACATAGATGCACAGAAAAAAACCCAGACCAGACCAGTAATGGTGTAGGGGGTAAGCACGCGGCACGGAATGCCGAGGACCTGGGTTCGATTCCCAGCATTGGTATTTTTTCTGTTTTTTTTTTTTCTGTGCATCTATGTTTCAGTTTGTATTTAGTCTGAAATATATGGATTTCACGGGATGACCGTAAAAGTAAAAAAAATTGCAGTTGAAGAAATAAAAAATACAAAAAGATACTTCAAACCAAACTTGTTTAATTATTTATGTTTAAAGTGGATATACAAAATAAATATTATGTGAATATTTCAAGCGTCTACCTGCTACCGTTATCAATATCGGGCAAAAACGAGCAAAAAAATCACGTTTGTTGTATCGGAGCCCCCTTAAATAGGTATTGATTTTATTTAATTTTTTAGTATTTGCTGTTATAGCGGCAACCAAAATACATCATCTCTGAAAATTTCAACTGTCTAGCTATCACGGTTCATGAGATACAGCCTGGTGACAGACGGACAGACGGACGGACAGCGGAGCCTCAGTAATAAGGTCCCGTTTTTACCCTTCTTCTAACCCTAAAAAGAACTCGGTACCTCAAGCTTTGTAGTTTATACGGTCAACAAATTAAATACTTAATTAAATAACCAAAATGATACTCCATAAAACTCTCAACTAGTGACGTATGTACCTGTTTGCATTTCATTGTAAAGAATTGGTTTATTGGATCATGCTACACCGAGATCGACTAAAAAATGTATCGGCTATCAAGTGCCGGCGCCGGCCGTAATCGAGGTAATCGAATCACGAATTCGCTTTTTTCTCCTTTTTTAGTTTCTTACTTATCATGAGATAAAAATAGTCTGCGGTCATTCACTCCGGCCGAGGCTTTTTGCTCTGCATTTGTTCAAATATGGGAAATGGAATCGGCTTTTTGTAAGTCCCGTTGCCTTGGTTTAGGGTTACTTGGGACGGCGAGATCTGGCAATGACTTGCGCTTCTACGTATTTTAGATTTCGGCTAGTTTTGTTTGATTTAAGTTGCACTTTGTATTTTGTAGTACGGTCAGCATCAAAAGTAGCTGGTCGCTTTTACACTTTGTCGTAATAACACAACTGTCAATCAAGTATAGCGTTTTGCACCTAACTGTAGAGCGTTTTCTATCCACTTAAAGTTGTAAGATTAAGCGCGTATTTAAAGGTTGCTTATAATTAGTTATTTTAAAGACTATGAATGAAAGATAGACGCAGATGGCACGTGACCGATCTGTTTGGCGAGCATTGGGGGAGGCCTATGTTCAGCAGTGGACTTCTTTCGGCTGAAATGATGATGATGATAATGATGAATGAAAGACTAGATTTTTTCGAGGCTTGATAAAGCATTGTGCTAAAAAGGGTGTGACAATCTTAACGCGACTCTCTTCACAAATTTCAAAATAGGCAAAGTTGAAGTGTAAAAAGTCAGGCAAAGTTAAGTATATAAATTTCATAGACGGAACCTTCTCACCGTTACCTACATTTAAATGCGAAAAAAGTGTACGGACACAATGACTTTCCCTCACGTAGAGGAGACGCGGCTAAATGGAGTAAGTTCATTATTACTATGGTAAGCAACTTTGGTAAGCAGGACCTGGGCGCGGCTTGCGCGAGTTACCTACTGCTCCCCCGGGATACGGATTTGACAAATAGGATAGCTTACTTAATGGGTTTATTTAAAAAAAATTAGGATTGAAGAAAAGCGGTCGTTTAATCTGGGTTGTATTTATATTTTATACTAGCTGTTGCCCGCGACTCCGTTTGCGAAGTATAGGGATATAAAAAATAGCCCACGACCTATATTATTCTCAGACCTATCCCGCATGGAAAAATAAATCATAAAAATCGGTCAAGCCATTTCGGAGGAGTTAGATAACAAACACCGTGACACGAGATTTTTATTATATTAGAAGATTTTTTCATAACCGCTTAGCCGTGGTGGCCTAGCGGTTTGGCCTTTGGCCTCTCAAGCAGAGGGTCGTGGGTTCAAATACCGGCTCGCACCTCTGAGTTTTTCGAAGTGCGAAATTACATTTGAAATTGAACATGAGCTTTACGGTGAAGGAATTCGTGAGGAAACCTGTACACAAATGAGAAGAATTTCAATGGTTTGTGTGAAGTTCCCGATCCGCATTGGGCCCGCGTGGGAACTACGCCAAGCTCTTTCATTCTGAGAGGAGGCCTGTGGCCTGCAGTGGGACCTATATAGGCTGGGATGATGATAATGATGATCCTTTGGGTTGAACTGCTTTGCGGGGCCACTTTTCCGTTTTTTAAAGCCTTTTTTCACTTTAGGGGCTTCCACTCCTCCGTTACTCTTAAAGTTTCGTCTAAGTCCAGCCCTGTGTATATTAGCAATCCAGTCGCGCATATCTATATCCAAGCAAAGGAAATTTGTTGTCGTGCCACAGAAATGGTACCTACATAATTTATACGTCGTGCCTGCCCTGATGAATTCCAAACTTAGGCATTATTGAATGATTTACTTGTTGTTTATAATAGTTGAACATAAACATATTGGCTATGGTTTAAGTAGGTAGGTATAGTCGGGGTAAGAAAAGGTTCGTCACTTTTCGACCTTAACTCGTTGACATAGAGTCGAAAAGTGACAAACCTTTTCTTACCCCGATTATACATAGTTTACGTGTAAGTATCCGCACGCGTGAGAATTATGGCCCAAAATCTCTCATTCTGAGAAGAAGCCTGTGGCGTGGGTTGAAATGATCACCTTGATGATCCTAAGTTAAAGTGATTTTTAATTTAAAATTTTAACCCTTTTTTTGTACAGTCAGCATCAAAAGTAGCTGGTCACTTTTGTACTTTGTCGCTTTACAGTCAGGTGCAAAATGTCATAAGTACATGATTGACAGTTGTGTTATTACGACAAACACGTACATCTAAATTTTATTTGCTCCAATTTTCAAAAGAAATGTATTAAAAGGAAAGCATTCACAAATTGAAACATTTGTATACAATGAATCATCACGCGTTTACATGCGTTTAAGTACGTAACGATTCGAACCTTTCTACAGTAAAAAATATCGTAACGTCACATAAAGCCCGCCAAGATGTTCAAGGCATTTATTTCGACAAAGTTCCACATGCCGATTCAAATTCTTCTGCTTTAAGTAGGTAAGTTAGTTGTCCCATTCATCGCAAACTCCAGCTAAACGCTCGGAATAGCAATTTTCCTGATAAATTGATTTTCAGAGGAAATAAAAGCGATTTTCCCTGACGCTTTATCACTGGTACGAAGCAATCGGTGCGGTGCAAAGGACATCGTCGGATTGATTGAGGAATTGCCCTCGTTACGGTCGGGTTCCCACCAACCGTCCTGCCACTGCTTAGGGCCCTCGCCCACGGCGACTTTTTGTAGCGATGCTGTCGCGCGTTTACGAAACGCGCTACAGCATCGCTGCTAACGCGCGTTAGTCGCATTTGTAACGCGCTATAGAAGCGATGCCAACGCGCTACTAACGCGCTACAGCATCGCGACTGTATCAATGCAAACGCGCGACCGTGTCAGACGACATCAGGAAGGGAACGGAGGGAGGGTGGCGCGGTAGTGGAGAACCGCGTTTGCATCGCGACAGAAGCGCGACGGTATCGCATTTGCATCGCGACTGAATCGTGTTATGTGGGCGAGGGTACACAGCTAGCGACCGCATCGCGACTATATCTACGCGAACGCGCGACAGCATCGCTACTGCATCGCCACAAAAAGTCGCCGTGGGCGAGGGCCCTAAGACCTGTACCTACAATACTTACATTCAAACATTTACCTTTTCAATGCCAACGTCGGATATCATCCCAGAGTATATACGCCCCACTGCAGGGCACAGGCCTTCTCTCAGAATGAGAGGGCTTGGGCCGTAGTTCCCACGCGGGCTCAGTGCGGATTGGGAACTTCACACACACCATTGAATTTCTTCGCAGGTCTATGAAGGTTTCCTCGCCATGTTTTCCTTAACCGTAAAGCTCATGGTAAATGTCAGATGTAAAAAATTCAATTGTGTGTGTGTGAAGTTCCCAATCCGCAATTCAGAGAGGAGGGCTGTGCCCTGCAGTGGGACGTATATGGGCTGGGATGGTGATGATGGTAGTGAAAGTTTGTTTTATTTGTGTTTGTATGTAAATACTGCACTGAAATAGTGTAGCTTTCTATTGACAATTGCATATATAAATTTTTAGATTTGGTTAAAATACAAAATACAAATACAAACATAGTCTGCTAATATCATTACACTTCCTTTTGGCTTTGCCATAGTCATCTAAAAATTTTAAAAAAGGGTTAATTTTTTTTACGAAAGGTAGTTAAAGAGATCTAAATTTGGGTAGTGAATGAAAGTCAACTTGTAGATTGCAATTTTGGGCCAATCAACTTTTAAACCGACACTAATCTGTCCGCGACATTTTTCAAACAATTGCAGATTTTTGTAAGTAAACATGTTTTTTCTGTAATTTAATAGATGAATAGCATGAATACATGCCATCCTACGTAAGTTTAACCTATTTAAACCGTGAAATATCTTGTTGGAAGTACGATTTTTTGGTAACGCCAGAGACAATTTTGGTAACGCAGGAGACGCCAAAAACGTCGGTTTAAAAGTTGATTGGCCCTTTTACAATTCCCTTTTCATTTTTGAATATACAATATAGAAGAGCCTTATTTTCTTGAGCGTTTTATCTTCATGTGGATTTTTACGGGCAACGCAAGTAAGCACATAAGATAATTTATTTTTTATCTCGAAAGAAAACTCAAGAGCGCGGATTGATTGAAAAATTGCCTTCGTCGGGAATGGGGTGCGAATTGATTGAATCCCTGTACAGTCAGCAGCTACGTTAAATATTTATGAAGGTTTTTAAATAATTTTATTCGTAAAATGATTGCGAGTTAGAATAGATCTCGGCCTCCCTCTTTTGAGTTTTTCGGAATTAGTGTAATATTTCACCAATGAACTGAAACAATTACTTCGCTCACCCGCGACCTTACGATAGTTACGTTTATGTAAGAAATGCGTGTTCATGCAGTTCCTCCACTTCCACACTATGCGAAACCTAACCTAACCTAAAACAATCGGTAGATTACACGATTAAAAAATTTCGTTTAATTAACAGTTTCATCGAAATTTTTTGTATGTATAGTATAATGGTTGACTATATATTTCATACTAAATACAAACTGAAATATGGATGCACAGAAAAATCCCAGAAAAAAGACCAGCGCTGGGAATCGAACCCAGGTCCTCAGCATTCCATGCCGTGTGCCATTCCCCTACACCACCACTGGTCTGACCTGGGTTCGATTCCCAGCGCTGGTCTTTTTTCTGGGATTTTGCTGTGCATCCATATTTCAGTTTGTATTCAATGGTGTCGTTATAGCCTTTCCTACAGAGAGTACACATTCAATAAATATGTTTGCTAATCGACATTTTCTATTGTCCGAAAGCCTTAATTGATCATCTGTCACTGTCATATAAACAATACGCAACCCTCTGATCGTATAGAAACGTAACTAACTAACAATAGTGAATTCAGCAAAGAGTTATCTTAGTTTCTTCGTAGAACGATTTTCTTTATCTTTTCCTCTTTTATGGTTTCCTTTATTTTTTATTATGGGACATTTGCGTATATAAACATTATCCATACTTAATATTATAAACGTGAAAGTGTGTTTGTTTGTCTGTTTGTCCTTCTTTCACGTCGAAACTGAGCGACGGATTGCCGTGATTTTTTGACGTGACAACGTCTAATAAATCGATGAACGCCGGTTGCATGCACGATAAAGGATGACGTAATGTAACGTAGGTACATGTGCCGTACAGAGCAGTGAAGGCCAAGATGTACAAGAGAGCAGCGCGCGCCAGATGTACAATCTTAGTACCTATCTACTAGCTCTCGGGTAATTTTGGGGGGGGGGGGGGGGGGGGGGGTTATTAAAGGGGGGATGAAAATGCACCGTTTTCAAGATTTTTGTCTCAGCGCCCGAAATAATTGAAAGAAAGAAAAATCAATTTATTGTCTACAAGGCGAGGAATATCGTCGGTTTCGTAACAAGTATCAGTCAGCAAGTGAACGTTACAGTCAGTTACACGGCGCCCCTCTTTACTCTCTACGGCGTCCCAGGGCGCCGCGGCGCACACTTTGGGAACCACTGCTTGCCTATAATAAGTTCCATTGCAGGGCACATGTCTCCTCTCAGAATGAGAGAACTTACGTGGTAGTTCCCATGCGGGCCCACTGCGGATTGCAAATTTAACACACACCATTGAATTCCTTCGTAAGTTAGGTTTCCTCACGATGTTTTCCCTCACCGTAAAACTGAAAGAGGTGTGAGCCCGGAGTCGATCGACCCTTTGTTTGAGAGGCCATAGCTCAAACTATTAGGCTATCACAACTTTTTTTTTCTCAAATAAAGGAATTATTTCTTCCTTTCTATCTTCGATGCTGACTGTACGGATAAAGTAAATTGCGAACATAATTTCACGCTACGTAAGCCAATATGCGGGTCGATATCTATTAGTTTTAATCCATGTTTTTTTCTAAAACTACTTTGTTGTTTCCCAAGGGAACCTTCACAATCAAACAATCTGTGTTAATTTCCGTTATTTTACGTTGACGACCTAATTGCCCAGTGGTTAGAGAAGCGGACTACGAAGCTTGAGGCTTCGATTCCCAGTCGGAGCAGATATTTGTGTGGAAAATACAAATGTTTAGTTTTGGATGTTAAATATGTACCTATTAAAGTACTTACGTATTTATCTATTTTTTTATATCACGGGACAATTCACACCAGTTTACCTAGCCCCATAGTAAGCAAAGCTTGTGTTATGGGTACTAGGCAACAGATAAAATTTACTTAATTAGATATTAAACATCCAAGACTTGAGCACAAACATTCGTATTTTTCACACAAATATCTGCCCCGACCGGGAATCGAACCCAGGACCTCAAGCTTAATAGTTAGTCGGAGTCTCTAACCGCTAGGCCATCCGGTCGTATATGGGTATGTTATCCGTTGTCTAGTACCCATAGCACAAGCTTTGCTTAGTTTGAGACTATGTCAGTTGGTGTCAATCGTTCCCTGATTTTTTTATTACCAGCTATGTTAAATTGTATTGTAATAGACAATGAGCCTAGTGTAGGTGAAGTGTGTTCCAAATGTCTTCGGAAATTATCAGTTGATTATGCTGATGATTATTTCGTTCTTTTAAAAATACCAGCAAGTTCTGGAGCCAGTAAATAATCCATACATTCTAGAATTTCTGGGTACCCATCATATCAGGTGTTATAAAAATTATCCTAAATAATTGAGCAGGTGGTTATGCTAGTTTCATTGAATAGCCCTGCAAAAATTATTCATTTTTTTTTTAATTTTAGTAAAAAATGTTGCCCCACATTGTTCAAAGTTTATGTGTATACAACGTCAAGGGGGTGACTACAACTGGATCAAAATTTCGAAAACCTTATGGGTGTGGTCAGAAAAAATAGCGAAACCATGTGTTGAAATAATCTGAATTTTTAATTCCTGGTACATTAAGTTGATAGTTCTTTTGCTATCCCGTAAGAATATTGGTTCACTTACGCATTAAATAATATAATATCCCTTGACTTTGATATACAGTGTCAGAACGACAGCGAAATATGAAACTCTCCCGCGTCGGAATCCGACACTAACTTCATTTCATTGCACTACGGAGACGTGAGTAAGCCTTTTGTTTACCTTATTCCTACTAAATTATGTTTACCACATGAAAAAAACGTTGTATATGAAACCAGAAGTACGTTTGTGCTTTTAGGGTGAATTTTCGAAACCCAAACTCTACTTCATTTCGGTGGGTATGTTTTCTTTTCATATTTTGATGTAAGTGATCACTTGTAGATTGATACAAGGGCTTAAATTCAATTTAAAAGGCGCCAATTTGAAGCTTATATTTTAACAGGAATGAAACTTTTTTTTTAAAACCACTCAACTGAAATGACTCATTAACAAAGTTTCAAAATTCAACCATAGAAGAGAAATTTAAACTGTAATAGTAGAAAAAAATTGTGGTATAATTGACATCAATTATTGATCTAGTCCCAAGCTAAGCTAAGCTTGTACTATGGATACTGGACAACAGATAAACGTACATATATTATAGATAAATACATACTTAAATACATATTAAATATCTAAGACTCCAGCTCAAACATTCGTATTTATCACACAGATATCTGAAATTTTGCATGAAAAGCATATGTATGAGTCGCGCAGATAGACATATCTGTCTTGCACGCATGGTATTAGCAGGATAAAAGGTTTTGGTTCTTAAAATCTGTTACTAACTCCAAAATTAATGGGTACTGCTGAAAATACTTCAACCCCTTCTGTCTCGTTAAAATTCTCGCCGAAAATCATAACAATTCTAGAATTATAATTTTATGTGTTGACTAAAAACCCTTTTAGGGTTCAGATAATCCAGTCGCTCTAGATTTTATTCAATCCATTAAATTATTGTGTATTTAGGACCGCTTGTTTACGATTTGCGGAACCGTAACTTAGTTATAACGTATATAATTTGCTTTTAAATGAAGTTAGAAATTTATGGCCGGAAAAGCGGCTGGAAAATCCTTGGCTAGAGCCTCTAAGAGCCATATCACATTGATGATTTGTGAACGTATTAAGAGGATACGATGGCTGAGATTTTTGAGAAATAGGTATTTTAATGAAATGTCGCTGTCTCGCCCGAACCCCTCCGTGTCAGAACAGCGAGAGCGGGACAACTGCAGCTCAGGCCGTTAATAGGCGCGTAAAATTGATCAAAACAGCATATCGTAATTCCCTGTTTTCTTCTCGAAAACTGGACCAATAAAATTTTTTTTTTTCAAATATAATTAGAGGATAGATTTAGCTATGCCCCTATGTTTTCCTTTTTTTGCTTATATGAGGGATTCTTTTCTGATGAGTGTCTGAAAATGACGTTGAAATTGGGCAATTTTTTCAGTTTTGAAAGCTCATATTTCTTATGTTAATTGAAATATGGAAAAAAAACGAAACCTAGGGGCATAGCTGTGGTAGATACAGATTACACAGTAAAAAAAATTTGGCTCTAAAGCCATTATCCAGGGAGGAAACAGGGGATTACGATTGTATGGAGAAATAGTGCGCATTGTATCCTTCTAAAAACGGAGCGTGCAACGTATTCGCCGCGAATGCGTAAGGCCGGAACCCCACTGCTGCGCACGGTCAAGCTACACACGTGGGTACAAAAACTTTAATGGTTAGAAAATGTAAAGATTTTTAGTGCCATTCCATATTCCTCGTGGTATATTTTAATAAAGAAGAATCCAAGTTGACACCAGACATTGTAGAGATACCTTCTTTTTTATTTAAGTTACTAGCTTTTGCCCGCGACATCGTCCGCACAAAAATTAACGAAACCACCTTCATGTTATCTCCAAAACTGCTGCGCTAACATTATCCTTTATTTTATCTATTTAAGGGTTGATTTTCAAAAAAACAATGAATGCCATAAATTTGTATTATATAATGAATAACTGATATCAAACAACATTTTTTTAGCTTCAGCGATTTTGATTAGCCTTACAACATTTCATTCCTTATTTTACTCCTTTAGAGGTTGAATTTCCAAGAAACCCGGCCTTTGTGCTCCAGATTCCTAGGCCCACTAATTTGGGCTGTGCGTTAATTTATTCAGTCAGCTTCTCCTTTTACAATATATGCTAACTATATATTTATAAAAGAACAAGACAACAAAGACAAAAATTTGGCAAAAAAAATGTGACTTCGAACCAATAAAATTGAAAATGTATCACCTATTTCCTCTATCTCTCCTTAACTCATATCAGTTTGTTAGTAATGAATTCTCGAAATAAAAACGTAACGTCCCGTATTTACGAGCCAGGGGCTAGCAAATACCCCGATATTGCCGCAGCCGTGTCATTAATATTGGATATATCTCGTAAAGCCACGTGGATCTGGGATGTTCTCTAAAGTTCTGTGTTCTCGAATGTTCTAGATGTTTATGACGATTATGCGTGCTAACAATAAAACGGGATGGATGTCATGTTATTGTTTTTGGACGCTTGGAGCGAGAAATTTAACATCCTCAGGTTAAAAATCACAAACAAAAGAAGGAAAGTATTTCTTTCTACTTATTCCCATATATTGACGTCATCTTCGCTTTCCATCAGGCGTGATTGTGGTCAAATGAAAGCCTATATTGTACGAAAAAAAAGTAAAATAATAAACGTGTGATCGAAACGTCGAGGTAAATTAAGCAATTAACTGTCGCGTCAGTAATAATTAAGAAAGAAATTCGTGGAAGTATAAAACAATATTATCTAGTTTAAAGTGTTCTCAATAATTTATTGAATCAGGTTTCAATCAAATCTCCGGCTTAAGCAAGTCCCACTGTTGGCCATAGGCCCCATCTTAGATTGAGGTAGCTTGGGCTGTAGTTCTCACGCGGGCCTAGTGCTGATTGTGAACTTCATACACGCCGTTGAAATTTTCCTTTTTCTGCTGTCCTTAACATGGCTACTTTTACGAGTTTTATGTGCAAAAAAGAGGACATATAGAAACATTGAGGTTTTCTATTTATACTTACGTATAAAGTAAATGAAAAATCAAGAATAACATCGATATTTTCTTATCCTTCATCAGTATATCTTGTTATGACTAGACAGTCTGTTTTCAATGAATTAATAACGTAGCCATTCATAATTTATGACTGCCTTGATACTTGCAAACATTATTCCTCGCTAGCTGAGCCCTTAGGAGATTTAAACGATGCAAGCAATGTTGTGAGAGTTTCATTACATCTTGGCAGTAGGCCGCTATGGATTTATATATATCTTTGATCATCAATGGATTCAATGGTCGTAAAAATGCCTGTCATTTCACTTGTGATGCATAGCGACAACAATTTAGGATTTAATTATGAGTTTTCTTTGACGTCAAGTAAGGTCAAAGATTATAATTGTAGCCTTTTTTTACGGTTGCTTTTCGGTGCTCTGATAACGTATTCCACGAAAAACTTAAATGTAAAAAATGATAGCCAAGCTCAATACTAAAATAGTTAAAAATTCCTGTATTTTTTCAGATCTTGGCCGGTTCGATTCCCAGGTGAAACAAGCGAATTATCGAAAATCTTTGAATGCAGTTTTCATTCTATTCAAAAATAAAAAAGTTTCCTTTGAGTAAATTTTTACTATTTTCAGTATTTAGAGTGCTTTCCCTGGAGGTGGCATTACAAAATTCCATGCTGTATATATCGTTGACCGCAACTCGTACGATATTTGATGCACCATCTAAATGAGGCTTTTACGCTGCGCATCCACAAGAGCTATGCGTGGTAGCTGAACGAGTGCGAGGAAAAAACAATAGAAAAGCAGTGCTAGACGCGGCCTGGAAAATGAAGAATTCCTATAAGTGGTTTTCTCGCACAGGTTTGCAATAAACGTCTCCAACGCGTTCGCGTTAAAGTGTGAAATACTATGAAAATAGTTTGTTGTTGAAACACGCCGCTAGAGGCGGTGCTAATTATGATGTGGCGAACGAGGAACTGGGTCCCCTGATTCTAACAGAGCATCCTGTATCGTGGATCGTGAAAAGCCATGGGAGCCTAGTGATTTGACTTATGGTCTCTCAACTGACATTATAATAATAATATGGCATTCCAGCCCTAAAAACTCGTCCGTAAATCACCAGTGTGATAAGGCTCTTATACTCAAACTCTCTCTCTCTCTCTCTCTCTCTCTCTATCTCTCTCTTAGGCTCTTTTGAGGGCGACGGTAAATTGTGTCAAAAGAAAAAACGGCCAAGAGCGTGTCGGACACGCCCAAGATTGGGTTCCGCATCCGTTACGTTATTAAAAAATCATTGCGTAATCTTATTAATTTTACCTACAATTAATTACCTATTACTGTCCGTATTAATCAAGCAATATTTTATAGGTCAGGCTCAGGCTATTTACTCTTAAGCTACTAATAATTCTCAAGCAAACTTAGCTTTTACAGTTTTTCTTGTTAATTTGACATATTTTTTCCCATCCTAATTATTTTCAAAATTTTTATATCAACAGTTTAGTTTTTAGAGGGGGGGGGGGGGACGCTTGATTTTAACAAAAAATTGCACTGCATTAAAGTTGAATATTTCGTAAACAAATTACTATATCGAAAAATCGTCTTTACAGCCTTGGAATGATTTTAAGACATCCAACGATACCCTACACTACAATGTTAGACGAGAAAAAAAGATCACCCCCACTTTATTTCTAGCCCTAATAGTCTCTGAGCTAAGCCGCGGACGGACCGACAGACAGACATGGCGAAACTATAAGGGTTCTGTTTTTGCCATTTTGGCTGCGGAACCCTAAAAAGGCAAAACTCACCACACATATCATTTGCAACTTTACATCCAAAGCTAAACGTAAATGGCATTCGCCCACATGGCCCTTAACCGTTGTTTCGTATTAGGAATCTGTTACGGGCCATTTCACCGGCTTTTCGGTTACCATTCTATTGCCGTGGGAAATTGTGGCTTGTGAACAATAACTGTTACTTATAACATTAATTAAAGTCGCTAGGTGCTGATTTTCTATTGCGGAGAGTCTGTGGAAGTAGCGGTTAACACGGGATATTGTTAGGCGAGAAGAAATAAAGTAAACTTGCAGTTGTTTGTTTACTTTAACTGATCTCACGGAGGGCTCGAAAGCCCGATGTACATAAATAGTTAAGCTTAAACATGAAAAAATGTTTTTTCACTTTTCTTTAAGTTCATATTTAAGTATGCTGGATGTAGGCTGCATAAAATGACTTTTACGCTCTTTTGCATAATAGTTATTTGTGCAACAAGAGAGCAAAGTTGTTTTTTCTGCGAGTGTTGATTTTGAATCCAGAGCAAGCGAAGGATCCTATAATCATGAGCTTAGCAAGTGATTCTAGGTTAGAATCCTGAGTGCAGCGAGGAATTCAAACACACGAGATGCAAAAAAAACTTTGGACTCGTGTGACACATTCAACTTTTCATGTCATTTCTTACTCTTATAATTTATTATTTGATTATAAAAATATAATCCCATTATTAAGAAACAAAAATACAATAATCACATTTAAAAGCTGACAGATTTACAATTTTAAGGTTACATTATATCTGTATCCGAACGTTTAATCGTTAATTTCTTTTTCACTTCTCATGCTCTTAAAATGTTACTTTAGTCTCTGCATATCGGGACTAAAGCTCTTTTTTGATCTCAAGGGAGTAAAGTAATTTTTTTTAATTGACTATGGAAACCCCTAAACTGCCAATCACGGTGTTTGTGAATGGAGGATTATCGCCATTTTCAGTAACTGGGTATAGACAATTTTAAAGCTTTCCACAGACCGAAGCGCGCTGCGGACGCACTGTAGCGCCCTGCGCGTCGGTCTGTGGAAGCCTTTAGGGCGTGGAAGTAACCTCAAAATGACAACTGTATAAAAAATATTTAAAAAATAATAATTTCGTGAAACACATTGAATAATTACGAATATTAATCTATTTAATTATAAAATATTAAAGATGAATTCATTTTATTTTGCACGTATAGAAAGATTTCCTTTAGCTTAGGTGTTTTTAATTTGTTTTTTTTTTTAAAAAACGCTGTCGGCAAAGCAGTTCCCTGCTCTGTCGATAAAATAGCAATCCGCACTGTCGGCAAAGCAGTGCTGGAGTGTACGGTAGATAGAGCAGTTACGTTCGAATGTTAATATGGCGTGACTTCAAAATAATGCGATGTCAGTTGCATTTAATAGTAAATAGAAAGTATAATTAGATATAATTTAACAAAGAATTGGCGTATAGAAAATAAACTTAAAAAGTCGTTTCTTTATTCACGGGTAAGTGTTTCAGTTAACAATATATTTTGTGTGTGAACTTAGATCAATTAGGTTAATTTATTTGCCGATTCTAATGAATGAACAATTATCATTCTTACATGCGGACTATGCAATTAGTTTTAACATAGTCTTTAAGTTAGAATCTGTTGGCTAATTATGCAAGAATTTAAAGCGTCACTTTACAAAAAAATATAAAAGAAAAGAAAAAACAGCGGTATTTTTTTTGCTATTTGTGTTTTGAACAGATGTCCATTGCTCGTATTGAGCATACGTTGTAAAAAAGTATTTTTGTACGTCGTTTTTTTCCTCGCATTCAAAGTGAAAAGTAGAGTGTTTAACGCGGGACTAAACTACCATAATGACAACTCGAATTATAGCCTCCCTCGCTATCGCTCGGGTGGCTAAATATCTCGTGTCATTATGGCTTGTTTTAGTCCCTTGTTGAACAATCTAAATAAATAAATAAATAAATAAATATCACGGGACAATTCACACCAATTGACCTAGTCCCAAAGTAAGCTTAGCAAAGCTTGTGTTATGGGTACTAGGCAACGGATAAACATACTTATATAGATAGATACATACTTAAATACATATTAAACACCCAAGACCCGAGAACAAACATTCGTATTTTTCATACAAATATCTGCCCCGACACGGGAATCGAACCCGGGACCTCAAGCTTCATAGTCAGGGTCTCTAACCACTAGGCCATCTGGTCGTCTCAACTATTATAGACCTACTAGGTACCTATAGAATTTGAAAATTAAACTTAGAATCGATATTTTGTTCCTATCTCTCGCTTTTTTTGTAATGAATGAGATCTTTCAAATTCAATGAGCCGACCCGGCACTGTCCTCAGGAATAAAAGAAAAATAAAAGTAAAAAGCTGAGTATATCACTTGTTCATAAAACCCATTTTACCCTCGATATTGATGTATCAACCCCCGCCTGCAGCTCAAAAGGATATTAACGTATCAGGTAAACCGCCTACTATTATCAATAGCTCTTTAATATTTACGTTCCAACTTGACCCCGAATTACTTAGTCCCTGGGGTACAAAAAGTTAAGATTTGCTCCGCTCTTCTGTTAATTCTAAACACAGCCTTACTTGCATCGCTCACTCAACATTCACACTTAACTACTATGCATTGAATGCGAGAAGTTCAATTGCACCGGTAATTAGTAGTACTGTTACCTTTTTACTTATAATTCCTATCCAGTAGCTTTGTAAAAAGTTGTTATTGTTGGTCTGTACACAGCCAGTTACAGTAATGCAGTGGGATTCTTTTAATTGCATATTGTTGATTGTAGCTTACTGATCGTGTAGGGCGAATGGTAATTTTAACCATCACATTGTGCTCATTTTGTGCAATGGTAAATTTCGAATGTAATTTCGCACATAAATTTCAAAAACTCAGAAGTACAAGTCGGGCTCGAAGCCAAGACCATAGTTCAAACTCTTAAACGGCCAGATAGCCTAGTTGTTAGAGAACCTGACTACGAAGCTAGAGGTCCCGGGTTCGATTCCCGGTCGGGACAGATATTTGTGTGAAAAATACGAATGTTTGTGCTCGAGTCTTGGATGTTTAATATGTATTTAAGTATGTATCTATCTATGTAAGTATGTTTATCCGTTGTCTATTACCCATAGTACAAGCTTTGCTTAGTTTGGGACTAGGTCAATTGGTGTGAATTGTCCCGTGATATTTATTTATTTAAACCACCACGACTTTCACTTTACTTTGTTCCTAATATGGTGGTTTAATAACTACATTTTCATTATACCTTCACAAAAAAAGAAAATTTAATCAATGTTCCCTGCGGCAAGATAATGCTTGTTAAAAATAAACGTTCTATTTTAACCTAAAGGGACTCCAACAATACGTTACCATGGAACCATAATCACCTCATAATTCCCGAGATCCAATTGTCTCCGGGATTTCTTTCGCGGTACTAATTCTTGTCCTCTTTGTCGAGCACGATAAAAAGGTAGTGGGTAGTTATCCGTGATTCAGTTATCGGCCCAGACGCTTCCCGCCACCTGGTTCCTGGTTTTATTGGCAAGTGGTTTAAGGCATGAGCGGATATTGAAATAAGAACAGTTTGGAGAGCTTTTTTAAAATTAAAATCAAGGTGCAGTGCAAGCAGAGCGGTGGCGCGTAGTGCGCGTTTTGGCAGCCGCCGCGACGTGTGGCTCTGAAAAGAAGGGCTACGGATTAGTTTGAAACATGTCGAGCTAAACTCGATCTTAGACGTGAGTTATCCGTATTTTTTCACTATTAAGGAGTTTCGCGGTACTTTTATATTCAATATTTTTGACCACCTTGAATTTATGTGCGAAATTACATTTGAAAACTATGAGCTTTACGGTGAAGGAAAACATCGTGAGTAAACCTGCACATACCTCAATTCAGTGGTATGTGTGCAGTTCCCAATTTTCACTGGGCCCGCGTGGGAACTACGGCCCAAACTCTCACATTCTGAAAGGAGGCTGTGCCCAGCAGTGGGACAAATATAGGCTGGAATGATGATGGGATGATTTTTTACTATTATTTATTTATTTATTTACTTAATGATAAATAAGTAAAAATACTTAAATACATATTAAACAACTAAGACCCGAGCACAAACATTCGTATTTTTCATACCAATATCTGCCCCACAGAAATATATGCCCCAGACCGGGGATTGAACCCGGGACCTCAAGATTCGTAGTCAGTTTCTCTAACCACTAGAGGCTATCCGGCCGTCATACACATTTACAGTAGGGTCATCGTCATAAATAAGTGATCACTTTTGTATAGTCGGGGTAAAAAAAGGTTCGTCACTTTTCGACCTTAACTCGTTGACATAGAGTTGAAAAGTGACGAACCTTTTCTTACCCCGACTATACCTTGTCACTTTAACGTCATGTTTGAAAAGTTATACGAAATTATCTAACGACTGAAAGCGACAAGGTACAAAAGTGATCACTTATTTATGATGTTGACTCAAAGTACAAGTTCAAAGTCATCAACAGTCGTTGTTTTTTTATACGCTAAAAAACCGGTTGTCTGTTAAGTCGGTTTACGAACGATAGTTTAACGTGACAACGTCATAACAGAACATTCAATAACCAGGCCGTCACCCATCCAAGTACTGGCCGCGCCCGACGTTGCTTAACATCGGTGATCGGACGAGAACCGGTGTTTTGTCAAATATCTTGAAAACGGTGCATCCTACGGCAAAATCAATGAAATTTTCATCCCCCCTTTGATACCCCCACACCCTACAATATCCCGTACATGTATGTTACATTGCGTCATCCTTTTTCGTGTATGCAGCCGGCGTTCATCGATTTAAAGTTTCAATGTTTTGAAGTTTTTTTTTTGTTTTTTTTGTTTCAATCGATTAGACGTTGTCACGTCAAAAACGACAGAGGTGTGGTCAAAGCTTTGTTTCTGGTGTCGTGTTGTTGTTGTCTCTAAGTTTAGCTAATCACTTGGGCCGCCTGCGTGCTTTGCTTTCCTTTTTACGCGTTCATTTCCTCCCGCGCCCCAGGCTGAAGCGTGATAAGCCCTCAGGTGAATGTATGGAATATTTCTCGGGAGATATTATTTACGACGGTTTTTACCATGCAATTTTTATTTATTGCGAAGGCAACAAAGGCACTGTCGCTCAGAGGTCGCTCATTTCTTTTGAAGGCAGAATTACAAACATATTTAAAAAAGGTTTTTGTTTAACAGGAAAACACTGATTGGAAGTATTTTATGTTATATCGTTGGTCCTGTAACGAAAGCTAGTACACGCAAATGAAATAACTGTGTCCGAATATAAAAGATGGTACATTTTTAGGGTTCCGTACCCAAAGGGCAAAAACGGGAACCCTATTACTGAGGCTCCGCTATCCGTCCGTCTGTCCGTTTGTCTGTCCGTCTGTCAAAACCATCGTCTGTCTCATGAACCGTGATAGCTAGACAGTTGAAATTTTCACAGATGATGTATTTCGGTTGCAGCTATAACAAGAAATTACTAAAAAGCAAAATTAAATGAATATTTAAGGGGGTTTATTATTTATTTATGATATTGATAACGGCTACAGGTAGACATATTCACTTTAAAAATAAATAATTAAATTAAAATAAAACAATTATTTAAGGGGGGGTTCCCATACAACAGACATGATTTTTTTGCCGTTTTTAAAGATAATGGTACGGAACCCTTCGTGCGCGAGTCCGACTCGCACTTGGCCGGTTTTTTGTCACTGAGTTGGTGTTTACTAGTTTAGTATTTATACATTTTTATCTTATTCCAATGTCCTGGAAAACATCCTTCAAATTCAAAAACATATCTTATCGGAACATAAGATAAAGTAGGAGAAAACAAACTAATTTCTGAGAAAGTTCTCGAAGCTCTGGCCCGGTATTACTCAGATGTCACGAGACTTAATATCAAACTTCTGCTGCCGACTTATAAATGACTTTAACTTGCTCCACGTTGCACGTTAGGCTGCGGTTCCCAACCTTTATACTCGACGCGATGGAGAAAAAAGGGAGGAACATGTTTTTGTTCTTTTCCTGTATAGCGGGACTTGTTATAGTGCTACCATATTTTGCTGTTCTTTAAATTATTACAATGTTCAAGCCAGGTGACTTGTTTAGCTAAGCGAACAAAAGCATTTACGTCATTTGTAGACCAACACGACGATTTTACTTTATAACTGTAATTTAAGATTAAGACTCATGCTATTGCAATTCTCTTCAGTCCGTTCTTTTTACTACGAGTTCTTTCACCTAGTTTTACCTAAAAGAAGTGACAAACAAGTTTTTTTTACAATAGGAAATGTAAAGAAAGCAATCATGGGTCACTCATTCTTAGATGGATAGCTGAGCACTTCTGAATATAGAAAGTTAACACGTTCACGGACAGTACGTCGAGAGACGTAAACTAAAACCCTCGTAATATGGCACTACGTCTGTAGACGGGAATTTAATTTTCATTAAAAGTGGCGCTCCGTCCACAGCCGAATATTTGTCATAGTATTTATAGGGAGTTTATGACTCTGTGCCGTTTTTGGATGTAACAAAAACCCGCCAGTGCCACAGCAAGCACTCATAATGGTGCACACAAGTTTGTGTCCGTCACACATACAAAAAAAGACCTCGCGTTGTGGCACTACGTCGGTAGGCGGACAATGTCCATACAAGGTCATCGTCTGTGGCCGTTACTGCCGCAACATTTACTTCCAAAACTGTTCAATGTGACAATCCGTCCCCAGACGTAATATCAATCGATGTATGGAAAAAATCTGTGCCACAGCACAAATTTTTGGATGAGGTCTTGTGTCCATGAACGTGTTAATATGTCGAATGAATTAAAATAACGAAAAGTTTTTTTTTCAGAAATCGTTAACTTCTCAGGATTTATTATTATTACCATATAGAACCCATTAGGTTAGTTTAGCTTGGTTTTATAACAATTTGTTCTAAGTTTAGGGTTTCAGAAAAAAAAACTTTTCGAGATTTTAATACATTCAATATATTCAATTTCGATATTCAAATACGTGCACGTGTCGTTTATACCGTGAATATGAAGCCGTGGTGGCCTAGTGGTTTGACCTATTGCCTCTCAAGCAGAGGGTTGTGGATTCGATTCCGGGCTCGCGCCTCTAAGTTTTTCGGAATTTATGTACGAAAATTATATTCGAAATTTACCATGAGATTTACGGTGAAGGAGGACACCTAAGAAGAAATTCAATGGTGTGTGTGTGTGAAGTTTCTAATTCTCACTGGGCCCGCGTGGGAACTACGCCCCGAGGTCTTTCTGAGACGAGGCCTGTGCCCTGCAGTGGGACGTATAATATAGGCTGGGATGATGATGATGAATAATGATGATCGTTTATGCCACCTAATCCTGTCATAAAAATAAAAAGATTTTTAATTACGTGGTTAATAGTTAAATCAATATTAGAAATTAATTACCACCAGTTTGAGAACCACTGTTTTAAGGAGACTTCGGCTATGAGTTAAATGGCTTGAGAACAAACAAATTATACCTGTTGGCTGTAATTACGTTCAGAAGTTATGGTGCTTGAAATTGAGAAGTTGGCTTGATTATCTATTCATACAGAAGTAAAGACCAGATCCTCTACCTCATTCTTACACGTGTTATGCATAATGTGTTAGAAAAAGATACAGCAAGCAACTTAACTTAGGGTCGTGTTCACCAAGGTTCCTCGAAATTTTTTATTGAAAAACTTTGTATACCTACCTAACTGGAAGACTAACTTATGCTCTAAAAAAACTGAACTTTTATCTAAAAGACTATCGTTTAACAGACAATGCACAATCTAAAATCACTGGAGAAAGTCTTTTGAAATTTAGCTGAAAAGGATTGTATAGGTAGTGGCACTAAGAAGAAATTTTATAAATTCCTATGAGGTAGAGAACTAAATAGCATATTTTTTTATTTTTTAACTCGTGAAAAGTCGTCGTAATGCTAGTTTACTTTAAAATAGAACATCAAAAGTTGACTAAAAATTCAGCATCATCATTATTTTATCCATAGGACGTGCAGTGCTGAACAGAAACATCCCACATTGATATCCAATCATTAGGTACGGTTGGATACAAGCGCATCCACCTTGAATCTGCGGCCTTTACCAAATCGCCCGTCCATCCCGACGTCCCACGCTGCGCCAGTCCGAGATCTCCATTCGAGAACTTTTTGGCTCCAACGGCCATCTGTTCTCCGTGCTATATGGCCTACTCATTGCCATTTCAACGAGCTAATCAGCCTCAAAATTAGAAAAAAAAAAACAACAACAACTCAAGTAGAGTCACTGATATGTTCCTGGCCTTTCTGCTGCCGGAAGTTGATTCCACAATTTCACTGTACGCGGCAGGAAGTGCCGAAGAAAACGTACAGTGGTAGACCGACATTCATCGAGATGGTGACAATGGAACTTAGACTTTCGGCGAAAGACACGATGGTGGAATTTCGCAGCAGGCAGTAAATTACACAAATCTTCGGAGCACTCGTATGCCTGAAGTGGGTAATAAAGGTCGGCAAACATATTTAACGTCCAGCCAACCTTTTTCAAGATGAAGGGTGACATCGAGTACGAAAGATCGTGTACTAAATATTGATGTACGTAAGTGATATTGATACTCGAACCCTTCCACCACCCCACCACCACCTCCACCGTAGAACTTTCTTGCGGTAACTTTCGTAATGTCAAGCAATTCGCTGTCACTGAAACTTTTTGTGAAAAGATTCTATTCTATAGTGGCTCCAAATTTAAGTCAAAGTCAAAAAAAGTCAAAATTCTTTATTCAATTTAGGCATTTAGCTAGTTGTATCGAATGTTATATTACTAGCTTACGGTAATGGTAACATGTTTTTCTTTCATCAATGAGTAAGCTACATCTGTTTTCTGTCTCATTTAAGAGGAGACAAAAAGTTGGACCACGTTAAACAGTAGTTGAATATATAACACGACTGACTGGAAAAGTTTCGTTGTGTCATGAAAATAAGTAAAATTACCCATACAAGCGTCTCAGAATGAATATCCCTGCAAAAATTTTAACATAAAGCATCTAGAGCTGTCTTGGCGACGATTCTGCCATATCATAAACTTAAGCAAACGTTGCTGATAAAGTTCGGGTTAAGCAGTTTAGTGTAACTTGTACGAGCAAGTTCCGATTCCCTGCGGCTCACTTCGGTTAACTTCGGTTAAGTTCGCCAACACCCGCTGCCGAAGTTAACTTATCCTAAAATTACTTGCTACTCGAAGCTCCATGATAATTTGTAATGATTATTTTCATTTTTAACCCCCGACACAAAAAAAGGGGTGTTATAAGTTTGACCGCTATGTGTGTGTGTGTCTGTCTGTCTGTGTGTCTGTCAATTGGCATCATAGCTCTTAAACGGGTGCACCGAGTTGGATGCGGTTTTTTTTAATAGAAAGCAGGTTTTTTGGCAATGGTTCTTAGACATGTTCCATCAAAATCGGTTCAGCCGTTTCAAAGTTATCAGCTCTTTTGTTAGCTGTGGAATGGAACTTAGACGCATAATGTGCACTGACTTAATGTTCAAATGTCATATGAGTGACATAATTGCGTTGGGGGTTTTTAAAATTTTTAATTTATAGTTATACAAACTACGTATTTAGGTAAGTAAGTATATACATACTTATTTATTACCAACTTAATTTACAAGCTGTATGATTCCAAATTCGCAAACCATTTGCCGATCAAGCTGAAAATTAGTAAGTTGACAAATATACACTTGACTTTTTTTAACCATGCTTAATATATGTAAACATAAGAAATATGTATATTTATCACTCAACGTAGCTGTGGTTGGTAGCGGAGAAGCAAGAGAAAAATTTCATAAGAAGTTCATTAATATGGACTTCCATTAAGTAACGCTTGAATCAAACAATGATTACAATAATGCTTATTTTCTTGTTTCAGGTAAGTCTTCAAAATAAATCTTTCGAGGAGTATACTAAACTCGGAACCTTTGCTGAAAATTCAAATGATAAAACACGCTATTAAGTACTCAAGCACCGAATAGGTAAGTATGGTATGATTATTGAAAGCCAAAAAACATATTTTGACTTAAGTAAGGTACTAATGGTTCAGTAAACTTTTATTGTTTTGTGAATCCAAGCGAGAGTTTTCTAGCATTTTGCTAGACATATTTTAAAATACATTTTGACACTGACATTCTGTGAAGATGGAGCTTGATATTTTATTAAGTTCTTATAGGCTTCATTTAGACAGTGAGAGAAATATCACGCGAGTTTCATTAATTCCCCTGTTAGGTCGCGATTATCTACACTTCCATTATTAATATTATGAATGCGAAAGTAACTATCTGTTGCGTTCCAACTCGTTGAAAATTCATCTCCAGAAATAATTACCCCTGCAATACAGAAGAAAAAAGAGGCAGTTAAAATAGTTTTATTCTAAAAGTCATCCTTGAATGGGCTGAAATGGGGGTGGAAATTTGTATAGCAACTTTGTCGTTCTTGAAATTAAAAAAGTAAAACTTAGAGCTTCGAGCTTTTAGTTTACTCAAGCCGAGATTAGACCTGTAAGATAAAATATGCAAGTTGGATTGGATTACATTTAGTAAGGCGAAAGAGATTAAGGTGGTCAATAAAAAAAAAAAAAAAATAAATATCACCGGCCAATTCACACCAATTGACCTAGTCCCAAACTAAGCAAAGCTTGTACTAGGGGTACTAGACACCGAATAAACATACTTATATAGATAAGTATATACTTGAATCCATATTAAGCACCCAAGACTCGAGCACAAGCATTCGTATTTTTCACACAAATATCTGCCCCGACCGGGAATCGAACCCAGGACCTCAAGCTTCGTAGTCAGGTTCTCTAACAACTAGGCTATCCGGTCGTCATGTAATGCAGCTTGCATGGTTTTTCATGAAGGGTCAAAGTCATAAATAAGTGATCACTTTTGTACCTTGTCACTTTAACGTCATGTTTGAAAAGTCATACGAAGTCATATAACGACTGAAAGCGACAAGGTACATAAATGATCACTTATTAATGACGTTGACTGTACATAGGTCTAAGTTCGGCTTTACGCGACGCGACTCTAGTAAAAAACTCTTTGATAATTTTTAACGACCGCTTTAGCCTAGTTGGTAGTGACCCTGCCTACGAAGCAAGAGGTCCTGGGTACAAATCCCGGTAAGGACATTTATTTGTGTGATGAGCACGAATATTTGTTCCTGAGTTATGGATGTTTTCTATGTATTTAAGTATGTATTTATCTATATAAGTATGTTTATCGTCGTCTAGTACCCATAGTACAAGCTGTGCTTAGTTTGGGTCTAGGTCGATTTGTGTAAGATTGTCCCCTAATATTTATTTATTTATTTTTATTTATATTAGCCCTGAAAGCCAGATTAATTCAAAAAATTGATAAATAGGGATTTATTTATTTATTTATTTATTTATTTTAGGGATAACAAACAACTGTACAATAGGTAGTATAAAAAATTAACAAGCATAGGGTACTAATAGTACAGTCAACGACATTATCCACATATTACATTATCCACATATTGGATGGTGACGCCATTAAAAAATAATTCGAAGAGACGAGTTCAGTAAAAAAGTATTTTTTTTTCAGTCCTGAAAACCAGATTAATTTTCGATTAACTGAAAAAATTTAAATTTTTTGTTGCTTTAAAACAAATAAATAGTTAGTTTATTGAGTTGGCGAACAAGACAAGTGACGTCATAAGTTGCTAATTGCCATTCAAACTCTATGGGAGAATGGTGTTTTGACAGCTCATAAAAAGCACGTCAATTGATTGGTGGTGTCAACATCCCTATTATATTTTTAACTGCTTTAAAACAAATAAAAAGTTGGTCAATTGAATTGGCATAGAAATGACGTCATAGCTAGCAATCATCACACGTCGTGTTTTGACAGCTCATGGAAAGCACGTCAATTGATTGGTGGTGTCAACATCCCTATTATATTTTTAGCTGCTTTAAAACAAATAAAAAGTTGGTCGATTGAATTGGCATAGAAATGACGTCATAGCGCAATCATCACACGTCGTGTTTTGACAGCTCATGGAAAGCACGTCAGTTGATTGGTGTCATCATTCCTATTTCTTGGCTAATGATTATGGCCTCTAAATTCCGTAGGAATTTTAAAAAGTAACCCATCAATATCGATGTACATTTTTCTTCTCATCATCATCGCCATTGCCATTCAAACTAACCTATGCTCATCCACTGCTGGACATAGGCCTCTCCCATAGCACGCCACTGAGCACGATCTTCTGTCACCTTCATCCAGCTCTTGCCAACCGCCTTGCGAAGATCATCGCTCCTCCGAGTCTGAGGACGTCCTACGCTATGTTTGCCAATCCGTGGTCTCCACTTAAGAACTTGTCTACCCCAACGGTTATCGGTTCTTCGGGTTATATGGCCGGCCCATTGCCACTTTAGCGTACTAATGCGGTGGGTTATGTCGGATCACTTTGTTACGAATTTGATCTTTCAGAGAAACTCCGAGCATAGCCCTTTCCATAGCACGTTTCCTTCTCAACCTCGATAAAAAAATGCCGTTTTAAGTGTTACGTTATTTTCTATTAAACGTAATAATTTATAGGTGAAGGTCACGCCTTGCGCTCTCAAAGCCGCCTCGGGCCCTCCGTTACATTCCGATAAATAATCCTCGATTTAAATGTGTTTGGAAAGTGAAATTCTAATTTATTTGTGTATTTTTGTGGTTTAGGCCGTTTAAGGGGATTTCTCTAGGATTATAAGTTTGAGTAATGAGATAAAATGAATTCGGAATGTTTTAGAATATTTTAGACAGAGAAAATTTTTTTTATTAAGGAAATAAAACTTGTTACCTTAATAAGAAAGATGTCAGCACTAGGTTACTAAAATTCGCAAAAGTTTTTTTGTTCTGAGCTGTCGAAATTTTTTTTAAATAATCGCGAAAGTAGCATTTTTCTCTGTTCTTTTTTAATTTTACTTTTTAAATTTACTTAAATCCTTTTTGTCACATACGGTCTTTTTGACGTTTTTATTGATAGGTACTTTGTATAAGCGTACAGCCTTAGACTGAAGGCATAAATATCTATACAGCCATCACGTCAAAAATATGTAAACATGAACCTTATGGTTAATGGCATAGAGTTGCATAGACGCCTTGGGAACATGCATATATTTATGACCTTGACTGTACTTACCTATCTATTTGTAAATTATATTTTATATTAAATTTACTATATTTTGGTTTTTCGTTTTTCCTCTCTGTTCGTTTCCGCCGCCTACTTTGATGTTTGTATTAGTTTCTATAGATATCTAGATGGTTATCTGGAATAGACCGCTTTTATTGATTGTCTGCCCTGCGTCTTAATTTTTTTTTTGTACGCACATTTTACTGCTTTGTATTGTTCAATAAAGAATATAGTATAATGTGTAGAATATTGTAGCATCGTAATAATACAGTCACAATATCATAATAGTTTTTTGCCTGTTCATTTCTTCAATTTTAAGGTCATACCAAGGTCGATGTTGTAACAAAATCACTTACAATTGCAACAATCATCACAAAAGATCGTGTCAAATCTCATATGATAAGGGTCATTTCTATTTAAAATGACAGGCTACAATTATTTAAATAACGCATCAAATGTGGCAACACCTCAACTCTGGGTTGCCACATGAATTGCAGATCATAAGATTCATAAGTCAAATTGCATGGCTGACATTTCTCTATTAGCTTTCATTGTTGCTAGTAAACAATGGCTGGATTGATAAAACTGTAACAATGAGTTAGGTCGGGTCAGGTTTTTGGGGCGAGTTGTGAAAGGACTATGAAGAAGTTCATGCTTGTATAAGTATGGTCAGTTCAAGAATAGGTACAGTCGGGATAAAAAAGGTTCGTCACCTTAAAGTAGACGCTTGCACCAAGACCTGCAGGCTTATTGTTTAACGTTTCTGACGCTTGCCTTCGCAATCACTATTTCTTTCTGTCAAACGGTATAAGATGATGACAGAAAGAGATGGTGAAAGCGAAGGCAAGCGTCAGAAGCGGTAGACAATACGGCCTCTGTCCTGTCAATTATTTATTTTAAACGTAACAACGAAATTTTTCGTATCCCGACTGTATTTTATATTTATGCAAATTAATGCCTTTGGATATTATTTCAATATTTCATACTAAATACAAACTGAAACATGGATACACACAAAATAAAACAGAAAAAGAGACCAGCGCTGGGAATCGAACCCAGGTCCTCAGCATTCCATACTGCGTGCTAAACCCCTACACCACCACTGGTCAGGAGTTTTAGACACAATTTTTTCCTACCTATATATCGACATTTTTCAGTTTGTTTTTATAGTCACTTATGCAGCGACACTAGCGACATCTATGTGAATGTTCTCATCGAGAAACGTCAAACTACTTTGGAACTTTGAAATAGACTTTGAATATTCTAGCCTAATTTTAAGACAGTGTAGCTATAAATGTTTGAAAAACACTCCAAACCAAATTATGTTGTTCGGGGTTCAGTCAGATGCAGATGAGTATCAGTTATAACGGGAGAACGGCGAACTGAATATTTAATCTCACCGACAGTGTTCATTTAGAAATTGCTAGCCCAAACTATCGATTTTACTCAAATTAACAATTAACACCTAGGAGAGGAGGGTCGGACGCAGAGGAACAATTACCACACAGTAACTTAGATTGTGAGGAACGTACTTAGATATTATGCATTAGGTTTGTAAGTTTGTGCTGTTTATGACGCATCGAGTCCTGAAGTTAGATTGAGGTATCATAGAGGACTAGGAGTAGAGAGAGGATAAGATTAGGAGTAGGAATAGTATGTAAGTTGTCTGCAAATGTTGGAAGTCGTATTTCATCCACATGTGATCGGGTTGATTAGAAATTTGACGGGGGTATTTAGTTTCAATGACAATGCAAGTACAGTCAAACAAAAAAGTTTATATTAAAAATATTTATCAACAAAATATTAAGTTTTATGAATTATGGAATAAGTCTTGTTGTCCACTAATACACAATTAAACACCAAAAATACATACCTTAAGTTTCTAGAAATTAGCAATGGAGTGGGACTCATGTAGGTCGAGATAATGATGATCTTTCTAGAAATAATAAGGGTCAGTGTTTTCTTAGTAACATAGATCAGTACCCTGCTCTGGAGGATCCATATGGCGATACAATAAAAGTAGCTGATGATATAAGAAGGACGATATCGCAATACCGTCTCTTAGATACGCTATAAAGGCTGTATAAAAGTAATAGGGACCGTCGCAAATCGGGCGTCGGTAGGGATCGCACTCGAGATGTCAAATGGGACCTTTATACGACGACATGTTTTGCGATGGCTTACATCGTTTTGCTCAATGATCCGAATTTTTTTAGCTTGTTGGGTAAACTACCTTTTGTTGGGATATCTTGACTATTTTTACGGAAAGTAGGACTTTCGAAACTAAGGCGCTTGGTTCTCTCGGCTCAGATTAGTAAAATAACAGTTAAAATATTGCTAGTCTTGCCATAAGGAATGGTTGTATTTGCGAATTACGCTTAATTTCCTTGCATAAAGTTGATAAAGCACAGCAGTTTCCAAGATTTTTTTTCTTTATAATTAAGAAATGATTTTTTTTTGAAATCTTATCCAGCCAGTCTTGTGAAGACAAGTTATAAAATTCTCAAACAATCATTATGGCATCCTCTTTAGCTGGCCAGCAATATTTGAACCCATGAATTTTTCCTCTACTGACGCTGCCACGGTTAGTGGCGCGTCGGGACTATTTGTTTGCATATTTTAAGAGCATAAACGTTCGAAGTTTGAATTCAAAATGCATTCGACCTAACGACCTATCGCGAAAAGCTAGAGCACTGTGTAGACTACATTATGAATGCCAGTTGTAGTTTTGAAGATTAAAATGAAATGAAATAAATAAATATAGTCAAAATAATAATTAACTGGCTGACTGTTAGTTCTTAATAAAAAAAAAACTAAAATTAAATTAAATTGGGTTAAATGGATTGGGATGCCAAAAGGTTCTGGATGCCTTTCTGAGAGGATGCCTGTGCCTTGCAGTGGGACAATACAATACAATGACCCTTTATTGTACACCACAAAGAAAACAATACAGAAAAACAAGTACATGGAAAAAACCATGCTATGAGACTTAAATAGGCTGGGATGGTATTCCTTCTAGAACTTTGTGGTTTTTGTTAGGTAGACCATCACGATGTTCAGGTACTATAATATATCATTTAATAACATAACAGTTTCCGATATTCGCGTTACAGCACATCTAGTGGGTTACGTGAATCGATTGACCAAAATTGGTTTGCGGTTGCCCCCGCACTATTTCCTTATAGGCGACCGCACGTAATAAAATGCCGCACTGTTCATGCTACATTGCGCATTTTAACCAAAAGTTTGGTGTTAAGTGTACTTTATAATCATAATCATCTCAGCATCTATACGTCTCACTGTAGAATGGAAGGGTTTGGGCTGTAGTTCCCACGCGGGTCCATTTCTTCGCAGGTGTTTTCCTTCACCGTATTGAAGCTCATGGTAAATTTCAGGTGTAATTCGCGGTGTAAAAGCCAGATGAACGTAACATCAAAAATTTCGAAAATCGTTTTTTTTCATAAAACTGTTCTAAATGTGGTCCTGCATGAACTGCCAAAAGGACGTAATCGTATAGTTGATTTTTCACTAGTTCCAAAAAAACGAAATGATATAAAAAGCAATTTCAATAGAACCAGCTAAACGAATTTTGAAATCCATTAAATTACTTGTAGTAATTTTGCTATTTTTTAGGGCCACAACAACGTATCAACCAAAACACTATTCTTTGTGTAGTAGAATGCTGCTGGATACATAATTCTACAAGAACCATAACAACGTATCCAAGTACCTACAATAATAATAAACGTTAAAATTATTTTCAAAAAATTAAGGGCCAAAGTAACGTATGTCAACCAAATTTCAAAAAAATATTTATTCCTGGTATACTAGCAAATATAATTACAATATTTCTTAACTTTGTGAAAGCTGTATTGTGTGTGTACGTGTCAGTATTTTTTTTCTTTCTTTCGTGGCATGGTCACTTACCAAGAAGCTCGTAAAGTTGAAAGTGGTAAAATTTCGCAGTTTTTTGGCTCTCTTGCACAATTTGGATAAACGATGTTACGTTCATCTGGTTTTTACACAGCGAATTACGCACATAAATTCCGAAAAACACAGAGGTGCGAGCACAGATTTGAATTTTAATTAAGAGCAATTTAATGTACTTAGTACTCTGAGACGACGGAAGCATCAAAAGACTAGCGAAAATGCACATAGTGTTATTAAATTAACACCTAAAAAACTTGGATTATTTATACACTAGATAGAGTGTCAGTAGCAAACATTGCGATACAAAACGTCCTAAAAATCCGTTTGACAGCTTCATATTACGATCGCGTTACGTCATTCAAACTGAAGGGAGGCAAATGACATATTTAAGCCAACTATTGGCTTATAATTTTCGGGACGTTTTCATGCCGCCTAAGCTCTATCTAGTGTATAAATAATGTAAGCAAAAAAATAACAGCGTAATTAAAATGCCATAATTCAACAATAAGAATAAGTTTGATGCTAAAGTGAGAGATTTCAATCTCTCTATCTATCTTTAAATAGTAGGGTAAGGTTGTTTAACCTCAAAAAATCGGCCAAGTGCGAGTCGGACTCGCGCACCGAGAGTTATGTACTTTGTAGTTATGTCAAAATCTGTCAAAATATACGTTTTCGAAAAAATGTTGTTTTATAAACAATTCGTTAACTGTTGGTTAATGACAAGTATGCACATAAACTAAAGTAATTCTGACATACAAAACAAGTTATGAAAGTTAGCAAAAACGCAGTTAGCTGATAGCATATTTAGACATTATAAAGCCTAACTACCTCCAACTCAACTGGGTAATTTTAGTTCAGCAGTTTCCCCGCAGAAGTTTTGGCATTAAAATGAAACTAAGTATGAAATTTTAAACTAGAATCTACCGATTATGTAAACTGTCTAGCTACTCGTAGACTGGAATGAAAAGAAAAGATGAACTCTGTTATAACCCATGAAACAATTATGGAACTACGCTTATGAAGTCGTCATCTCTCTCGCCCAATATTTTTTTCTATCTTCATCACTGGAGGGAAGAAGTTTTCTCTCAAAATGAGAGAGCTTGGACCTAATGCGGATTGAGAACTTCACACACACCATTGAATTTCTTTGCAGTCTTCTTCACATCTTCACAATATTTTCCTTCACCGTACTACTGTATTGCAAGAAAACCTCGAATATGTTTTTAAGTAGCTCTGAAAATGAACTGGGGCGGCAGTTTGACCTTGTCCACTTCCATTTTAAACACACCAAAAGTTTTTCTCTCCATTTTCGAAAAATATTTTCACAGACCTCAACAAATTTCAAAAATCGGCCCCCTGTCCGTACAAATTCCGAATACAAATTCACGAAGCACCCAAATCCATCCATTGTCTAAAAGTAAAAGTTATAAATAACAAACCAATCAAAAGCCATAACTGGATACATCCCCGATTTGTATGCTTCCCGTGGAATTCATCCACGCTGCGCTCGCGTCGGGAATACCTGATCAGGATCAAGTTTAGTGATGCGACATCGACCGTGGATACAATATTGACAGATTATCGATAGTTTATCAACAGTGCAAGTATATTATGTTATGCACGGCTAACATGAGCAACTGAGACTCGCTTTGATTCTCAGTGCAGGGATGTTATTTGCGAGTTTTGAAATTGTTTTGCTAACAGTATTTTTTGCGTCTGTGGTGATGTTGCGGCAGTATAATTTAAATTTTCTTTTTTTATTTTTCTATTTAAAACGACGTGGTGGTCGAGAAAATAGTAGGTACTTTGTTCGTTGTCTTGACATGACGGTGTTTAGATACAACTACAGACTGGGCAAAATAATTTACATTTTGTGCGACAAATAAAACAATAAATTATCCTGGCTACTTTAAATTATATAAATTGCGGTTGTTTAAAGCTAGTTACGAAAGAAAAGTTAATTTCAATGATAGTTTCAATGTTATCGATGTCTTGAATTGAATCAAGATAGACTATCGATAGTAAAGCTATCGATATTTTGGCATCACTAATAAACTTATGTAAGCCGAGCAAGTATTTACGCCTGTTATTGAATATTTTCGTAGATGGCAAGATTAATATCCTGCTTCTTACGTCATTAACATTCTAGTGAAGAGGGAAAGATATCTAGATTGTTCGGTATTTCAAGGGTATTTTGTTCCGCATGGAGAATAGCCACAGAGAATAGCTGTTAACTTAGGTATACTTATAATTGAAATAAAGACGATGCTTAGCCTAGTTGGTAGTGACCCTGCCTACGAAGCAAGAGGTCCTGGGTTCAAATCCCGGTAAGGGCATTTATTTGTGTGATGAGCACGAATATTTGTTCCTGAGTTATGGATGTTTTCTATGTATTTAAGTATGTTTATCGTCGTCTAGTACCCATAGTACAAGCTTTGCTTAGTTTGGGACTAGATCGATTTGTGTAAGATTGTCCCCTAAAAAAAAATAAAAAAAAATAAAAAAAGTGTATTTATTTTAGCGGCTTTAACATCCACCCATATAAAAAGGAAAGTCCTCACTGATGGAATGACTCTCTCATTCACTAATTCACTGACTCACTAACTGACTGCCTCATCAACATCCTACCCGAACACTCTATACTTCATTTAATTTAGAATTCTAAATTAAATGGAGTATAGAAGGCTGAAATTTTGTATTTCCACGGGATAAGAAAAAAATGGGATTTATATTAACTAATACCAATGATGGTAATGACAGATTTCTGGAAGTTACTCTTGTCTTTCCCAAATTTTTGCTTTATTCAATGAATGAAGAAGCTTTACCACTGAATTCTGCGCGGACTTAGTCACTGGCAAAAGCTAGTCAAGTAAGAAAACTTAAATAAAGTTAAGAAATAAATTTGTCTAAATTTAAGGGCCTACCGAACTTTTCGCGCTAATCGATTTTGGGTGGGTGATTTCGGGCGTGGGGGAGGCACGATGGCTTAAGATAGGTTGGTTGACTGCGCGGGTTTTTGGGTATTTTCATCTTATTACTAAAACAAATACCTACATATTTTAAAAATGCAGCATCACTACGCCCTAAAAACATCTTGTTTTATTAACATTCAAAAAGTTATGACCTGCCGTGCAGTTTTAGTGTCGTACTACGAATTTATTTTATTTTTTAGAGACGGCTTTGGTTTTTTTTCTATTGAGCGAACTATAAGTAATCGTATTTCGATAAACACTTGTCATTAGAATGAATCCTCAAATATCTTACACATGAATTTGAAGACTATAGCTTTACTAAACTTGTAATGATACAGCACGAGATTAATAAATGAATGCAATAAATGCGTCAAAAACTGCACGGTAGGCCCTTAAGAAAATTGTTTTTTTTTTTTCAAAGTTTTTGTGTGCTCTTAATAATGTCAATTGTGAGGTGGTACAGAAACCTTCATGTCCGACTTTTACTTGCCCAGTTTTTATTGGAGCAGGTGCAAGAAATCTTCGCAAAATCACTTTCTCAGTCGTTAATTTAAAACCCAGATTCCCTTTGTGCATAAAATTGTTTTCAGTGTTATTCTTCAAATCAGTCTGGAAATATTTCTCGGAAAATCTGCATTTATAAATATTTAGCCAGTCCCGCAACTTCCGAGAAGCAATCTTAAGATTAACTTAATTAAATCATCCTGCTTCAGTCTTCCTTGAGAGTTATTCTTAGATGCTTAAATGAGACTATTACAGAATTTTTATTTATTGCTAGGAGCTCGGTTAGATTTATCATCATCATCATCAGACGTCCACTGCTAGACAAAGGCATCCTTTAACGAGTTTAACAACGATCGGTCCTTCGCTGCCCTCATAGGACTAGTTCCTGTGCTCTTTACCTGATCGCCAGTCCGTCTTGTTGGGTTCTATGCCTCGTCTATCGGTTCGCGGTTGCCAATTCAATTCAATTTATTTCCATAACAATTTACATTCTGTCAGATATATTCTCCTATACTTTCATAATCTAGCCTCCTTATAAAAATCTTAATTTATCTAAATCGTACTCTAACAAACACAATGCTTTTAATTAATTAAAATAATATACTTAGAACTTGAGACGATCTCTTAAACGGTTACACTTTTTTTTTCAACTAATTCAATTAGGCGTTTCTGCACGTCACATTCATAGCGCACCCCTGCGAGTCGTTTTTCTATCAGAGCATCTTGTTTACGATGATAGTGTAATAAATACAAATTGAATAAAGAACAGTCTGTTATCTATGACAATGCGTGCTAACGTCACTTTTTTTTCATTATTGTCTATGATTGCGTGTCTAATCTATGCGTGGCTATTACGGTAAAGACGAAGCTGCCAGTTACAATCGAGTTCACTTCTAATACATCTGCATTCTTACGTAAATCATGAAAAAGAAAAAGTAAAACCAGCACTATCGATTTTGTTTCACATTATAGGTATTATGTATATGTAGAATTACCAACGTTGCGATCATGATGACATTTGCTATCAAGACGTAATGTCAATCGAATGATTCTTGATCGAATGTAATCGTGACATTTGATACAAAAGTAATTTTTTCGCAAGGGGCTGACTGACATCGAAATAATAGTAAAAAGTTAGAGAAAGACATTTTATTTTTACTTTTACCGATTTCAAAAAGAGCAGGAGGTTATCTATTCTGTTGTATGATTTTTTTTTTACCTCAGAACTTCGTCATTTATAAATCAATTTGTTTTTTTTTTGTTGGACAGGGAATACTTTCGACTGGGCCCTATTGTCACCAAGTGGATTTTTGCAGCCGGTTCAAACGTTGTACTTTAAAAAGCATAAAGCGAAGTTTTGTCTTAACTTTTTCATAAATTTCAGACACGGGCGAAATCGGGGCATAAAGCTCTTATTTCCCTACTAACTTTATATTTACGCAAACTTTAGGACAGTGAATACTGCGTAATATTTCTTTTACGAAACTAAATCTAAATTACCTAGATTTCGAGTTATCACGCCTCATTACCTTCTCATATCTTCAATGCCATCACAATTGGGTGCTAAAATTAGGTGCCAAATTGTTCATGTCCGATGATGTCATTGCGAGTGGTTGACCATAGGTAAAAGAAAGATAAAAAATATAAATATAAATTTGCATGTCAAAACAATATTTTTAATCAACTAACGGAACTTTAAAAAATTCCTGAGATTTTTCCAGTAAAACGTTATTTTTTACATGTTCTGTAGAGAATTATTTAAAAAAAGGTTTCATAATCCTTAATTTCCTAATCGCATCAACACCATTTACTATAATCAAACCCATTCTGCTTTGCTACTAACATTTTAAATGTATTGTAGATTAATCTACAGCATATAGTGTGTGTGAAATACGCAATCTTCACTGAGCCCGCGTGGGATATACGCCCTCTCATTCCTGTCTGCTCTAGACTGGGTGAATTGAAAATAAATGTGTTCCTATCGAACCTTCGGTGCGCGAGCCCGATTCGCTTTACCGAATTTTAAAGTAACCGTAGTGCTTCGTGAATGAGTGGTGGTGACCCATAACAGACTCTATCGTGGATTTACGGTTGAGTTATAAAAGCTCGTACAGACGCTAAGGCACGTCGATGCGATCAATAACGGCTATTAACCAGCCGTTTTGCACGAAGCGATATTGAGATAAACGTGTGACTAGCTTGTTATGGCTGTAAATACAGCTCCTATAGTTATAGTTGCATCTGTTAACTGTTAATGAAATAATATACCTATATCGCACCTGAAAGACCTTAGGATTGGGGTGCTGAAAATTTCGCTTACTGCCGATGTCAAATTTTGCTAGTTTATGCCATTATTTCTTAAGTATTGAACTTGTTTTTGAGCGTACATTTTTTTGAAATAGCCTATTAGATGCACTGCTGGCTGGAAAAGGCCTTTTCTTTTTTTTTTCATGTTTTTCTATCCTCCGCAAATTCTTGTAGAAATAGGTCAAAACGTTTTAAATCATGCAATTAAACAACAGTGCAAACACGGCCCGTATAGATCGAACCCAGGACGTCTAACTTCGTAATCAGGTTCCCCAAGCATCAGTCTATCCAGTCGTCCAGCGATTACGCCTACAGGCTTGTTCTAAGAGGTGGACACAACACACCTAAATAAACCTAAAGAACAACACCCAATTTTCCAGAAACAGTCGAGTAAACAAACAAAACACAACAACATCAGACTCGTTTGAATCTCATAAAAAGCTACAAAGTGTGTGAAATATCGTGCAAGAGCTAAATTGGTCTCGACTAGGGCCATGAAAGCCCGGCCTTTGTCTCAAATGTGGGGAACTAGGGCTTTCATTGCCGTGGACCTAGAGATCAACAAATCGGAATAGCTGCAGACGTACTGAATAAAGGTTGATATTAACCATGATTATGGCAATTATTATTATCATCATTTATGCAGACAAAGAGTTCCACAATTATTGTGTCAGCAAACAAGTAACTTTTTGAGTTATGCCAGTTTGAAAGTTAGTCATTACGAAAAATTACTATGGTAACCATTTGTTATAAAGTGAAATAAGTTTTGTTAAAAAATTCATTTTAAGAGCAAGCTTTTTAGCTGATTGTACTTCCATGTCATCCAACCTACATAAGTACACCAAATTTCAAGTGAATCCAACCACTGGAAGTGCGTCAAATTCGACTTCCGAGATTTGACCCGTACATACAAAGATACATAGGTACATTACAAGTTAAATAAAAGCTTGTAAAAAAAACCGGCCAAGTGCGAGTCGGATTCGCGCACGAAGGGTTCCGTACTATTATCTATAAAAACGGCAAAAAAATCACGATTGTTGTATGGCAGCCCCCCTTAAATATTTGTTTTATTTTAATTTAATAATTTATTTTTAAATTGAATATGTAACTAAATATTCTGTGAATATTTCAAGCGTCTACTTGTTGCCGTTATCAATATCGAGCAAAAACGAACAAAAAAATCACGTTTGTTGTATGGGAGGGAGCCTTCTTAAATATTTATTTTATTCTGTGTTTTAGTATTTATTGTTATGAGATATAGTCTGATGACAGACGGAAAGACGGATGGACAGCGAAGTCTCAGTAATAGGGTCCCGTTTGTACCCTAAGTTTTATCCATATTTAATCCAAAGACAAGCTATAGTAATTTGCGAGCTCTACATTTTGAGATTGAAATTTTATTTTTCAAATAGGTAACTAGACAATGTTCTTTCCGTGTACCTACCCTTCAATTAATTGTGCTAATTATCCTTAGCCTTAAACTACTATGTTATCACGGCTTTTTTGACATCTCATATCAGCCAAAAGCTCGTAGGCCAAAAGACAACCACTGTTGGAGTAAGACCTCCCCCAAAGATTTCCACAATGATCGATCTTACATTGCTCACATTCATTCCTGTGACTTTTACCAGATCGTTGGGACATATTGGGGACATCAAAATTTCAATTAGCATTAGCCACTTGGCAGCGCCTCTAGCGGCACAAGGCGGCGAACTGTTTTAGGCTGCGTATCCACCGGAGCTGTGCGAGGATGCGTTGCGAGAGATGTGTTTGTCATGAACCAATAGAAACACTTCATTTAAAAGGCCCTAAGTGAATGAAGTGTTTCTATTGGTTCATGACAAACACATCCCTCGCAACGCATCCTCGCACATCTCTCGTGGAAACGCAGCCTTAGTATTGACACTATAACGCGGACGCTACGACTACTTACTTGAAGGGCTTAGATAAACTAAAGGGTTTGTAAGATATAGTAAGCAACCATTCAAAAGCAAACAGTTTGCCAGTGTGGAACTTGCTTTGTTTACTAATTTACTTATTTGAATGTACACTGTTTCAATGTGAACGTTTAAGATTACAACTCTCAATTACAAACACACTGTACAGTAAAATTACATAAAGTTTACCACTGACAGATGGTTTCCCTTCATTTCATATTCAACTTTAACGACCTACAAATAAAGCCAATTTTAGAATTCAGTTACCCACGTTTGCAGATTTTGTAATAGCTACTTTATTTGTATGGTGTTAGTTGGAAATTAAATGAAGGCAAGCCATCTGTCAGTGGTAAACTAAAAGTAAACGTATTGTATCAACTTGCATAGCGATGTGGGCGGTTACTACAAAATTCGAATTTCGTATCGTGCCACCCTTTTACTCTTCTATTTTAATACTATTAGCGTGAACGGGACGGCACGATACAAACTTCGAAAATTGTAGCATAAGGCTTAATTGCTTGTAATGTAGTCATAAGGGCGCGCTTTAATAAAAGAGAGAGATGAAACATAGAGACTTGAAACGGAGACATGTTTTGCACGAGCCACCTTACAAGTGAATTAAGACCATGATATAATTTTTGAGAAACCTCGGAATTTCAACCGCTAGATTTTAAAGTCACAGGTAAAAGTCACAGGTAGTAAGAAAAAACTTAATGTACCTACTTGCCTAATCTAATTTAAATTTTATTCACGAGTAGTTTACTTATGAACTGTGGATAAGTTGAGTTGTTTGAACTCACATTTTGTTAGCTAAATTTGTGCATGCCTTTTCGAAAAAATATCCTTTGAATTCCTATACAATATGACAGGACTGCCAACCTTAAGTGGGTCCCAAATTAAAGCTCGTGACTGTAATTTATTAATTTCGTTTATATACGCACAAAGCTTTTCCCTTAAACCATTTCAATAATGTACCTAATTCTTGTCTGAGCAACCATAATGTTATAGGTAATTCACTAGTGGAAACTGCTTTGGCTTTTGTATTATCTAAATTTTTAAATACCTACTCATATTATGTTATTTTTCGCTGTTGTTTCCCATTATCAATAAAAAAAACGTGCAAGCTCACGTAATATCAACAAAATGTCGAACGTACTGGCTACACTGAAAGGTTTTTACAGCTAATGAACATTGATGGCTTCCAGCTTCCACAAGCTTTAATGCTCAAAATTCCCTGCGCTTCCGTACTTACTCGTACCTTAATAATGATGGACGTCGTGGTGAACGTTTTAACTTAACTCTTTTGTTATGCGAAACCCAGTCACAAAAAATAAGCTAGGTTTATTTCGTGATCGAAAATTATACCGAATATACTCGCTACTCGCTCTAAATATGCTCTTATAATGTTATTGTTTAATGTTAATATTATAAAATACTAACGTCTACGAATAATAGGGGTAGGTATACAAAAAATAGCCTACGACCTATTCTCAGACCTACCGAATATAGACAAAAATGTTTCATAATAATCGATCAAGCCGTTCCGAAGGAGTTCGATAACAAACACCGTGGCACGAGATTTTTATAATTATTGGTTTTAATTAGTTAATGTTATTTAAAAAGTCCTCTGCATGCTACTGTGTTATCTAACTGCGTAAATTGTATTTCTCAATTCCAAGTGAATTGTATTCTTTTTATTGGGAAATAAATGTCTTAAACCATAAATTTTGTTTCATACAAAGAGCATGTTTATATTTTGGTTATGATTTTTCTAATATAAGTCGTAAGAGATTAAATATGAGGCTACCAAGCCTAGAGATGTGGTATTTAACGGACCGTCTTTGCATGCTACTTCCTCCTATTTCTATTTAAGCTTTAAGCAAAACTATTGTTTTTGCAGCAAGTGATATTGTAAATCTTTTGAGAAATAACTGTCTTAAACCAAATAGCTTATTGTGTCTGCTCAGCTTCGTCTCGGTGGTAGCACACCTTAATGCATATTATCCTAGTTAAGACATGATGTCTCTAACAGCAAAGTAGGTGTAAGACAGGCACAGAAGCCTAGTAATTTTCACGCATTAACATACTATATATTTACAACTTTAAGCTCGATAAACTTACAATTTCCTGCCATTTTCTTCCACCATTAGCCTCAAATTGAAAGATCGATGTGTAATAAAATTAAGATGAAATAAACGAGTAGATACGGATATAATGTTACATGACAAAGTCAAAGTCAAATCTTGGTTCATATTTAGGCTTTAACAAGCACTTACGAATTTCGAAGAACCTACCACCATTTCGAAAAAAGAGTGTACAAGAATCCCACGAGAAATTCTACAAGGTATATTTTTCCAAAACAGATTTATATCCAAAGAAATGAAATACACAGAACTGAAAATTTTAACACAGTAGATACGCTATTCAAAGCCCGGGTATGCGTATGTTGGTAATTTGGCTACAATAATAATAATAAAAAACATGAAAATCAAAAAGATTCCCCAAACAACGTCCGTTTTAATCGCTATTTTGTCGTTGCATGAGAAATAAATTCCGGAATTCGGAATGACATCGCTCAAAAAATGTGGAAGTTCAAGTGGCAATCGACGGGCCACATCGCTCTTAGACCGATTAACCGTTGGGGAAGAAAGGTTCTCGAGTGGCAACCAAAAACCGGAAGGTGGCGTGTTGGACGGCCTCCTACTGGTAGGATTGACGACAACGCGAGAGTTATAGGCAACCGAGGGTTGCAAGTGTTCATTGTGGCGTTCTAAGGGCCTTAGTTAAACAGTGCACGTCTTCCACTTGATGCAGATGATAAGAAATAAATTCAAGCACACATATGTTGTTTTGATGGAATTCTTAAATTGGCAAAAATGAAAGTTTGTTTCTGGCTTACAATAGGTACAATGTTTAAATGAAAATCTTATTTTATCTGAGTAGGTAAGTGACCGGTTTGACATTAGTCATTCAAAAACATGTTTGAAACTTAAGCTATAAATAATAACTTTCTAAGACTAATTGTGTGAACAAAGAGTTACTGTCTCCGAATAGAATAATAATGAAAGAATTGTCTTCCTTTAGTTTGAATTATAACTACCATATTAGTAAGACTACTCAGACGCTTTAAGAAAAAGCTATCCAAGTAAGAGTCCAACTTGCGCACCGAGGGTTTCATACTAAAAACATTGGAATAAATAAATATTTTCTATCAAAATCTAAGTTATTTTTTGCGTTCGACAAAATTGATGACTAGAAATAGAAATCAGTGGTTGTCCAATTTTCAAATATATTTTATTTAGTTTACTTAGTTTGCCTTTCATAATTTTAGGTCAATGGGAAGGAACCCGTTGGTTTTGACATTAACTATCGTTTTTACTCTAGCTCTCATCTTATCCCGTATCTAGACTTTAATAGATCAAAACGGTCACCGGTTTAACGACATCCGTAGGTCCATGTTATGGATAACCGCAAGTGGCTTTACTTTATAATATATCATCTTATCCTTCTCATATTATAAATAAGAAAGTTTGTGAAGATATTTGGATGTTTAAATGTTTGGAAGTTTGGATGTTTGTCACTCAATCACGGTATAACGGCTGAAAATATTTAGCTGAAACTTGATTTACAGATATAAAAAGATCTGAATTAATAAATAGGATACTTGAAATCCCGTTAATGCGTTCCCGTGGAATAATATTTTTACTTTAAATAAGACTAGTCGACGCTGTTCGAGAGCGTCGAGTACTTGGCTTTCAAGATGGCGTGGTAACTTCGTCAATCAATAGATGGCGTGAATCAATAGATCAATAGATTAAGGAGAAACTTTAATAAAATTTCGTAAAGATAGTTCTAACGCAGTTATTTTTCTCAGCCTACTGAATATTATAACTTTACTAGCTGACCCCGCAAACGTTGTTTTGCCATATACCACCTAGGGGTATAAAAAATAGCCTTAGACCTATTCTCAGACCTACCGTATACAGAGAAAAAAAATTCATAAAAATCGGTCAAGCCATTTCGGAGGAGTTCGATAACAAACACCGTGACACGAGATTTTTATATATTAGAATTAGAAGAATACCTACTTTAAGATTGCGATTAATATTAATACTTACGACCGCTTTAGCCTAGTTGGTAGTGACCCTGCCTACGAAGCAAGAGGTCCTGGGTTCAAATCCCGGTAAGGGCATTTATTTGTGTGATGAGCACGAATATTTGTTCCTGAGTTATGGATGTTTTCTATGTATTTAAGTATTTATTTATTTAAGTATGTTTATCGTCGTCTAGTACCCATAGTACAAGCTTTGCTTAGTTTGGGACTAGGTCGATTTGTGTAAGATTGTCCCCTAATATTTATTTATTTATTTATTTTATTTATTTTACTTTATACAATAACCCTCGCGGAGGGTTGTGAAACCCACGACAACGCCTGGTTTCAGAGTCTAGCACAGAAACGGGCGAGACGGCACGGCTACGATGCAGCTTCTGCTTTGTCTCCGGGCCCTCAGTTCGTGTGCCAAAAATGCGGGCGAACGCGCCGTTCTCGGATCGGACTTTACAGTCACGAACGGCGTTGCCTCTCTCAAACAGACGCTGCTTAAATCATGTGTCAAGATGTAAGAGGCCTTGTATATACAATAACCATTTGTAAGAAAACAAATTACCAACAATGTTTTAACCGTTGTTAGTGACAGTTCCATTAAATGTTTTCTATTTTACTGTAATAGCAGATTTGATTGTTTCCATCACATCAGCAATTAATTTAACAAGTTAATACAAGTCCATTAAGTAAATGAACCACGGCATCATGCAAGGTAACAATGTCGTCAACGTAGATGCAAACTCCATTACAAAACTGCAATGCACTTTTACGATGGTACTTCGAACTGAGTGCATGGTAGTTTTGCACTGTAAAAGTTACAATACGGTTACAGTGGAAACATCTTGAGCATGGGAACACGTTGAATTTAACCCTATTGCGAGCAGCTAGGGTTCTTTTTGTTCTGTTTGTGCATTTGACTATGACGTTCCTCTATTTTCGTTTCTCGTTTATTCATCTGTTTATGATTTAAGAAGACTATGATCATAATTTTAAGTTTGACGTTTACTATGAGGCTACGTACAAGGCCCAATGGCGGGGCGTGAAAATTTTTGCAAGTAAAGCCGGAGCAAAAAATACCTAAAAACCCCGTTTATCCTATTCTTGAAAGTGCAGGTAATGGACGAGAAGCGTTTGGTAACTTCGAAAGATTAGTCAACCCGGGGGGAATCGGGTTGTTACTACCCCTCGCCACCGAAGGCTAGGGCCTTGGTTGCTTGTAGAATTGATGGCCGATAGGGCTGTGAGGTTCTTGAGTAGCGACCGCGAACCGGAACGCGTGGCGACTTGCCGTGGGAAGGTCCTCAACAGGATACATAAATAGGTAGGTACTTACTAAGTAAGTAAATAAATATCACGGGACAATTGACACTCATGAACCTATAGCTGAACCGTTTAAATGAGTCCTCGCCCCTCCCGGCCCCCTTTTGTTGTCTTACCCCTAAGCCCCTGTACCGGGCGCACGAGGACTCTTTAAACGGTCCAGCCACTCCAGCTACATTTCGAAAGTAAGCAAAGCTTATGTTGTGGGTACTAGGCAATGGATAAACTTACTTATATAGGTAAGCTTATATTATATTCAACACCCAAGACTCAAGAGCAAATAAAATTAGTATTTTTCGTACAAATATCTGCCCCGACCGGCAAACCCGGCCGAGAGACCAAGTTATAACGGTTCTGGAAAAAAAAATCCATGACGTCACTTAGTTACCTCGTCCTCCGCTAGGAACGGCAGAAAGATGTATTGGAACAATTGATTTATGCGTACTCTGCTTTTTTTTATGTTAGATAGGCCAGACGAACGAACTAGTGGGTCACCTGATGTTAAATGAACACCACTGTCCATAGACACCCGCAGCGCTTTACACGATGCCAGTGCGTTGTCGGCCCTAAAGGAGAGGGAATAGGGGAAGGGGGAGAGGGAGGGGGAGAGGGAAGGGGTGAGGTATTGGGCCCCCGGTACTCTCACTGACCGTACGAAACGCAAGCAGGATTACTGCTGCTTCACGCCGGTTTTCTGTGAGAGGGTGGTACTGCCCCGGACGAGCCGGCCCATTCGTGATGCAGCGGCTAGCTACAACATGGCTCTACCACTACTACTAAAGTAGTACTAAAGTAGTAGTGGTAGTAGTGGAAGTGGAAGTGTAGTAAAGTGGTTAAGTGTCAATCGATCGCAATATCTCGTGTCGTGCCGGTTTCTATTTCCCCTACATCTTACTTACACCGTGCGGGTCCCGACCCGCTTTTACCTTATTTATGGTCCCACAGGAACTCGCAATAGGGTTCTTAGTTAAATTTATGTCATGTTAAGACTAGTTCAGGTGAACTTGATATGTTGCACACGGGTCTTTTTGATTTTCCCTGGTAAGTGTGATGGGACTGATGCGGCGCAGCTGAGAGGCGTAGCTGAAAAGAACTAACTTTAACTATTTACTTCTTGACGGATTCACTATAAAACTGTTCCCTAACTGAAATAATCGGTAGACTTTAGGAATTGGTATTTAATTACAAGAGTAGGTAAATTATAAACACATTGTCACAGCCTATCTAAGAATGGCTCCCCAGACCATCTGCTGTCCGCTTTTTGTTTCTTGATTGAATTTCTAGAAGACACAAATTCAAATTTACGTTTATAACAGCGACACGGCCTCGGTGGCTAGTGTCTACATAAATCCATTTATTATCTACCGATTATCAAAACATAATGTTACATCGTAAATAAGTCCCTGCTGTACGAAACTGGATAAGGTTTTTGAAATGATGACCGTTTTTCCTACCCGTGTAAATACTTTTTGACATCACACGTAGTCATTTCACCAAAGCGCTCTCTTTGTTAAAATTGCAGCTTTATTTATAAAACATATCACGTTTTCAATCAAGAACTAACCAGTACAGTGCATTTTACTCATACGTTCAGTTTTTTGTGCTAAGTTATATTACCGTCCATTCCATTACGTTCCGTTCTATTGCTACGTTTTATGCTACAATATTTCCGCTACGCCGAGCAATCAGCTGACGGGCGCAGTGTGGAGTACAACTATTGTTCTTTAAATTGAAAATCGAACTGGCCAGTACGAATACGAATACATTTTTTTTTTCGATCGTGCACTACATCGCTTCAGTTAGGTGTTCGATTTTGTTTTTTTTTTTAAAAAGGAATTGTTAATTTTATTTTAAGCTACATGGTGTTGTTTTTTGATCATGCTTTACTAATATCATTTTCGTACGTAATTTTATGTAAATATTTATTTCAAATGCTTTGTTTTTGAAAACAAAAACGTTATAAAGGAATATTGTGTATCTCACTGAATATCATTTTCCCTTTCATAAATTAATTGAGTTACCAGCCAGGGTAGCGTATGTGAAACTCGATATTCAATAGCTCGTAGTGCTTCTTTTTTACTCCGTGATATTAATTTATTGTATTAGAAAAAGATAATAATTTATTAGTTATATTTAAAACAAGCCAGTAAAACAATATCTAAACACAGATGTATCGCTCCGAATAAAAACAGACACGTAAGGGATTTCAGGCGTGCTCAAGATATTTCTTGTATTTCTCATACCATACGCGTATCTCCTCGTATAAGTATTAAAAGTTTAAATCAGTTAAGAATCAGTTAAGTTAAGTTTATATCAGTTTTATACCTATTCAGAGCAGTGATTGCATATTTTACGACTAAGATACATTGAAGTGCTCGGAATAAACACATTGTTAAAGTTTATTCATCGTTTTATCTTACTTGCGTTTGTTTTTTGTTTATTAATATGTGTAGGTAAGTTTTAAACATGCTTTATTTAAATATGAATGTTGCTTGTTTAATACGGACAGTAGGTATAATTAATAGTAAAAATAATAAGATATGCAAGGATTTTTTCGGAACGGCTGCGGAACCCTATCTTGGGCGTGTCCGTCACGCTCTTGGCCGGGTTTTTTATCTATTGGGTAAGTTTGCTAATTTTACTAAACTACAAGATATTGCTGTCAGTACTCTAAAGCTGAGCCTCGTACATGTTCAATATCCGGTCTCGTTAATTTAAATATACAGTACATTTCACCAAGCTTAGCTCGGTAGAAAGAATATTATGAGGCTTAGCTGGATCGATTTTTCGCTCCTAAAATTTTCTTCAATATAAACACTCGCAATATAAGCGGCACTAAAGAGTGCCGCTTTCGAGGTCTGAAAACACACATTACGTATATTCCATTACGGAAGACGTGGCGTTTAGGGAATGTGCAGGCTTTATACTACGAAGTGCAAAATTCGAACTTCGTGTCGTGCCATTCCTCTCACGCTAATAGTATTTAATACAAGAGAGAGCAAGACGATGCGATACGAACTTCGATTTTCGAATTTCGGAGTAGCCCCCCAGATACTATAGGCGGCACTAATGCGACAGAAGAGACACTATGCGGACAGTATAAGAAACTTATCAGGGTTTCAAATTGATGGCAAAAGTTGGCAGCACCGTCTATGTGCACGTTCCCTAGATGGACCGACGGCGATCTCGTAAATGCCACAGGAACCACTTATGCGTTCAGCGCTGGACCGATCGTAGGCCTTTCTCAGCATCTAGCAGTGTACGTATTTTGTCTAATATGATGGATGAGAGTAGGAACCTGTAGGATATGAGTGAACGTGGAATTTCACCGGTGAGATAGAAACTCCGTAAAAGCTACGGCCCCGCTTAAATCCATTAAATGATTGAGCAGACAGGCGGGAGTTTGTTACATTACTGCAATGCAGCATAATGTAAAAATAAGTTTAACGAGGCGGCTTAATGTGTTTGTACAGTCACAATAGGAAAATGTTAAGAGTCCAACAATGCCGTTCAATGATATTTTAAAAGGTTTTTATTAACTTGCAATGTATTCTATGTATGTACGGGTCAAATCTTGGAAGTCGAATTTGACCCACTTCCAGTGGTCGGATTCACTTGAAATTTTGTATACTTATGTAGTTGAATGACAATGCAAGTACAGTCAACAAAAAGTACAGTCAGCTAAAAAGCTTGCTCTTAAAATGAAATTTAACAAAAACTTTTTTTTTTGCTTCCGAAACACGACTAAAAAAATTTGGCTCGATAGATTTTAATGGTAAAGTGAGCTCTTTCTTTGATTTTGAATCCGAAAATACTCTGTTATTTATTATCACACTATGATCAAATTACTAAGTCTGATTAACAAACAAAACGTAAACATGCCTATTGCTTCATTATTCAAATATACATCGTAATTTTGTTTTATGAATTTTATTTGTGGTTTTTTGATGAGTAAAGACTTGCGCCACGCCGAAAACATATTGCTGGGCGGCATTGGTGACCTCACACCTAACACCGTTTATAATTTAGCCAAGTAATACTTAACTACTTATAGTAACCATAGCTAGGAATATGATACGGGGAAAACCGGGAACCGGCTGAGGTGGCGTAGGAAAGGACCACAACAAGATAGACCGACAATCTATCTGGTAAAGGCCACTGGAACTACTTGCATGTGGGCAGCGCAGTACCGCTTGTTGTGAAACTCTTTGGTTGAGACCTTTGTCGTGACTGTCGTGAGGACGTTTTTTGACTGATATGGACACTTGTCAATCAATCAGTCATTTATTTGCTTAAAAATGGTACAATAAGACGATTTACAGACAAGTTAAATGCTTGTGGTAAATCTAATAATTAAAAATCTCGTGTCACGGTGCTTGCTATCGAACTCCTCCGAAACGGCTTGACCGATTTATGTTTTTTCTCTGTATTCGGTAGGTCTGAGAATAGGTGGTAGGCTATTTTTGTATACCTACCCCTATTCTTCGCAGACGGAGTTGCGGGCAACAGCTAGTCTAATATATAAAAATCTCTTGTCACGGTGTTTGTTATCGAACTCCTCCGAAACGGCCTGACCGATTTTTATGAAACTTTTTTCTCTACATTCGATAGGTCTAAGAATAGGTCATAGACTATTTTTATTCCCCTATTCTTCGCAGACGGAGCCGCGGACAACAGTTAGTATTGTTATATTAATAAGCCCAATTTTAGCTAATATTTTAACTTGTATGAACGAGTTCGCGGTCCGTACCGCATAACCGTTCATACAAGTTAGAATATTACAACCGTCACAGCCACGCCTCCGCTGTCTGTGCGTTTGGAGCACCCTTTCAACGCCAACGACACATATAGGTGTCACATAGTACAGTGTCAAAGTGATCTTGACACAATGACATAAGATTCAAAGCAGGTTTACGTTTTGTCGAGGCGTGGCGTTGAAAAGGTTAAGACATACGGCAGTGTCAGGTCAACGTTAAAAAAAATTCGAGCGACGCTGCAGTGGGCATATTACACGAGTCCCAGCGGGCGCTATTTCATACCTCTGTAACTTTTTCAGAGTAAAGTTACGATTCTGTTTTTTTTACTTTAGAATACACGGCCAAATTAGGAACAGTGAATCCCGAGTTGATACTGTATCTTATCTTATCATAGATTTATTAGCTGTTCCTAGTAACTTCGTCTGCAGCCCGTGGGATTTTCATTTGTTCTCAGGATAAAATATAGACTACTAGCCCTAACCTGCGGCTTCGACCGCATTATGCCTAAAATAAATGCTTTATCGAGAAAATGAAATGAAAAAATAAAATGAATATTTTTTTTGTTTCACACATTAATCTTAGCGTTTGTCCTAAAAATGTTTAACAATATTATACAATTTTAAAAGCACGTTTGCTCAGATAACGCCATCTATTGAATGCAGATGAAGTTTACGCGACATCTTGAAAGCCGAGGTACTTATCGGCGGTCTTGGACAGCCTCTCGTCATCATCATTTTCAGCCGAAAGACGTCCACTGCTGAACATAGGCCTCCCTTAAGGTTCGCCAAATATACCGGCCCTGCGCCATCCCCATCCCGTTCCCGCAATCTTAACCAGGTCAACGCTCCGCCTTGTTGGAGGCCTACCTAACACTGCGCCACCCGGTCCGTGGACGCCACTCGAGAACCCTTTGGCCCCACCAGCCATAAGTTCTACGAGCGATGAGCACCCCCTGTTGTTGTTTAAAGTTAAAATTTTCAAATCCTTTTAGCTTTTTAGCTTTGCGTGATCGACTAACAAGCATCCAAACATCAAAATGTCCAAACATGTTCACAAACTTTCCCATTTATAATATCAGTAAGAAGAAGGATGGGATGTTTAACGTGACAGTTGTTTTCCAGTATGTTTAGACAACTGGATAGCTACAGGTAGGTAGCTAGCTAAGCTAGAGGTTCCGGGTTTAAATCTCGATAGGGGCAGCCATTTGTGTGATGAATACGAAAGTTTGTACGTTATTTAAGTATGTATGTATCTACATAAGTATGTCTATCCGTTTAGAACTCATAGTACAAGTTTGCGACTAGACCAATTGATGTAAATTGTCCCATGACATTTATTTATTTTATTAGTTATAATCTTTGATCAATTATAACTGTAGATCCACAGTCGCGCGCCCGAAAATGTCCGAGCCAAATGAGCGCCACTTTGATAAAAGTGGCCTTCTTTTTTCTCAGTACGTTGCGTGAAATTGTCAAGTTTAGCTGTCAGTGTCAACCGAAATTCGACTGTAATGAAGTAAAGACTAGGTTCAAATTTCTGTGTAGGTGATGATTTTAATTGTTACGCAAACAAATAAAAAAGTTCGGACATTCTTTGAAGGGGATTTTGTTCGGCAATGTGTATCTTCAGTTATAATTGATCAAAGGTATATTATAATATTTAATCTAGGCTTATACTGAAACAAATTTGAGGCAAAAAAGGAAGCATTGGAATTGTGTCGGCCTTTTATTTTAAAATCAGTTAAAAAAACAAAATAAGTAATATTTAATAAAGTGAGAACCCCAGTTGTTGGCTCGCCGCCAAGCCTCCATTGTAGTGTTGCCAAACACGCAACTCGACTTTAGCCAACTCTGCCTAATGGAATGGACTCTTTTGAGGCCGAATTTTAACTCGATTAAGATTCGGGATGATTATTTTAACCGAAAGCGGAAAGGAAGGTGCATGTAAATTCACTTTTTTAGGGTTCCGTACCCAAAGGGTAAAAACGGGCCCTTTTTACGAAGACTCCACAGACGTCTGTCTGTCTGTCTGTCACCAGGCTGTATCTCAAGAACCGTGATAGCTAGACAGTTGAAATTTTCGCAAGTGATGTATTTCTGTTGCTGCTATAACAAAAAATTCTAAAAATTATTAAAATAAAGTTAAAATTGAAGGTGGTCGTCATACAAGAAACGTGCTTTTTTCAACGTTTTTAACTCGATCTTTATAAAGGCTAAGACACTTGAAATTTTCTCCGATTATATTTAAAATTTACCGTGAGTATTACGGTGTAGGAAAATAATGGTGCACAAACCTGTACACACTTGCAAAAAAAATTTGATGGTGTGTGTGAAGTTAACAATCAGCGCTGGGCCCGCGTGGTAACCACAGACCAAGTCCTTTCATTCTGAAAGGAAGCGTGTGCCAAGTGGGTGCGTCCCACAAGATATAACTACAAAATATCTAATTTCATCTTAATAACGTTCACAGGATATAATGAACGTTAGCTATAACAACAAAATGAATAATATTTTAAAGTATAACGCTTAAATTATATGTATAACGTTATTTTTATATAACTTCAATTTGTATAAGATTTATATTTTATGGACTAATTTCATTTAACATAACAAACATTAGGTATAACAGTCATGATATATAATAATATGTGTAAATGTTAAATTATGTGGCGGCGAGCGAGCGAAGCGAGCGAGCAAGACTTTTCGGGGCAGAAGCGACTTGGATAGGTTAAGTTCAGAAGGCTAAGGCGGGAGCGAAGCGTAGCGTAGCTCCCGCCTTAGCCTTCGATGTTAGGTTTTTTTTTGTAGCAGAGCGGAAAAAATTAATGGATTGCTTGATTGTTTGCTTGCATCAAAGTTTTTAATGAATTTATACGTTTTAAATCTTTAAGTGTTATGAACATTATACGCTTTGATCGTTATATCAATTGATATTATATATAAAAAACGTTATACATTACAAAATTAGATATTTTATAATTATACTTTTCGTTCATTATATCCAGTGAACGTTATACTAAACGAGTTTATATAAAGTGAGCGTATATATTAAGAATATTAGATAATAAGTTGTTATATCTTTTATTACTTACCCGTGCCAAGTATTAAGACGCATATATGCAGAGATGTGTCTGATATATGAAAGTATACTGCAGTGTGGACACAAAAAATATTACCATAAATATAAAAACATCCGCAGGTGAACGGAAGTCAACAAATAAAAAAAAAACACTCATCGTTAAAACTATGCATGTATGCGAGAATTGTATTGGAGCGAATAAATATTATTCAAAATGGAAAACAGATTTTGTGCTTCACTTAGCGTCGCATGATCGCAGTAGACAGCGTCCGAGCAGTAATCTAACTAATTATACCACTAGCTGCTACCAGGGCTCAGTTGCATAACAAAGTACAACTAATATTACAAGCGGAACTCTCGCTTCAGTTATATTAACTAGAAAGCGAGTTCCGCTTGTAATATAAGTTGTACTTTGTGATGCAACTGGGCCCTGGCCTTATGCTGCGGATTCGTTTTTGAACTTCGTATCGTGCCATTTCTCGAGCTTCTTTTGTGCGTACCTAGGTCGAAAACAGGTCAGAATGACAAACACATTTTCGCATTATTAATGCCAGTGGGAATGTATACAGTAAAGTCGGGTTCATTATATTCATTTCCTCATTAATACCTAATCATCACGGTTGGAAACGGCTGGCATTCACCGTGAAGCTGCGGCTCTTACCAACTCATTCGTCCATCTCGTTGGTGGACGTTCCATGCTGCGCTTGCCAGTCCGTAGTCTCTATTCGAGAACTTTTCGGCCCCAACGACTATCTGTTCTGCGTGCTATACGGTCTGCCCGTTGCCATTTGAAATAGCTAATTAAATAATAAGTATTGAAGGAATAAGGCGGATTTTTTTTATAAAAATGATACAGGATGTAATTTCAATTTATTAAAATTAGCATTTTTTTTTCAATAAATGTGAAAGGATACTTTTAGCGGATGAACCATCCTAATAGTGAACATTTTAAACTTAAATTAAAATTCGAAAATATTTATTTGTCAAACATAGGTACAAATAAATAAAAATACAAATATATTTATTTCGTTATCACAGGTGAATATATGTTAAGATGACATTTAGTTTAATAATAGTACAGCTATGATTTACCGGTTGGCGTACAAAATAATAAATTACAAAACTAAAACTAGTCAGTGAAAAATGGCACAAATAGTTGTTAGATTAAATTACAATATAAAAAATAATAATAATAATAAAAGAAAAATATAACATAAGAACAGAACATAGGTAAAAAAAGGTGTGGACATTATTTTATAACAGGTCATAAGTATCACTATGTTGCGCCATAAGGCATACAAATAACCACAGCTTGACATGCAGCATGCTTCTTAGGAACTAACCTTTAATAATTTTCTATAATTGTATTATATATAGGTATAGATGAAATAATACACATAAGCTGTAAATTATGTATTTTTAAATAAATCATTTTGAAATCATGTCGATCCTAAATTATCGTAGAATCTTTGGTGCTATTACAATAATTGACTTACTGTTGAAAACACATTTACTTTACCTGTGCGCAGGCGATGCGGTTACTTATTATTCATATTTCGAGTGATGAATGCAACAAATTGTTGATTGGGATTCTGATCCAGTTTTTAAATATATTTCTACCTGTACATTACATACTTTGAAACCATCGAACCGATGTTCCCCAAATTGGTTTCATTCAAACGAAGATGGCTTAGATCACTAAAAAAAAATGCATTAGGCATATTAGGTCCTTTTACGAGTCCATTGCTCGCATAAAGTTCCGGAAAAAACTTTCAGTGTGAAGAAAAATAACTTTTTCTCAAATATACGATGAAACGTTAACCTTACGTTCCAAATAATAGGCCGGGACGTATCACGTTGCGGGCGCGGATAGACGAGTGCTATGTACTTCGTGGATTTTCATACAAAATTGCAGGTCTAGGCCGGGAAAGCTTTGATCAATTATAAATGTAGATCCACAGTCGCGCGCCCGAAAATGTCCGAGCCAAATGAGCGCCACTTTGATAAAAGTGGCCTTCTTTTTTCTAAGTACGTTGCGTGAAATTGTCAAGTTTAGCTGTCAAGTGTCAACCGAAATTCGACTGTAATGAAGTAAAGACTAGGTTCAAATTTCTGTGTAGGTGATGATTTTAATTATTATGCAAACAAATAAAAAAGTTCGGACATTCTTTGAAGGGGATTTTGTTCGGCAATGTGTATCTTCAGTTATAATTGATCAAAGCGGGAAAGCGATCGTTTCATGTGACACAGCATCATGACGTTTATAGGTCTATGGCATAATAAAAACAAAAGCAATAGTTGCTTTCTTTGCAATTTTAATTTCTTGAAGTTTTTTATTTATTTCATTGCATTTTTGAGAAAAGCACTATACAAGCCTCGGCCGGAACAGGGGTTGCCGGCCTCTGTAATAATGTACTATTTAAAGTAAGAGTGGTAATTAGTAGAAATTATGATACAGTAGGTACAATACAATTTACTCTTTAAAATATGATTACTTTTGTACCTTGTCACTTTAACGTCATGTTTGAAAAGTCATACGATGTAACGACTAAAAGTGACAAGGTACATAAATGATCACTTATTTATGACGTTGACTGTACCTAGAATTCTTTTAAATGTTCACAGAATTCTTTTTTTGGTTATAAATACTTAGATACGCTGATTTTTTAACTAACAGACGAACACACGAAGATAAAAGAGTTAATTTTATTCGGACAAAGACAAAAATAACTGAAAGCATCAATTCCTAAATGCTTTTCAGGCAATTAAATTAGGTAAACGACGAAACGTAGGGAAACGTAATAAATTAAAAAATAAACAAACTCAGCGACGTCTGCCGCTTGTTTGTTAGAGTCGGTCGCTCGCAAATAAAAAGCTTTGGTTTCGCTTATTCTGCGGCGGTGCAATCGAAATGGCGGAGTTTTCACCATGTTTGCTTTCCCCCGAAAAGCTAATAGACTGAAAACTGAACGGAACATCAAAAGAAAAAGTTTCGGTTGAATTCACTGTTCACTGCCAACAGCAATCATAAGGGAAAAGATGGCAAATTTGGTTTTGTTTACTCACAAAAGTAAAGGATATTTTTACGGTACAACGGACTAATTTTTAAAAGTGATAAATTACGCTAAATAAGGATGACAACTCCATAAAACAATAAATCAAACACGCAACTGTAGAAATAAAGCATTTTATTTTAGCCGAGGTGACATTCTAATGACATAATACATAATTAAGGTGCCCCTTTTCTCCCATAAAATTTTAAGTCATAATGTATCATTAGCCATAATCAACGTTAGTCATACAGTGATTTATTTCTGAAACGGCATTTTTTTCAGGACTTTTTTAAATGCCATTAAAGAATGCAGTATGTTAGGTTTGGTTTGTTTTATAACAATTCCGAAAAATAAATTGTTTCAGAAATAAATCACTGTATGACTAACGTTGATTATGACTAATGATACAGTATGACTTAAAATTGTATGGGAGTCATTATAGACCCTACATAATAATACTCACCTAAGTATTAACATACAGATGTTATCGTACATGTTTAAAAATGTTTTGAATGACAAGAACATACTTTACTTTAATTTAAACAAATCAATCCATGTAAATATTCCTTATCCGGTACTAAATCAAATGGACCTTCATAAAACATGATAAAACTTTTAACCCAGCGAAATCTAGCCACTTCACAATTTACAACAGAAAACCATATCGTGACCGAGCGAAATCACTTTTCACAAATTCAGGTCGGATTTACAAACGTTTCGACCGAATTTGTGTACAATCGAGGCACTTTCTCTGTGGACCGTGAGTCAGCTACCCCCCATTTAACACCGCTGAGGTTAACTATGGATACAGTACTGTGAAGGTGACATCATTGTGTGGGTGCCAACTGTCCACCTATATTCCCACTTCCGTGTAGTGATTGGTGGGTATCGATAAATAAATATCGATACAAACTTTTTGTCCAAGATTAATGGGTTCATCTGTAGCTATAAAAAGTAACGTGACTGACTGACTGAGAGACAACGACTATCTTAAACAACTAAAATAAACTTGATATTTAGCAGACATATGCCATGATTATCATAGAGGAATAAGAAGGCATTTTTAGACGACTGGATAGCCTAGTTGTTAGAGAACCTGACTACGAAGCTTGAGGTCCCGGGTTCGATTCCCGGTCGGGGCAGACATTTGTGTGAATAATACGAATGTTTGTGCTCGAGTCTTGGGTGTTTAATATGTATTTAAGTATGTATCTATCTATATAAGTATGTTTATCCGTTGTCTAGTACCAATAGTACAAGCTTTGCTTAGTTTGGGACTAGGTCAATTGGTGTGAATTGTCCCGTTAATTATTATTTTTTTATTTTTTTTTATTTTGCAAAACACACACGGAAAAGTAGACTAGTTTATTATTTATTTTGACACAAGGGCGAAACAAGTTATGGATGAGACCCGCCCAGCTCCATTCTCTTAGTAAATGGAAGTGACCGAGAACAAAAGTATCCTGCTAAGTAATATGATAAATATTAAAGGTTTTGATGGAATTTGAATGCTCGTTATTTAGTCACACAAATAATATCCTAGATCATTGCTTGATTATTGGACTACAAATCATAGGTTGATGTTACATTCTTAACTTTGGGGCTACCCGTAGCATATCTAAAAAAGCTTTTGGTAAGCTCTTTTAAATTATTTATATCAGTAGTTGCTATCTTTAATGAGATGCCTATGTCATTGGCACAGCAGATTTTTGTCTATTGGGCATCAGCATATCAAACCTTAAAACATAATAATGTCCGGTTAAACGTATTATTATACCTACATTACGTAACAACATAATAAAACGTCATGGTTACAAAATTTTCTACCTACCTACTCGTATTAAATAATAGTGGACCGTGAAACATAATTATCGATAATATAGACTCCATATCGCGTCGATATCGATGTTCTTCATTAGTTAAGTTAGTTAAGCACTGCCCCGTCTGTAATGCTCCTCAGTGAATAGAACAAACAAGAGGCTGCCGCTCCACATGTTATTATTGTACGTAACTAGGTAAACGAAATTCAATTCAACCAAAAATAAAATATAAAAATAGAAAATAGCTCGACACAAAAATTGTCTTGGTTACAAAATCTTGTACCTACCTACTCGTAAGAAATATTTGTGGTGTGGAATTGATATTATCGATATGTTCCACAGAATATATCGATAATATCAACTCCATATCATATCGATATCGACGTTCTTCATTAGTTAAGCACTGCACCGTCTGGAATGCTCCTCAATGAATAGAACAAACAAGAGGCTGCCGCTCCACATGTTATTGTACGTAACTGGGTTAGCAGAATTCAGTTGACGCGTCTATTTATTTTATGGATTCTATATGCGATTGCCTTTACACTACACGATTTCTAGTAAAAGTTTATTTTTCTGTACCTTTTTATATACTTAAAATTGACTCGCGATTGATCTCTATCTCATTTGATGGAAAGCTTAGATGAGGCCAAAGGTGTATGTCACCGGTTTAACAACAGCCTATTCACTCTAGCCTTGAAGAAACCTAGGTAATACGATATCTATAGCTAGACCGTTTAAACGAGTCCTCGCCCGCACGGTACAGGGGCTGGGGGGTACCACGACAAAAAGGCCAAGAGGGGTGTGTCTTCCGCCCGCACCTCTCCCGGCCCCCTTTGTCGTCAAACCCCCAGCCCCTGTCCCGCACGGGCGAGGGCTCATTTAAACGGTTTAACATGATTGATTTATTGACAGACAATACACAACTTAAACTACTGGAGTTAAATACTTTAAAGTTGGCAGACATTCTTTAAAGATCATAGAGGTGCACCAAGAAAGATTAAAGCACTTCAAATTTATTTTTCTAAAACGATATAAAGAAACCTTTTGTAATCGCAACTATCTTTATCTCAATTACTATTCTACATACAACGCGCTTGAGCGCGTTGAAGTCTCAAGTATTAGAACGTTAGAATAAATGTTTGTATCTAAATCCAAACGCATTTTTTTATTCGGCGCTTGAAATATTTTAAAAACATTAACTAGAGGCCTTATTGTGTAACGCACTAAGATCATAATCCTTTTCATCATTTACTTCTGTTAAATAATTTTGACTAAGGGTAGAACGAGATGGTGATTGTGAGCACCCGCGCGTGAAACAATACTGCCTCAAGTGAGTAGTTTAACGTCAAAGATCTTAAATATTTTTTGGCTATTTCATACTTCTATTGTGTTGTCTTCATGTGTAACGACTCGACAAAAGTGCGAAACAATACTTTGCGGGACTTGCCAAGCTATTTTAAACAGTTACAACTGTTCGCTTTAAATATAGAGCTTCCTAATCAAACTTGCAAGTTCAGATTAAAATTTAATATTCTCAAACAGTGCAACCTCCACACTAACCATACGGCTCGGCCTGGCACACGCTCGAGGCAACCCCAAATTACTTGTGCAATGTGATTAACCCCCCGAAGCGTGCGACTGGTGTAGACGCCCCTTAGTTAAATTCACTAACATACTAGAAATTCTGTATTAGTATTTAGAAAACGAGGTAGATGATAGCTGGAGTTATATTAGAGCACAGTCACAGACTGATGCAACTAAAAACCTTGTGTCGTTCTTCATGTTTTATATGTAATTATAAAGTGTAACAGTCGAACCATTTTATTTCTGACCCATCGTACTTAGAACGTTTTCACAGTAAGCGTTATAATCATTTTCCTTGTCAATCAACGCGATAGCACTGTGACATTTTCTGTAAAACGGTTTCACCCACATTGGGTTATGACTCAGTTGGTTCGAAAATAAAAAGTGATATTTGTAGTAACAAATCGGAATGGTTTATTGACAAAAGAGCAAATAAATAAATTAATTCCTAAAAATACATAACATTACAGATTTTGTATATTTGTAAATATCTTGGACTGTCGACTATTTGATATTCCTGAATGTGCCTCATATACATAGCACTTTATACAATCGTTACATAATGCGTCTTAAATTCAAGGACGGTGATTAGACCACGAGGCTTTGCCGAATTGCCTAAAAAGGTACGAAACTTAATTTAAGACTTAAGTATACCTAAATGATTGGTTAAAATACTTTTTCTATGAGTAAAAATACTGACATTAAGTAATTTCTTAAAATCCTTAAATAAAGATAATATACCACGACATTCACTTACAGTAACTTATAAACTACTTATGATTTGTATAAGTTGGTAGATTAGCAATATACAAATTTTCTGGAAAGTACAAAAATTTAATGACTTTTGGTATTAAGTATACCTAGCACTAAAAAGAGTGCCTTTGTAAATTTCTACGTAAAATTAAAAGTCGCGGATTAAATATACAGGAACAGCAAAAATAATTTTAAATTACTTTTCCGATTCTAAACTAAACAAAGCTCCAGTTGGCGTCCACCTCATTTTATCTTCAACAAATAATCCCGATAACAGCTCGATTCCGTATAATTTTATAGCAAACGTTCGTATGTCAAGTGAAATTATGACCAAATAAAATTAGCAAATCATCCCTTAATGGAAAGGTACACTTACTAAAGTTTGGGAACCACTCTGTAAGACGGAAGGAGTTAAGCGCGGCAGCGAGTGAGTGAGAAGTTCGGTGATACACCCAGAGTAACACTGCAAAGCAGCGTTAGCAACTTGAAGTGGACTGACTATCGTACCAGGGGCGTAATTCGGCGTAAAATTATCGTACATGGATCGAAATTATCGTATTTTTTAGGATAATGTCTATTATAGATAAATAAATCATATAAATTATCTAATACCTTTAAACGAGCAATTCTTGTATATATGTATATATATATTCAGGATCTCGGAAACGGCTCCAACGATTTCGATGAAATTTGGTATGTGGGGGTTTTCGGGGATGAAAAACTGATCTAGCTATGTTTCATTTTCAGAAAATCGCTTTTACTCGTGTTTTCCGGCTATTTTTGTTTGCATTAGAATATAAAGCTAAATTTCGCCGACTTCGAGCAGTTCATAATGGCACATTAGAAATCGGGTGGTCGCGGATCCAGCCGACCTCGGTTCGATACCACGTTTTTTTTCAAGATTTTTAGTTTTTTTTTTAAGTTTATTTTTTATGAGAAAACGTCAAGTTTCTTCTTTTGTGAGAAAAAGTTATTTTTTTGCAAGAAAAAGTTACTTTTTTGTTAGAAAAAGTATTATAGGGAACGTGCAGTAACTATAGGCGGCAGCACTAATGCGACAGAAGAGACACTATGCGGACAGTAAAACAAACTTATCAAGGTAAAACATTCAAATTGATGGCACCCTTATGGCACCAGTTGGCAGCACCGTCTATGTGCACGTTCCCTATTGGGAGCACACAGAACAGGAAAAGCCGGTTGTCTGTAAAGTCGGTTTACGGACGATAGTTTAACGTGACTCACCGCTCCACCCCCTCCGGTGTTTTTGTCAAATATCTTGAAAACGGTGCATCCTACGGCAAAATCAATGAAATTTTCATCCCCCCTTTAATACCCCCGCGCTCCCTCTCCCGCATCCCCTCCCCCCTCTCAACCCCCCCCCCCCCCCCCCACCCCTCCGGTGTATATAATCAGGATCTCGGAAACGGTTCCAACGATTTCGATGAAATTTGGTATTTGGGGGTTTTCGGGGATGAAAAATTGATCTAGCTTGGTCTTATCTCTGGGAAAACGCTTGGTACCGAGTTTCTGCCCGAGCAGAGCTCGGTCGCCCAGGTACTAATATTGATATGCATGCAAGTACTCTATAGTTTATCTTTTTTAAACCACCGCTGTCAAATCAACAGAACACTGAAACCCAAATGTTTTACACGTGGTACAGACCTGAACTGATTCCCTTTCCACTTTAAGTTCAATAAACGCGCCAAGCTTAAAATTCACTCAGACAAAATTTCACTGTTCTCATGCAAGTTGGGTATGAAACACGCCAAAATTTTGTATTTATAAAGAAGAAATGGATATGAATGGGTTTTTGCATCATGATAGAAATTATCGTACAATCTGCGTACGATAATAATATGCTATCGTACATCGTACGTAGGCACAAAATTATCGTATGTGTACGATAATTATCGTACGGTTCCGAACGCTGCTGCAAAGTGCAGCGTCATCTTTGGCACTCAATGTTGAGTGACAGTGCACTTATTACGTACTTTATAACTTAGAAGAGGACGCCTTTTTGAAGAGTCTTTACTTCAGCGATAAATATAACACGCTAGTGTTTTCCAGTGACTTCGTCCGCGTAGAATGAATAAACTAGCGCTCATAGACAGCAATTAACATAATAAAGGACTACATGTAACTTCTTCAAATGTAATAGATGTTTCAGTTTTGGATCTCATAAATTTTGTATGCATTGTTATACAATAAACCTAACCTAACCTATAGGTATAGTCCCACTGGATAATTAATAGCTTCTGAGAAAGAAGAGTTATGCGAAATGACGAATTATGCGTAAAAAAAATATGCCACCAGAGTGGATCCCGTAATAGATGTGTCAACGCTACCATTCCTAAACATTCAAACATTCAAAGATCCAGACGTCTTCACAAACTTTCTCATTTATAATATTAGTAGGATAGGACAGGTTAACAATCTGATTCAAGCTAAAACTGCAAAATAAACCAAACAAAAGTTTCATTAAAATACATCTACATTACGCCTCAGATTTGACTTACACATCCGTTCGAAGCCCGGAGGTAAGTCAGACATGAAATTTCTTCATCCGATAAGAGACTCTAACGATAAAGGAAAAAGAGCTATTCGTCAACCAATACCCGACAGCCTCCATACTATGCAAACACAGTGATTATCATTTTTCCTGCAAATAACGAGTACATTAGCTAGGCCGACGACCTGCGGGTACCGTTATGGTCTTGCTTTCAGTCTGGGGATACTTTGTTTGCATAGGGCAGCGGTCACCAACCATTAGACAAAACTAGTTTTTAGACAATTTATAACCCCAATGTTGCCACAGACTACATAAGAGTTGAGTTTGGTTGCCTAGTGGTTTGACATATGGCCTCTCAAGCAGGTTGTTGGGTCGAAACCGGGCACGCATCGTGCTTTTCAAAATTTATGTGCGAAATTTTACAATAAAAATAATAAATAATTTCAAAATTGTCACATGTTACGTGTGGCTCGCCTATTATGAAATAGGAGCCAAGATCTCATCGACAGGGCATTAGCATGCCGAACATTACGACGTTTATCTTAATAAGTTTTGAATTAACGATGTTTCGGCGAAGGGTAAAGGTTTCGGGAAGGCACTATGTGCAGCCAATGCCTAGATTTCAGCTCAGATACAGCCAGCAGTAGAGCTCACTGGCTAATCCTCATGTGAGTTTTCTTTCCATCCAATGACTCCTGGCAGTTTAATTGATGTCTATTTAATGTCGATTTACCCAAATCATAGCCCAAATACTCTAAGCGGCTTGACTACTTTTCTCAGCTGGGGTTTTCTCACCAGGATTATCAGCACGCTATGCTATTTCTGCGTCCGTTAAGCACGCCACAAAACAGATGGGTTGGTAACGTGTAATATACCACCGATGAGGGTGATAGTGCTAAAGACGCATAACAAAAAAGCAGAGAAAGGCATGTCGCTTGAAAAATGATTAAATAAATGTAATTAAGTAAGTTTAAGTACATATTGTAAACATTCGTTTCTGTTTGCTCTCCTTGTAATAAATAAATAAACTTATAAATATATCACAAAAACCTTACTTGTTCCGAATCATTTTCTTGTAGAAATGGCAGAAGATTCTGATTTGATACAGTTTCCATTTATCTGTAAGAATTACAAGATTTATCAAATTAATGACTATAATCATGGACAGGGATGTTTGGAAGCAATAAATTCTGATCTGCGTTAGCGATCCCTAGTTTCAAATAGCGTACAGTAAAATTACCTACATAAAGTTTACCACTGACAGATGGTTTGCTTTCATTTCATATTCAACTTTAACGACCTATAAATAAAGCCAATTTTAGAATACTGTTACCCACGTTTGCAGATTTTGTAATAGCTACTTTATTTGTATGCATGGTGTTAAAGTTGGAAATTAAATAAAGGCAAGTCATCTGTCAGTGGTAAACTAAAAGTAAATGTATTGTATCTACTGTGTTAAAAGTTTTAGTTGTGTCAGTAAAACTGTAGATCTGTTTGGAAAAAAAATCACTTGTTGAGTTTCTTGCCGGATTCTTCTCAACTGGGTTTCTCCAAACCCGTGTGGTAGATTCCTCGACATTCATAAATGCTTGTTAGCGCCAAAATTGAATAAAGATATAATAATCATAATATTTTGACTTTGACTTTGATAGTGCTTAAGACAGATGACATAAAAGCGTGGAGAGCCAAGTCACTCAGAAAACTGAAAAACTTTTAAATGTCACACAAACTATACCTAGTCTTTGTGATTCTGAGCCGGTATACAGGGAACAGCAATATCCATCTATTATTTTAAAATTACTTGGTAACACTTCAGTTTTGTAAACAACTGCGTGTGAGATTTAAATTAATATGAACCTCATTACCTAACACAATGATAAATGATCTCAAGATCACGACAATGATTTATTTGTTCAATGAAACGTGAGTTACATAAATATTTATGTAATACTAAGATTCTGAATTAAAAAAACTTGCCTACTTCCCACGTCTTCAATCTTCGTGCAGCTTCAGCAAACACGCAAACTTTGACATGAGATGAACTCAAAAAGAATGTATTGGAACGTTGTTAAAGCTAGGGATGGAACGATGTAAAGGACGTTCCATAAGATCGATAATCATCATGATCATAATCCTTGTTTTTAGTTGAAATACTATCAACTTTTCTGATCTTTGTCTATCTGTAAGGTAAGTTTATCTAAATTCGACCATCCCTTTTTGCGTAGTTACCGAACCAACATCCAAACATCTTCACGAAATTTCTTATTTATAATTATTAGTAGGATCGTTGTATATGAAGTTCTTTTATTTGTTCGTTCGTTCATGATTTTGAGAGCTTAAAAGTTAATTAATGTACAATATTTGCTATCTATCTTCTATTCAGTATAGGTATAATATAAATATTATAATAAATTAGTGAGACAGTTTCATTGCGATATTATGAGTAGTAAATTATTGACAATTTTACGTTAGACTGTTAATACCTGCTTTCAAATCTTCAGTATAAGTATCAAAATACATTATTATCGATATTTTTATCTCCTTGCAACCCTAGTTGCATCCCTATTTTAATGGTAGTATTACATTGGTTGTTCGCCGACCACAGGTGTATTAAGTGATCGACCGATCACAGCAATGTAATTAATGCTCACATAATTTCTCATCGCGAAAAACAGCGGTACACCAGGGGTAATACATACGACATTATGTTTTGTTGCCAACAACGGATGATTAATGTCAGATTGGATGCTATGGTAATTAATAATTACTGGTTAATTATCAGATACAGCATTGTTCTCGGCGTAGCTCGTATCAAAAGATGTTAATTAGGTTTTTTTTTTATAAAGCGCTGGTTAATTTATTATCTACAGCTTGATAATTGGGTCAACGTGAGGTTAATGATGGGGTAACGTAAAATATATCCACAAAATTAAATAATATTTGAAACCGGAACCTTATTGCTGTTGCTACGCTGTCGGTCTCCCCGTCTGTCTGTCACTAGGCTGAAATTATCATAATAATGTATATAATTCTTTTGCTCCTACAACATCAAATAATATAAAAAAAATCGGAAATTAGGGGTTATTTTTTATTCGTTGTATCTTTATAATGTTCAAACGTAGAAACCGCAAACCCGTAATATATTAATATTACGACATCCATGCAAATAAACGTCCTATTCTGAAACCTGGCAAAGCTCGGCATATGATACGGCTATCAACTTATCGTAAATTCTGTGTCTTAAGTAGTTAAGTAGGAGTCTTAACATATTAATTCTTAATAGAGATATTACACAAAACTGCAGTTAACACGAACAATGTAATGACTCTGACAACGTGTTAGTGCTTGATAAATGGCGGCTTAATGCCGTATAATTACAAATGCGCGTTTTTATCGTTCGCTCGGTCATTGACACTAATTATTATTAACAAGCACGCGAAAATATTGACAGTAAACTTGCGTCATCATCATCATCCCAGCATAGGCACTGGGCACAGGTTTCCTCTCAGAATTAAAGAGCATGGCCCGTAGTTCCCACGCGATCCTAGTGCAGATTAAGCACTTCACAAGCCATTGAATTTCTTCGCAGGTCTGTCCAGGTTTCCTCACGATGTTTTTCTTAACCGTAAAGCTCATGGTAAATTTCAGATATAATGGTGTGTGTGAAGTTCCCAATCCGCACTGGGCCCGCGTGGGAAATACGGCCCAAGCCCTTATGCCTGTGCCCTGCAGTGGGACGTATATAGGCTGGAATGATGATGATGATGAATAGATACTTTTCATTTTGAACCCCAATCATAATAATATTAGGCATTCCATGCGCTGTCAGCTAAATACTTCATTATGTTACAGTTCTCTGTTAATAAAGTTCGTAACTTTGGGAGTTAAATAAATTTTCTCTCAGATAAAACTTCATTATTCGGCCTTTATAGGGGCTTTGTTAGAGAACTTGAAACAAGAATTAGCCTTATTGCCCCTTTAGAGGATGAATATGAAATTATGGATATGAATTAAACATTTTACTTTTCTATGCTCGGAACTCTACAATAGAATTATTGAATCATCATCATTATATCAGCAAAAAGACGTCTACTGCTGGACGAAGACCTCCCCCAAAGACCACCAACCAAATCGCAGATAGAATTAGGTAGATACACAAAATCATGGCATGTAGAAGAAAGAAGGCGTTGTGACTTAGATGCCAAGCGCGACAATTTAAAATAGTCTAGGATCCGCTTATACATCGACCTACAGTCTACTACACCGATCTGGTTAATGGATGAAAAGTATTTTATATTAAATTAAATAAGTTAAAAAATATATTGCAAGTGGGTCGACTAAAAAATTACAGTCCAGTATAATTTTTTTTTTAGAGTTCAACGTTTCGGTTGATAGACAAATGCAATACCTATCAATGAAAAGTATGAAGCCTATAGAATATGCAAACGTTAGGTTGACTACTTTTTTCCGGTCATAACTTTTGACCGGAACGGAACGGAACTTTTGAACTTTCACAAGTAAACACAGGTAAATCGATATATGCACTGGTCTGGTTAGTCAACCAAACGTTTGCGTATACTTTTGATTGGTACGTCATTTGTGTATTAACCGAAACGGTAAAATGTTTAAAAAAAATAAAAATAATAATTAATCATATTCTGGACTGTAATTTTTTAGTCAACCCACTTGCAATATATTTGTTAACATATTTAATTTAATATAAAATACTTTTCATCCATTAACAAACTCATTGAGGAGCTCAGCAGTACTTGTGTTGGATGTCACGTAGAGGATATTTGTGTCAACAATATAAGCTATGCTGATGACATGGTGCTGCTGAGCCCCTCAATGGGTGGTCTAATAAAATTGTTACATAAGTGTGAAGTATATGCGGAGGCCCATGGGCTCAGGTACAATGCGTCCAAAAGTGAGCTCCTACAATTTAAAGCGGGTAATAAATCGTATAAAATGCAGTCTGTCACGCTTTGTGGGAGCCCGTTAAAAAGAGTAGAAAAGTTCAAATACCTGGGCCACTGGGTCACCGCGACTATGTCTGATGTCGAGGACATCGAGCGGGAGCGCCGCGCGCTGTGTGTTCGGTGTAATATGTTGGCCCGCAGATTTGCACGTTGTAGCAAGGAAGTTAAGTTAACTCTTTTTAAAGCTTATTGCCAAACCTTCTACACGTGCAGTCTGTGGTCTAGCTTTACGCTGCGGGCACTCAGCGCGCTGCGCATTCAATACAATGATGCATTCAGGATGCTGTTTGGACTACCGCGTTACAGTAGTGCCTCGCTGATGTTCGCCGAGGCACAAACAGACGGCTTCTTTGCGATCATGAGGAAGCGGTGTGCGTCGTTCCTCAGTCGTAGTCGCTGCAGCACAAACAGCATCTTGAGCACCCTGACGCAGCGCTGGGACTCCCCGCTTGTAAAGCGTTGTGTGGAGCTGCATGCACCTGTCGCCGCAGTGCCCCGCCGTTTTTAATCCTTTCTTTTTGTTTTTTTTTTTTTTTTTTGTTTGTTGTTGTTCAAAATATATGTGTCTTATTAATAATAAGTCTTTGTAATTACTAATACTATGGATTGAATAGTCCGAAATAAAAGAAATTTAATTTAATTTAATTTAATTAACCAAATCGGTGTAGGTCGTTGTTTAAGCGGATCCTAGGCTAAAAGCCCAACCTGCGGCAATCTATTATAATCATGTAAAAGGTGTGCTCGTGTACCCGCGTTGTATGAGGATCCTCTCTAACAAAGTTGGATACGTGAGCCACTTGCGAGCACATGATCGACATCAACGGAGTTGAAGCTGTTGCCATGGCCGAAACCGGCCGGTTCAGTTCATCCATGTATAATTTATTTGCGGGTCAAATAAGTTTCTTTGTTGTTTTCGATTTCCAATAACGAATAAGCCTTGATAATTTTTAGGGTTCCTTACCTCAAAATAAAGAAAGGAACTTTCATATGATCACGTCCTTGTCTGTCTCTCTCTTTTTCTCAGGAACGCGTGGATGCTTCTAGTTCATAAATAAATATTGAAAACACTTTTGACTCCGCTAAAGTGCATTTACAGCATTTGGCACAATTAAAGGAAAATGATCAAAAATCACTGATCCAGAAAATAAGGATTTCGTTTTTTTATGTTATTACGAGTACTTAGCTTATATTTGTGTCCCATAGCTGTTCAATGACCGCTTCTATTGACCTCAACATTTCACTATCCAGGGCTATATTTGGCCAGTAGTATCTTATACTTTCGAGTCCTCGTCGTTTCGTCATCTCGATCTGCCTGTACCTTGCCGTCAGTGCCCATCGAGCGGCACCTACTACGTTTATGCATCCGGCAGACATGCTCGGCCCAGTATCATTTAAGCTGTTTTGGTTTTTTATTTGAAAGCTGGTTTTTCGGCGATGGTTCTTAAACATGTTTCATCAAAATCGATTCAGCCGTTTCAAAGTTATACGCTCTTTTGTCAGCTGCGGAAGGGATCTTAGACGCATAATGGGCATTTAAATATTTTATCTTCAAACATAATTATGTGCGACCAAATAGCGTTGGGGGTTTTTAAATTTTTTTAAATTTATAGTTCTATTATAATCATAGAAATACTTTAAAATATAAACTCTTAGTGCGCGCCGATTCGCACCTGACGGTTTTATTATTAGGTTAAAGTCTTCGCGTTCAAAAGCAATACCGTATTTATCGTTCAAAGAACGTACAGAAGGGTGCTCTATATCCACTAAGCGAACCTTTGAAGTTTCCCTATCGAATTAAGAAAGACCAAGTAACATTTAATTGGTTCGACGTTTGTTACGAGTAACGAGTTTTGCAGCTGACAGGTTCACCTCGAAGTTGGTAAAATCCAACGTTAAGCTTCAAGTACGAAACGTCAAAATGGCCGTCCAACTTCGCAGTTTGTGCCCTATTTTGTTTTTGGAAAATTTCGGCAGCAAAAAACAACCAAAAATAACTTTCTAACTACCTAATCTTTTTGAAGTCGCTCTCTCCGCACGGGCCAGCAGGAGTACCTAATATAAGCCCAATAGATATTATACAGTGTGTAGGCAAGGTAGATGACTAGGACCCCTCCTGCTGGGTCGTGCTGAGGCACAGACTTCAACCAGACCAATAGAAAGTATTTTGAAGTCCGTTTGATTTTAGAATTGTACATTTTTAATTTCTTGCGTATTAGTGTAACTAATCTAAGTTGCTATAGCATAATAGGGATAAGTTCGCCTTTGTACATCTGTTTCTCTTGTTAACTGTTAATTTTCATGTTTTATGTACAATAAAGATACATACATAATGTCAACTTCTTGTCATCTTTTACAAAACATTACTTTTCCAGATTTTTAGTGCCTCCCGTCGCTATGATTACACAAATTTTGTCCCTTGGACAACCTAAGCAATGTTGATTTAGGAGTCCTGCTAAGTATTTCACCATCAGTTTCACTTTATCATTATGCATTGCGCTGAGCATTAATATAGCAACTGTATTAAAGTATTAGGATCATAACCCATGAAATACTTGAAATACAAATATAAATCATTTATTTTGTTTAAAATATGGTACAGAAGATGGAACACAGTATAGAGATCACATATTTCACCAAAATCTGGCATGCAAAATTTTACTACATACTAAGAAGCAAAATTCATGTTCCAAGTTATTCCGTCACGTGGTTATACTAATAAACAGCATTGTTACGTTAACTTTGCTTTTGAAGTCATTAGAAGAGCCGTTGTCTGGAGCAACTTTTAGCTGAGAACCTTGTCGCTCTCAGCTGTAATGTAATCCGCATTAGGTTTAAAGGAAGTTTGCTGTTGTTTTTAGGTCTTATACTTTTATGGAGAAAAATGTAGCTTTATATCGACAGACTTGTATTTAATGTTAAAAAAAATTGTTACAATATCGGAAGTATAATTATATTGGATACACTTTAATTTAGACTGAATACTTAGTTAAACACTAAATAATTAAAGTTTCACAAAAACTTATACTCGTCTTAGGTCATCGTGAAGAAATCTGTCCGGTATCTGTACCTGCGAAGAAATGGTATGCTTGAAGTTCCCAACCCGCACTGTGCCCGAGTGGGAATCACAAGATTAGACAAGTCTCATATGACAGTCCCTTATGATCTGGCAAGTGCTAAATGCAAATAAAAATGATCATGTAAGTTAACTTAAGAAAATGCAACCTCCTTTACAACTTTGATATTCTATCCATCTTCATGTTGACATAGAATCACTAAAGGGTATAGCCGGGTAAGCATTTGTAAGACCTTATGAGGCAACAACACAAATAAAGAATAAAGTCCGAAAATCATGAATACGCCACAATAACTGCTTTTCATAGAAATACACATTACATAGTCAGTTATTATTACACCCGGAACTTACCCTGCCAATTTATTGCTTAAATTACCTCGGCGTGTTGACCATATAAATAAATAAATTAAAATAGCAGGTTGATCCTTAATAATGTTAGTTACACGAGAAATAAATCATCTTTATTAATTTAAGAAATACACAGAGCCAGGTATACACAAAAAACAACAATAAAAAAACATGATAGTCAAATAAACCGGCTCAGATCGTACCAGGTGCAAAGGTACCCCACACACTTGCACTAGAAACGACCCTGAGCAATGGTCAAGACATCTCTCACGAAGACGGCGCACCACTACAAAAGAGGATATTACAGCGTCGTGGTCACGAACAGACTCATATATTGCTAAAATTACCTGTACGTTTTGACCACATTCCAACAGTTGTGGTCACGAGTAGACTTGAGTGGAAACGTCGAGTTGATTTTAGCTACATAAATATTGTTGATATAAGTCCCGACAGTGCGTAAGTAGAAGAACAGGGGTCACCGACATAGCCAAACGGATTGACGCGTTGAAATGGCAATGAGCAAGCCATATAGCACGCAGAACAGATGGCCGTTGGGGCGCAAAAGTTCTCGAATGGAGACCGTGGACTGGCAAGCGCAGCGTGGGACGTCCACCAACGAGATGGACGGACGATTTGGTGAAGGCCGCAGGTTCAGGGTGGATGCAAGTCGCTTCCAACCGTAATGATTGGGCGTTAATGATGGCCTATGTCAAGGTGAACAACGTCCTACGGCTGAAATGATGATAATGATGATGAACTAAGTATGAATGAAAAGCGTGTTTAAAACGATAACTAAATACACACTAGTTTTTGAATCCATTTAAATATGCACGGAATTCTCAGTGCGCGAATTCCATTCGCACTTCGTCGCTCTTTTGTTTGAACTTTGCTATACAATCGCATCATCAATTTGAATGGCTTAGTCAAAATACTCGTATCAACATTTTCGACCCAGTTCTTGATTACATCACATCATGTCAGTGTCAATCACAAGTCGGTGCTCCGGCGCAATTATCTCACAATTCCAGCGCATCGACTGCCGCGCATAACGGCTTGCGTCAGGTTATTGTAGGGGCCCATCCGACCGTGGTATGCGGTTGCTTAGCGCATATAAGTGTCAAGTTTGCCATTAGTACTTTTATCCCAGACCAAACAAGTGAATGACACCAATGCGTGAACGTTAAATTGAAGAGTTATTTCGCATTGTTTTAAATATACTAAGCGCTACGGGTAAACGGCCTTTACCTTGCGTTATGATTATGAGGTTTTCTATGACACATTAACTCTGATAACTACACTCGTTACAGCGTTATTGGTACTTGACTAGCGGGTAATGTCAAAGATCCCATGTTAACTATCTCCCAGATTAAAATCATAAACTTCACTACGCGGTCTTTCACCTTGACGGCCGCTTTATTAATGTCCTTACATAATTTACCTCACACTAAGTTGATTGACCCATTTTAGCCTCGACCGGTCGCATGTCAGGTGTCCCACATATTTGACGGCAAACAACTTGTCAAAATACAACGGAACTCGTCGCGGTTCACAGCGTGGGGTCAAATAAATGAGTCTTCGCACTAAATACCGGTGTTACAAAAGGAACGCGCCGCATCGCCGCCCCGGGCGCCCGGGTCGATGTAATGACGAAAGGTAAAGAAGCAATGTAAAGGGAACAAAAAGAATTGTATACTGAATCAACAGAGCCGGCAAGAAACTAGTAGTTCTAGTTCTCGCGACAATGACCGTGCCACGGCTCGTCCGACAGGTTTATTTACACTTTTTGTTTGCGATTGGCGATTATAATTGCCATGTTTTATGTAAAAAATATTTTTATGTACGAAACTTTCTTTTCTTTTGTCATTTTAACGTGGACTGGATCCAAGCGCATTGATTTTTTAGGATGGTTTTTTAAACGTACGATTTTGTTTGCGTGATCTGTTATTACTTAGGAGTCGATTCGTCTTACGTGACTAGTCCACTTTAGGAACATAACTGTTGTTTGCGTCGAGACAAATCATTGACCGTTGCGTTTAACAATAGATCTTCTATTTTAGTGATTTCATCTCGATGCTTATCGCCTCTGGACTTGCATAAAGTCTTGCGTAACGTTAGGCTAGAATGATATCTATTGTATTTGAAAGGAAGCGTTTCAGCGGTCTGACTTTCAAAAGAAGACTTATTAGGTGCTGAATCTAATCGAAATGTCGACACTAGACCTCGTTCGTAGCCTAAAAGAACCAACCGAAGATAATTCTTTTGTAATATCTGCGTTTGAATAAAAATAAAATAAAATAAATAAAAATAAATATCACGGGACAATTCACACCAATTGACCCAGTCCCAAAGTAAGCTCAGCAAAGCTTGTGTTATGGGTACTAGGCAACGGATAAACATACTTATATAGATAGATACATACTTAAATACATATTAAACACCCAAGACCCGAGAACAAACATTCGTATTTTTCATACGAATATCTGCCCCGACACGGGAATCGAACCCGGGACCTCAAGCTTCGTAGTCAGGTTCTCTAACCACTAGGCCATCTGGTCGTGTGTAGTAATGTGTAGTTTTAGATAGATATCCAAAATATATGTAGTTATTTTATTAAGTAGCTATATATCCGTCTTGGTTTTCTCATTTATCTGTCAAAATACTTCGTTTTAACCCCCTGGCATTTAAGTAGGATATTTTTGCCTGGGAATTCTATCTAAAAGTGTATTTCATATTTTTCCAGGTCCAGAATTGTATGGACTGCCGAGATGCGCGCTACTTTGTGTGTGCTGCTCGCAGCTTCCTGCGTGCTCGCTGATGAAAGCAGGTGAGCTCAATTCCGTTTCCCTTGGATATTTCATCAACTCCGTCCATATTCCTTGTCTTTATAATAAAGGGGACAGCTATGGCAAATTTTAGTTTCCTAAGTTCATGGTTTGAGTACGATGAGTCAGTCGGGACGTTTCTTAAAATATTTAGATTCAAGCGAAAATTCAGTTATCGGTTCTATTTGACGATTCATTGCGGGAAATGCGATGTGAGTTTCACCTATTATTACCGTGTGGGTTATTAAATAATGAATTAATGACCATTCGTAAGGTGGTTCAGAGAGAAACAAAAATACAATTCAACTACGAATGGGGGCTAAATCTGTAGGCAATCTTTAGGCAATCTCTAGGCTAAAGTTTAAATAATTAAATTATCTCGAAGAATGGCGGTCTACCACTGTACGTTTCCTCCGCAACTTCCTGCCACGCATATTGAAATTGTGGAATTAACTTACGGCAGCAGCGGTATTTCCAGGCAGTTATGACATTGGTACTTTCAAGAAAAAGGTTTATACTTCCTTTAAAGGCTGGCAAGAGATTAGTGAATCTCTTGAATTGTTGGTGTTCATAGGCAGTGGTATTTTATCTACTTACTACTACGTCAAACGCTGTTTTCAATTAAGCTTGATACTTAGACCACTTTTTTTCAAATTTCAGAGGCTCCAAGCGCCCATACATCGCGGATGCTGTCGGGAACACTCTTCCACCCCCCTCCAGCGGCCCAGCAACGGTCGGGAGCCCTGTCAACCTCCTCACTCCCGACCGATATGAATTCTACACCTTCGATGAGTCTGGAGAATTAGTGAAAAGACTAATGACCCTACAGGAGATACAGGCTATAGTAGCCGCGGGAGAAGAATCAGAAGGACTCGTTACTTTTGCCAATGATAATCAACCGACTATAGCATTTAACTTCAGTCAACCTCCGTATACCAAAGTGCATAACGTTGTAACCAACGTTCAAAATGTACTCAAAGCTCAAATGGAAGCACACAAGAATAAGCCGCAGATAAATCCGACGTTAGACACTCCCGATGTGTCAGATTCTTGGAGTTTGATTTTACCATCTATTTTTGGCAATACAGGTGTTGACATAGTCCCGGATAAAACATCGTCTTTCTCTACTCCTGAAACAGAAACTTTCGAATATGATCGTATTAACTTTGATGAGAATTTAAGCAAGGAAGGTAGTAATCCTATCAGTAGTTCAACTGCAGCTGAGAAAGAAATTATTAAACCAGTTGTCACCGAAAAAATATCTCCTACTACTGAACCTATCAGAGAAATAATCTCCACTCTTAAGCCAAGTCCAAAAACAACTACAACTACCACCACACCTAAACCAGAAACTACTACAACGCCTAAGCCAATAACTACTACAACGCCTGAACCTACAACTACTACTACTACTACCACTAAAAAACCCATCACTACTACAAAAACTACAACAACAACAACTACAACTTCAACAACAACGGTGCCTACATCTACGACTACTACTACAACAACTAAACCTACAACAACAACTAAACCTTCAACAACAACTACGAGTAAACCTCGAACTACACCTACTACTAGACGTACGACTACAACAACGACATCTAAACCACGTACTACAGTTTCTACTACAAGGCTCACAACTACTATCAAACCTCCGGTTAAGTACGCAATAAAATCAACAACAATAAAACCTCACTCAACCACTAGGCGACAAGTTTCATCTTCAACAGCAAAGCCTACTAAAAATGTTTTAATTAATGTCGAAGTTAAAGCAACGTCTAGTGGGTCCTCTACCACGGAAAAAAGCAGTCCTATATACGAGAAAATTAGTACTTTCATTCCTATATCTACAGCAGCGTATGTAACCGAAAGATCTACACATAAACCTGCTCAATCTACTAAATTCATTACCACTTCGGAAAGTACAACCAAGAAGCCATTTACAACGACATCAAAGAAACCAGCACCTACAACTTTAGCTGAAAAAGTACAACCAACCATTACTACCTACAAACCAGTATCAAGCACACCGGTACCTGTATCATCTACAACTAAAAGCGAAGACATTGACAAAGATAACGCTACTACAATTACGACTCAATCTGTTTCACCATCAACCACAGTTTCATCAACTGAATTTATGTCTGCTGTCGTTAGCCAACCACCAAATTCTGACAGTGAAAAGAATACTATTGTGGAAGATAGTAACGATATAAAGATTAATGAACCGAGCATTCCTTTGTTTGACGTTGCTCAAAGTATAAGTCAAATAGCATCAGATCTCGGAAGTACGAACTATCAACCACTTCCAACAACGAGTGATTTATTACAAGTAACTAATGATATGAATGAAGCCCTTGAAAGTAAAGAAAGCCTAGAACTTGATATCCCCTCAGACTCTAAAAATGAACATGAAAATAAAACTACGACTGTGGCTGAACAGGAAGATAGCGATAATTTTGTCAAAATATCTACTATTAACCCACATCCAGATACTAATGATAAAAAAGTACCCTCAGTGATTAAAGATATTCCAAATAAAATAAATGAAACTGTAGCAGAAACCACTGTAATACCAGAAATCACAATAACTTCAACAGAAACTCCAATGGATCCAATTTTGTCAGGATCTATGGATGATTTACTATCTCAAGTGGTCAATCAAGCCGCACAGTCTATTGTTGACAGTGAAAATAACTTTAAAGAGCGCAATGAAGTAACTTCTACAGAAAAAATAATTGAAGTTACAAAAGCTGCAAGTGTTTCAAATATTGAAATAACCACAATAAACATTGTAAAAGGTGTTTCTCCTTCAACCACCGAAAAATCGGTGAATATTGACAAGAACGATAACAATTTAGAAGATATTCAAATAAAACCACACGAGAATAATGATCATAAAAAAAATGAAGCTGAAAAGGTAGAAAAAATCAAAAAACCTGACATTAATAACTTAGTGAAAATTTCTGCCTCTTCTCATGATAAAGTAGCACCTGCTTCTACTACAGAAAGTAATGATAATTTAGTCAAGCCCATCAAACTCGAAGAACCTCTTCAAAATGTTCAAACTCTTAGTTCAGATAAGCAAAATAATAAAATAAACATCATAAATGCACCTGAACATGTTGTTAAGGAAAATATTCCGTCTACAACAGAAGCGACTACACAACCACCTATTTTGCAAAAAACTAGTACAGAAAAACAAATACAAGCAAGTGACAAAGTGGAAATTGACGACGAAGAAAAATTTGATCCATCTTTACCAAAAGTCGATGAATTTAAGAAAAAAATCCAAAAAGTTAACATTGACTATAAAGAAATAGCCAACGAAAGAAATAATTCTTGGAAGCTTATCTCAACGGTATCACCACCAAAAGCTAATGAAATACCTAAAGACAAATTTAAAACGGAAAACTTTAATCAAGAAGTACCACATAAGGATATTGTTTTGGATGTTTCGAAGGAAAACCAGGGGTTAGAGGTTACTACAAAAGATTTAGGTGAAGACATTGCACAATTTACTGAGCTTTGCAATGAACTAGCTTTTCGCTACTGGAATACTGTTGTAGAAAATATTCCGAACAAAAGAAGCTTCGTTTTATCACCATTTTCTATAACCTCGATGTTAGCCATGATGTTCATGGGAGCTAGAGGTGCAACATCTGGCGAAATGAACGAAATATTAAAGCTCGATGATATGGTTACTTTCAATCCTCATTTTACTCTAAAGAATATATCCGATTCGATTGAAACAACACAAGAATCAGGTGTAGCAGTATCTGCCTTTATCAGAGAACTCTATAGTGATCGGAATAAGGGAAAAATATTAACTTTCTACAAAGAAAGGGCGCAACATTTCTATAATGGCCATGTGGAAGAGATCAACTTTAAGTTAATAAGCGATATTATTAGAAGAAGGACGAACTTGTTAGTAAAGAGATATACTTGGGGAAAGATTGTGGAGTACATGAAGGCCAACACGATTACAATGGAACCTCCACTGGCTGCATTTTCAACCAATATATTCCAGGTAAGTTTTTTTTTTACATTTAAGACTTAGAAGTTGCTACCGATTGAGATTTATTTTTAATTTTATTTAGAATATTTTTTCTGTGAGTATGGTTCTTGTTGGTTGATTTGGGACTAAATATAAAGTAATACTATAATAAATAGTACTTATATCTTTGTTTGTGTGTAAGGAGTAACTTAGGGAACTACTGAACCGCTTTTGAAAGTTTTTTCACGACTAGGAAATCCCGATTTATTTAGCAATATTTATTTTTTTACCACGAGATGTATACGAAATTGCGAACAACAGCTAGTTTTAATATTGATTAAAATCTTGTATAAGTAGATTGTATCGTTTTTTGATTCACGAGCTATAGATATAAAATCTTTCTCAATTTCAGACTGATTGCACGGGCTCATCGGTAGAAGGCAGAGATGGCGAAATGTACTTCGTGGTGTCGCCCAATGTACGCCAACGCCGCCTAGTGCCTGTGCCAGCCGTACTTTACAAGAAAGGATTCCTAGCCGGTTACGACCCGGTACTCGACGCAACGGCAGCAGCTTTGGGCAACACCAACTCCATCATAAGTACATTGTTCCTCATGCCGGGCCAGCAAGGCAATGTCGTTCATGCAGAAGACTTAGAAGCACTTGAGAAACGGTTACTCGACTCCAACCCAAGCACGCCAGCATGGAATCGTCTCCTTAGAACATTATTGCCTCGGATTGGACTTGAACTACAGATCCCTCGATTCTCACACAAGTCTATATTTAACATTTCATCTACTCTCAAGAAAATGGGATTAAAAGACTTATTTGATGCAGACCATGCTGACTTAGGAGGGTTGAACGGTCCGTCTAAAGATCTATATTTGTCTGATATGATTCAATCCACAATGTTTGTGACTTGCGGTGAAGAGGTTATTGGTGAGCAGCATCACATAGAGGAGTATCCTGAAAGCCTTGAATTGACGAGAAGGAGGCGGACTTCTAGATGGACATCTGGTTGGGACGAGCCCAGGGACTATCAGCGAGCATTCCATGATCCACATGATGTTGGAGATGCCATGAACCTGCCGCTACATTTGCGTCCCAGACAGGCTCGTCTTCCCGCAAGGAACGCGCAGCCAGCACGATTAAAGTTCGACCGACCATTCCTCTACTTTGTAAGACACAACCCCTCTGGCATGATACTCTACGTCGGCCGGTACAATCCGCGGCTTTTGCCCTGAAGTCGTCAAAAAGACTGTTAGTTTAGTTTAAATATTAATTCCTCAAAGGAAAGTGATATGGGGATATTGACGTGTAGGGAATACGAAAGTTATGAGCATTTACGTGACAGTATTACTTATAAGTGCATTGGTATGCGGGTGGCTTGCCAATTAGTACAAGCATCGTTGTACGGCTCTGTGTACCTTTCTCCTGATTTCGTAATTAAATGTGTATAAAATAGTGGTAATTGATATTAAGTTGAATGCTGACATGGATTGGTATTGAACTATTTAGCAAATAGTGTGTTGGGGTGATGTGTCTCGTCAACATTTTAGTTTTGATTTTAGATTAAATGATAATGTTTTAATTATTATATGCTTTTTATTTATTTTTGACATGATCTAGTAGCCAAGAAAGTTACTTGGAAAAAATATAAACCGTTGTGTATTCAGAGGTGATGCTTGGTTCAAATGGCAGCTTGCTATGTTTGTGAAATTGACAACATGTGCTGTAATTTTCACTCATTGATAGAATTCACGACATTCATCGTAGAATTTCTTCATCTCTAAACATTCTTCAGTCTGTATAACTCGTGGACAGTTCTGAAAACGAATTAATTTTGTGGTAAACTTTGGGGCTGTATGAACACATGTAGGCCAAATCTTATTATTTTAAACCATACCATAACACAGAATATAACATGGACTATTGTAATTAGCCTATTGTACCGTTTGTACCCAAATAAACATTAAAACATTAGAACAAGATTTTACAAGAAGAATGATATACCTTATAATGTAGTTATTGAATTTGTTGAGTTGCAAAGTAAGTACTTACTTAAAATAAATAATAGAACTTACCACAACAATATAATTCCTGATGCATGAGTGAAAATGAAAGAACTCACAGACCCTCAAAGGCAGAGAAGTCCTGAAAGTCTGTTTGCAGTCCATCTTTGCTTTAAGCATAACGTTGCTAAATTCAGGATTAAGTTCCACCCAACTGCTAAGATGGTCGTAAAATTTAACGTCATCTAGTTTTTTTTCATCTTTAGCAACGTTGAGATCATACTTCTTCAGCATGCAACGCCAATACATGCACTGAAAGGGACCATACTTTTAAAATTCGTAATGTATCTGAAATTAGCCGAGAAAATTTAAACAATTATAGGTAAAAAAATGCAACTTTACAAAAATTTGCATGTGCGATTTATGTGGATGACTTTAGCAAAACAAAAAGTAGTCAAAATCTGACAACATTCGCAGTGTGATTCGCAGTCACGCGAAGTATTTAGTTCCAAATTAAGTCACCTAGCTTGTTCAAGAGTTCAGTGATTCCAAGTGTTGTTACTAGATGGCATTGATTTAGTTCACGCTTTGGACGGCAACAAAACACAAGGCGGTAGTGGCGCACGACAAATGAAACATCTCATTTTAATTTTATCCGACTCCAAAAAAGGAGGAAGCTATAATTTCGGTTGTACTATTTTAAAACAACAGTTTTACAGCTAGAAATTACATGAAAATTGCATATTAATCAATGGAGATAAAAATAGTCGTGAATGGCGAATTACAAAAATTAAATGTAAATGTATTTCCAACGTCCTTCAGACAGTCCGATTTTGGTCCATCATGTAGAGCGAGAATAATAGTAGATATTCATAATATTTACCCCTAATTCACTGCTTCTGCGGAACCCAGTCACATTGGCACGATTGTCAAACCTCAGCTCGAATTTGGCTCCGCATTCTTTTGCCACTTCTCTGTTGAAGAACGGTGGGAATAGGCAGCATTGGCGATTCTAGAAGTTTGAAGACATGATTTAGTTTTTGGGCCTTTTTTGAGCACTCTTTGACATACTTTAATAGTAATAAAATAAATAAAATTATTTATTTCGGGTTAGTAAAAACTTACGATACTGTAAGTAAGTATATTTATAAATAAATTTGTAGTAATTTATTTTTAATCCCTCAATATGACTATTTCGCTTTTTAGTTACCTCACATACAAGGATAAATGCATATCAATACTTATATTATAAATTCGAAAGTGTGTCTGTCTATTACCTCTTCACGTTTAAACGTAAATTTGATATAGCGATAGTTTGAGTTCCGGCAAAGGACACAGGATAGTTCTTATCCCAAAAATCATCCATTAACGGAGTGAAAAGGGGGTGGTATGGGATATCAATAACAGCTGAATCGAATTAGATGAAATTTGGTATGGAGATAATTTGAGACCTTAGAAATGACATAAAATATTTTTTATCTCTGAAATTGCATAGTTCCCGCGGGACAGCAGTAAACGAATTCTTCGCAGACGGAGTCGCGGGGAATTAAAGCTAGTGTTATATATTCTCTAAAGAAAATTAGAAATCTGTTAGTCGAATTATTTAGAGTTTTTCTATACTTATACTCGTAGCTAACTTACCATATATGGTCTAATCCCACAATTTTCTGGTATTTGAGGGTACTCCACGAGTTCACCTTGGCCATTAATCTTAAATAAATTAAAAAATTAGCATGCTCGTAATCTAAGGCGTCGTAAACATTCACCATATTTTATCCTGTCTAACGCTATAAGATGGTGGTAGAAGAAATTGTTACTGCGAGAGGGTTGGGCAATATGGGCTCTGGGTAAAGTGATAGTGACAAAACAATTCACAAAGGCTGATTAATAACACTTATAACAAAGAAACAATATTTTTTTAGAAAATAGTTCTCTCAGAGTCACTACAAATCAAAATATGCATAGAGAAAAAGCCGTATTTAAAGAAATTCCATTGGCGAGCCAGCGGTTTAACATACTATGGATTTTAGGAGCTCAACAAGCATGAAGAGTCAACCAGCCAACCCGCGGTTCTCTAAACTGCGATAGTATTTCATCTATTGGCAGATTATTATGTATCTCTGGTCCTCCAGCTCGTTAGCTTTGGCTTTTAACTCACTAATGGATCGCCAGCTTCAATAAAACTTCACGCAGACGACCCAGGAAAAATTGGAGAGGAATGAACAAACGATCCCAAATAAATGAGAACAATGTTAGGCAAAAGAAAAAAGAGATTGATGAACTTCGCGATCTTGGTCTCAGAGTAGCTAGCTGGGTGGATGTAGGTAAAGGGTATGTATACTTAGTTCATTTTGGGACTGCGCAAAGTAACGCCTGAGACAATCAAGAATATGATTAATTTATTTGAATATTCGAATACTTACATGAACGGGAAAAAATATAAAAGAGATCAATTTAATGACACTTTCCATTTGTGAATAGTTTACTGAAACGTTTCTTCTTTAGTTTTCTGTAGACTAGATGATGCTGTCTGTTGTTAACAACGCTGTAGACCGCACTAAGCTTCGTGTTGTCAAAACTAAACGCCCAATCAAACCAAATCAGTTTGAATTGGATACATTGTTTAGTAAATATGGCAAACAGATTCGAATGGCCGTGCGTAGGTACCCATTAGGTTTCCTACGTAAGTTTATTTAGCTTGATAACATGGGTTGGCAATTCCAAAAAAAAATTCTGAGATTATTTGTAAATGATTTAAGACCTTCCATTAGTACTTTTTTAACTCCACCCATCACTGTTATAATATAATATGCCTGTACTATCGAAAAAACTGAATCGTGATGCCATATGGAACGTTTTCACAAAAAAATATTATTGAATTGCATTGCCTGACGAGAAAAATCATATCATTATCACACTTAATTCGCGAACATTCTGCGGTTGAATATACTTACCTATATATAGTACAAACATAAATGGTATTTAAACGATTTGTTAAGACCATGTAAATATGCTCCTGGTGAAACTAAATAGCATAATCGGTAATCTACGTTATCTGCGTTTTGCCGTAGAAGTAGGTACGCATCGATTCCCTGCTACAGGGGGGGTTAAGTACATACTCCGAAAATCCAAAATTGAAGTTTCTAATTGTAATGTCTAGCTCAATTTAATACTACTAACTTACGCGGGACGGCAGAATAAAAAGTTCTCTCAATCGCATGAATTCAGTAAATTTGGTCCATAAATCACCGATTAAAAATATATCATTTTCGTGACACAAAGGAACATTTTCCAGTCAGTCGTTTTGTATGGGTAACAAAAACGAAAATCGGTCTAACTTTATAATCTCCACTCAGATACGGACAATCAAGAAATGGTTATCATGGAGAATCTTGAGTATTCAGTTTGAAATTCCACTAAAAAAATAATAACTAAGTACTATGGGGCATACTGAAAGTTTCTGGAACTGGCCACTTATAAAAAGAAAATGAAAAGAGCAATAAAAGGATTTGAAAAAATAACTCTCTGGCAGTATATTACTTCTTAATTTACGAGACTGTCATTTGTTTTTTCATCGTGGTGTTGCATTGAAATTTGTGTGTCGCTGTTGCAATGAATTTAAGTCGTGAAAATTTTCGATCCATGATTTTTTACGATTTCCGATGTGGATTAAGTCAGCAAGAGAGTTGTCAAAGACTTCTATTAGCATTTGGTGATGAAGCCCCATGTCGTAGCTCTGTCTATTCGTGGTTTAGTGAGTTTAGATGAGGACGTGACCATCTCTATGACGATGAACGTGAAGGCCGGCCAGCAACTGCGGTTACCGATATTAATATTAATACTGTACGACAACTAATTGAAACTGACAAAAAAATTACATGTCAGCAAATTGGTACTACCTTAGGAATTGGAATGAGCCAGGTCTAAAAGATATTGCATTTGCATCTGAAGGTTCGGAAACTTAGCACCCGATAGATACCGCATGATTTATCGGAAGACCAGAAACGACTGCGTGTAGAGTGGTGCTGCAAAATAATAAAAAAATTTGACGGAGGACAATCAATGGCTGTATATAACATCGTGACAGGTGAAGAAACCTGGGTATACTGCTTTGAACCGGAAAGAAAAAGTCAATCGGCTAATGGGTCTTTCCTTTTGAAGACTTGCCGACGAAAGTAAAAAAGAGTCGAAGCACAGGTAAGAAAATGGTTGCTTCGTTTTTCGGTAAATCGGGACATTACACCACTGTGTCACTTGAAAACCAAAAGACAGTAACTGCAGATTGGTATGTGACTACGTGCTTGCCCAGAGTGTTTGAAAAAATTCGTGAAAAGCGTCCCCGTAGCAAAATAGTCCTTCATCACGACAACGCGTCGGCACATTCCGCTAAAGAAACGAATGCGTATTTGGAGGCTTCAAATGTAGAATTAATGACTCATCCGCCATACAGCCCTGATCTTGCACCATGCGATTTCTTTTTGTTCCCAAAGAAGAAAGATAAACTTAGAGGTTTACGGTTTACAAGTCCGGAAATGGCAGTGAATGCTTACCACGAGGCCATCGAAGAAGTCCCTAAGGAAGACTGGACCCACTGCTTTTCACAATGGTTCCAGCGTATGCAAAAGTGTGTAAATAGGGAGGGTATATACTTTGAAAAACAATAAATGTGTCATAACGATAATACGAAGTCTTATTTTTTTAGAATCCAGAAACTTTCAGTATGACCTAAGTATTTAGCGCTTTTCCCGCGATTACGTTTGCGAAGAATTCGTTGAAGCTATCCCGCGAGAACTGCTATTTTTCAGGATAAACATTATAATTCATCCTTCCCGGGGACTTCAACTACCTCCATTCCATACTAAATAAAATGTGTGTATTAAAAGACGCCATATGCATGATTGACTATCAAACATCCAAATATCTTCACAATTCCTCTCATTTATTAGTGGGGTAGGATAGAATACAATAATAAAGGTAGTTGTTTTTTAAAAATATTATTATCCTAGTATTCTCTTTAGAAAAAGAGCAAGGATTTGAATTATTTTCCTCTTACATATTACATAAAATGAATTTTAAAACATTTCAGGGAGCTGAATGTGTCTAAATTATGGAGAACACGCTTGGAAACTAAAAGGGTAATCCCTTCGGAATTCACAAACTATACCCAACTATTCAACATCGTATGGGTATTGTCTACAAGTGTGGTATTAGGGTGCGAGCCCACTGAAGCGGAGCAGAGTGGAGAGATGCACAATCAACCAATCACATTAAGTCCAAAGACGGCCTAGTTACATTGTTTTAAACCAGAGTTCTGGTACCTATCTTCCGGCTTCAGCATCAGATCAGTGCGAAAGAAACTACGAGTACTTTAAGCTTCTTGTTAGTCGCTTATGTATATTAATCGAGATCACTTACAGCCGCGCGATCATGACTTAGCTTTGAGGAGTTCCATTGGCCATCTGCGGTCTTCATCAGATCTAGTTCACCAAATGATACTTCCTAAATGAAGATGCTTGACTTGATGGTAAATAAATGCCAAAATCGGCCTAGGTGTGCCTATAAAATTTGAATATTGCACTCAATTTGCTTAGGATTCCGCCATCAGATCTTGATTGCATTGTTCAGGAGTATACTCTTTCAAATAAAAAAGAATTTTGGGAATCTGTTTAAGATTCGGGGAGTAGGTAATTACGTCACAAACACACAAAAAAACAGTCGAATTGAGGAGGTTCTCCATTTTTGAAGTCTGTCCGAAGATACTGGCGGCGTTCCCTCTTTGAATACCTAGCTAATTTTTGTCTGAGGTAGTTACGTCAATTAACCTCTTTACTATTTCCTTATATCATAATAGTAGTTCCCACGCAGGTCCAGTGCGCATTGGGAAATTCACACACACCACTGAATTTATTCCCAAGTGCAGGTTTCTAATATAAATTTCAAATGTAATTCAAGTTGTTACTGTCTACATGAAACTACCGTGAGACTCACTCATAGTGTAAATAAACGAATCACTCACGTCTCAAAACGAGTTTAACTTGACATGTTTCAGACTACTGCGTAGCCCTTCTTCCCGGAGTCACACGTAACGGCGGCTACTCGACGCAACTGACAGCGTCACACAACTACCACCGTTTTCATCATGACAATAAAAGTGAGGTTTTTACAACAGCAACATCTACCTGCAATTTCTAAAGTCAACCCGTAATCGTGACGCTAGTGGTTGCGTCGGAATATCGGGAGCTCATTAACCTCTTAAGGCCCTCATACGTCTGAGCTAATGTCAACTTTTTTGATTGATATTTAGTTTCAAATTTTGATAATCTAAATTTAACGTGGGTCTTACGAAATTAAGGTAATCGCGATCTGCATCCGACTGGTGGGAGTGGAAATAGATGTGGATTTCTACTAATGTAGTTGTGGTTGATTTACCATGTCTCTGCACCGCCACAGTGGAAGCGTGCCTTTAGAACAGGGTAAATGAAAGAATAAATTGTGTATGAAGTTTTATATTTACAAGGCTACATCACAAGGACTAATAATGACAATAATAATACTGTTTCTTGTTCATTCTTACGTTTTTATTATTTAGGGAAGAAAGATTTGCATTCGTCCATGTGTTCTTTCAGCGACGTACATCCGTCTGTTGCTTGCCAAGTCGGGCATTGCTGGAATAAAAAAATGTTTTAATTAGACTTCCGAAGTAAACGTCATAATCAGTATCAGTAATGCCGCTGTGTTTGTGATGCCATCGTCATCATCATTTCAGCCGAAAGACGTCCGCTGCTGAACTTAGGCCTCAAGGCTCGCTAAACAGATCGGTCCTGCGTAATCCGCATCTAACGCGTTCCCGCAACCTTACCCAGGTCGTCACTAGAAATAGTGATTGCGAAAGCAAGCGACAGCGCGCTAGACAATAAGCCTGCAGATTTTGTTTGTGGACAGCTGGATCTTTAGAATATTATATAGGCTACTTTTTATTCCGATATTTCCAAGGAATTGAGATGCAAGTATGTAAAATCCCAAAATCTCATCTGTTTCTAGAGTATTTTGCACGGGCTCATCATTTAACGCTAATGAAGACCGTGATGTCGTAATTATCTGAGAATTCTAAAATCCCGGAATTTCAAGTCAACTTCCAGACTTCAATCACCATCATCGTTTTGGCCTACGTTCTTTTCACTGCAGGGCCTCCTATTAGAATAAGTGGGCTGTTGTAGATCCCACGCGGACCCAGTGTGGATTAGGAACTTCACACACATCATTGAATTTCCTCGCAATTGTGTGTAGTTTCCTCACTAGTATAAATAATAAAAATAAAATTTATTTGTCATATTCTATTCTAATAAACTACGCACTGTAATCCTTTACTGTAACCATACTTAATAAGTACAGTTTAAAACTAACCTCGAAAATAGTAGAGCTGACGCAGAACACCAGTTTATTAGCCTCACAGATCTGTGGTGGTCCAAAGAGGCTCTTCCCTATGCACCTCTCCTTGGCAGTTTCAACTGCTGGCTTGAAAGCCTCGTTCTTCGCGCTCCAATCGTCCAGGAATTTTTTGATGCCTTCTTCGTTTATACTCTCGTCATCGACGAGGAGATCGTATTTTTTGAGCATGCAGAGTTGTTTTGAGCACTGTAATTTACAATACCGGGTAAGATAATCATCAAGAGATCTAGTATGTCTCATCTTGTTGCCTCTATTTCAAATGACACATTGAGTCTTTAGAAATAAAAACAGCGGGTAAACTTTGTAAATTTATCAGTGTAATTATTTGTATTATATTTGTCTCACAAAAAGTATCCTAATAGTTTTATGATGTTTTATTATTTTCTTGGAACAAATTGGGCATGCCTCTGTCTATTGTCGCGCATAGTAAAAGGGTCATTTATACTAATTGGCTGTAAATTTTGATGGCATTTTCGGTTATCTATTAGAGGTCCTGTGCGTACATC